>CAIGQZ010033112.1:12244834-12268318 GCA_903798205.1 Danio tinwini
ATATATATATATATCACACACACACACATAGGCCAGGGTTGGGTTTGAAAGAATTTGAAGAATTTGACCCCAACATGAGCTCATTTATCCCATCTTTGACTGTTCTACCATCCTCAATTGTGAAAATTATCAATATAGAAGAAGGCTTTAAGACAAATTATTCAGATGGCAAAATTGTGACTGAGGATAGTTGAATGAGCTGGCCAGTTTGTTATTTGCCTATAGGCTGCAGTTTTTGTTTTAAAACAAGTTTTACCAGAATCGTATTTTGTTTTAAATGATGGATGATAACAAATTTGTATTTAAAATAAGTATTTTTTTCATATTTCTTTATTCATTATTCAAATGCTAATCTCATTACAATATTTATAAAACTGGATTAACTTACAGTTTAAATGCTAATTTGTTAATAAATAGTATGGTGAGCTCTTTGACTAAATTTTTGGAAATATTTTATGGTGCATCAAAAAAGTGTGGTTATGATCACCATCCGACAAGCTGTGTCAGCAAAGATTAGTTCTTAAAATGTCACTAAAATGCATAATTGAATAAAAAATGAGGCAAATAACTGCAAAAAAAGGTCTACTTTTTCAGAAAAAAAGAACCACACCAACCCTTTCAATAGGCTGGCTACAGGCTTTGTATATATATATATATATATACACACACATATATATATACATATATACATACACACACACACAAATGTTTCTAGCGTCTCCAAACAACAACCACAAATAATTGAATATTGGATTAAAATTAACCACAGTGCATTAAACGTATGCTCGCGTCCAGTAGTCATAGCAACACCTTTTCGATCATTGTCTGTATAGCAGTCAGTACATGCACAATACATAGGCTTAGTCCTGGGAATTATAATATAAGTTATTTACACATTTCACATTTGTTAATAATAGCAATAGTTTTAATATTAGTTTTATTTAAAGCTGAGACGTTTTAAAACAGGCCTAGGCTAGTTGTTGGTTAGCTAGAGGCCCTAAACATTGGTATCTGCTCATTTGGGTTGCGGAAGAAACCAGAAAAAAAGTGACAAGTTATATCATTTAAACAGTACACCACTGGAAGTCATTTCATGGCTAATTTGTACATTGAAATGTGTACTTCAGTAGCCTTTAATTTTTATTTTTTTATTTTTTTAACAAAATTGAAATAGACTACTACATGTTATCTATATTGCTTTCTTCAATAAATTTAGGATTGAAAAAATATAAGTTGTTATTGTTAGCAAAATTTAAATAAAATGAATGATAAGAAAGTTTCTTGTTGTTTTAAATAG
The DNA here is from genome assembly GCA_903798205.1 of Danio tinwini. Lineage (NCBI taxonomy): Eukaryota > Metazoa > Chordata > Actinopteri > Cypriniformes > Danionidae > Danio > Danio tinwini. The sequence goes on from CAIGQZ010033112.1 coordinate 12,246,132, forward strand.
GCGTAAATATATAGTTTTTTTCAGTTCAATTCTAGTTGTCAGTTAAATAGAAAAAGTGTATACAAAATATATGTGTAATGTATTGTGCTTTAAATCCAGTGTTGTGCAGAAATGAAATTCTCTTGTTATCCATGATGCTGTGCGCCACAATAAGCATTTGTATGCATAGCCTGTGATGTGCGTAAAAAGGAACATGCGCGCACCAGTCTGAGTCATCGCAGGTAAAGGGCCGTTCATAATTAATAAGCCTCCTGATTTTACTAAACACACATGACGTGGTGGACGCACAAGGATTACGGAGTCACTACACGACAGCGTCAAGCCAAAGTCGAGTCTGTGTACACTTCCCCACCTAGGGAAAATAAGCAAACAAAGCACACGCACACACACTTTATCTCCTTACAGACTCAGGTAGCTCTGCGCAGATGCACTTAAACAGCTGTGTCAAGGCGCACAGTTGTAGGTTATATAACTCAGAGTGCGCTGGCAATATGGTTTTTCCTGGAGCAGAGCTGGCCCAGGATACAGCCTACTAGAAACAACAAGGGACTTAATGGCTTTAAATAAAATAATTTCATGGTGCTTGGTGCAAATTTAATTAATAGAGTATCATGAATATTTATCTCAAAGCATTTAGACTTTAGGATTTAATAGTATGTGAACTCTTGTGTGTGCAGTGTTGCATATTTACACTTATGCGTATTTTTAAGTCATCAAAGTATGATTTGTTAGGTATATAGGATATGTGCGCTTGATGGGTTAGGCAGTGTTTGCTTGTGAGAAAGTCGCATGAAGTTTAAATCCAGAAAAAAACAAAACATACTGCTTACTTGAATGAGGCATTTCAGTGAATTAGGCTACATATTTATTAATAGGACAGTTCAGCCTGAAATTCCATTTCTGTTGTCATTTATTGGCCCTCATGTTGTTCTAAACTTCTATGAACAGATTTCTGCCTGCAATGTCGTCAAAGCCTGGAAGACTAATTTAACAGTAGTTCCTTTGAAATTTTCCTTATGGGGTTTTTAGATTCGTGCGTAAAATAAGGTCTGTGGTTGATATAGCTGGACGATACTGCAGCTTAAACTCCACCCAGTAAGCATTTTTTGGTTTATAAAAAATGTCTAATAGATGTCTAAACATAGTCGTCTTGGCTAAAACAAGGCGAAATTTGGGCTGTCAGTGAAAATCTAATAGACATCTAAGAATAGGCCAAAACTAGACAAGTCATCAAATAAACAGAGATGAATGACTTCACATATAAAGTCTGTGTAATATATCTATTTGACGACTAGTCTAGTTTTGGGCTATTCTTAGATGTCTATTAGATTTTCACTGACAGCTCAAGTTTAGCCTTGTTTTAGTCAAGCTGTCTACGCTTAGATGTCTATTATGTCTATTAAACACAAAATTGTTTGCTGGGCACACACACACACGCACGTTAGATATATTACAAATACACTTTTTTAACATAAAATAAACATGCTTCAGAATTCACATTTTCTTTATGGGTGAGTTTAATTTCCAGTTTATAGCCGAGCATAAAATGTATTGCCCACAGGCCTTGGTTTACCTTGGTATTAGAAAACCTGAAGGAATATCTTTAGTAAACCAGCTCTGAATTATTCTATCAGGTTTTGATGTAATGGCTAAATGGAGATGTTAGCTTCAGACATTTAAAAAAATGCACTGAAAACTTTGTTTTCCATTGGAGAATGAAAATCTTACATCCTGTGTTAGAGTAAATAATGACAGAACTTCATTTGAATCAGATGTTCTTTTTCCTGTACTATGAGAGTCCAGGCCAGGAATGAGGAATAGATTTTTCTGTTCTGCATGTGTGCCCACCAGCTCACAGGCTAACCCACGTTTCCTGGTGAATGGTTTATCTACTAACTTGGCACTAACAAAATAATACTCAAATGCCATGATTGACAGCACATCCTCTGTACACCTGAAGACAAAGTAAATTCAATGTGATAGTCATTCTCCTGTTCTCTCTTCCCATCTCTGTAGACATGCCCTGTGTTCAGGCCCAGTACGGCCCTCCACCTCATGGGTCCAGCTACTCTGCCCAGTCCTTTGGCTACCATGGTGACTACAGCGCTGACCTCATGGCAACAGACTACACAAAGTGTGAGCTCAGTGGGGGAGAGATCTCAGCGGCAGCCGCCACCACTTCCTTACCCAGTTTTAATGTGTTTGTGGAGGGCGGCTTTGAGCCCAAACCTTCCTGTCTGTATCAACTCCCTCCTCAACGCCCTATCATCAAGAAAGAGGAGGAGTCCTTCCCACCCATGGCACCATCTGATGAAGCAATACCTGGGAGCTCCATGTACTTTAAACAGTCACCCCCTTCGACGCCCCCTACGCCGCTTCACCCCGGCCCACCCAGCAGCTCTTTCTTGTGGGATGAGCACAGTCTTCCCCCAGTGCCCCAACCCTGCCTGATTGAAGGCCCGCTGAAGAGCCCTCGCTTCCCTCATTTCTATGAGCAGACAGTGCCACCCTCCACCAGCGGCTACGACACTGCCATCGGCCTTCCGCTGCGCCCTGAACGATCTCCTTCGTCCTCCTCTTCGTCTTCACATGTGCCACCTAACATGGACACACACGCACACTCACACTTGCACTCCCATACGCACTCAAACATGTACCCGCTCAACATGGGTAAGCCAGGAGGCCTGGCGTTTCGCTCTCTGGGCATGGGCCACTGTCCACCTCTTCTGGGAGAGAGTTTGCCATCGCCGCCGAGTCGCACCAGCTCTGGAGAAGGAACCTGTGCGGTTTGTGGAGACAATGCAGCCTGCCAGCACTATGGCGTGCGCACCTGTGAGGGCTGCAAAGGCTTCTTCAAGGTAAGAATTGAGCATCCCAGCTGGACAGAGGGCTTTTGTTTTCCTTCGATTGCATCGAATACAGACGCACCCAGAGTTCCATCAGTCACTATAGCTTGCACAAGTATGCCATTGCAAATGCATAATAATCCTTATTGACACACACTTCCACAGAGAAATTCATACAAGAAGTTCTGTTCAGTGCAAATAGGAGGATCATAAGAGAGTTTTAGTTTTAGTTAACATCTTAAGCAGCCTTTCCACTGCACACGACAAACAGACAAGAAATCATTAATTTCCAATGGAGAGTGGTCTGGGAGCTGTGTGGAGTTCCGATCATCTCTGTATGCGGAGAATTTGGATCCGATTTGAGCTGCGAATTCATTAAAATATTTGAACTCCTGCGACTAGACCGTATGCGACTGGCCGACGTGATGTGATGTATTCCAGTGTTGTCCAAGCAGGTCCATGCGTGCGAGATGAGAAATAGGAGTTTTTCATTATTTTAAAATCAGAAATAAGTCTATATTTTAAAAAAATCTATTCTCAAATGAGTAATAAAAAAATTATTATTTTTAATCTTGTCTCTACTATCCCTCCAATTTTTTTAGCAGTCTATGATGAGTCTCTAGTATTCAATCATTCATTTGTTCAACCATGGTGAACGCATGGAGAATAAAGGCTCTTGCTTTTACGCTCTTTATTTCAGACACCACTGCAAGAATCAGCTTCCCATGGTGCACAACAAAACAGAATATTCTGTAGGACTGCCACAAGGGGGGGTATTCCGACAGTCGTGTCCGAATGTCGTGTGCAGTGGAAAGGCGGTTTTATAGTAAAAGATTCCACGGCAGACTAACTAAAATGTACTTAGGCCTTTAGAAAAACAGTACACCCTAATATTAATATTGTCATCATTTACTCACCCTCATGTCAACCATATGTATGGCTTTATTACTTTTTGGTAATGCAAAAACTGTAAAAAAAATTGTTATAACAAAACTGCTCGTTTTCACATTTATTTAATAAATATCTTAGATATTTTAATTTCAAGAAAAAGAAACAGATTATTATTTGAATACATCAGAAAAAGTAATTCTGAGGCCTACTAGAAAGTTTGCTGACGGCCCCTATTTGGCCCAGGGCAACTCTTTCAAATACTGTCTTTTTTTGGTGAGTTATTCCTTTAACACTGCACAAAAAGCCAAGTAATTTGTGGTAAACTGAAACTGATGGATAATACTTGTTAGTTAGGAAACCTTTCATTTGGATTTCCCATAATGCTTTACATTTTTTCATAGTATTATGTTTGGCTTGAAGCTGACGTGGGCGTTTGCCGTTTAAGTTGATTGATATGTATTGCTCAGTGTGTGCTTAATTTGAATAGCACGTCTCATTGTGTATGTGAGTGTGTCTGTCATTAAATGGAGTGTAAGAGGCTTGTACTTGCACACTATTGTGCAGTGTGTGTCGATCAGTGTTTTTTTTTTTGTCTCTTATGTGGTCAGTGTAGTGTTTGTTGATTGTGTATTCATTAGTGGTCATTATTTTGTTCTTGGTTTAAAAGGAGCTTTTGGTTGAAGAGGCTCACACCTCTCTACACCGATCGCACCTCTTTTTTTAAATGTGAGGCTCAGGGTTAACCAACCATTGTAACACACTCCGCGGGCATTTGAACCAAGGTTAAAGCCAACCATATGAATAGCGAGTTTTTTAGTGAGCCGTGTGTGTTCTTGTTGTTTGGTTTTGAAGAGGGGTCTTTGATATGATCTTAACAACATATAAAGCAAAGCATTTGAGGATATACAGAAAATGATTTATGCAAAAATTGAAAGATTGTTTAGTTTCAGTTTGAGACCGTGGCAGGTTAGCTCAGCCTTTTCATTTGCTTTTGTGTACTGAGTGTAAATGTATGTGTGTCTGAGTGCTCTCACAAATCGTCTGAGCGGCGGTTGCCACAGTGTCTGTGAGGGTCGTTTCCCTCGGTGACCAGGGAGAGGTGTGACAGCGGCGCGCACTTAAAATACAGCAGCTTGGAGATGTAGCCAGCAACCAACACACACACATTTACACACTGAGACTGGGGAGAGCCTGAAACGTAGGGTGACAAAAGTGATTTAATTTCAAAGTTACACAGACTTTAACATATATTTGACAGCTATTTAAAACTCTAGGATTCACGTTTTTAATTTGCTTAGGTTTATATGTTAGAAACAACGAGAAGACTTAAAACACACAGAGACTTTGCTGAAAGCCTGACAATGAAAAGGATGGAGCGAGAGTGGCAGAGCTGAAATAATTGAAAATGGCCTGTGGTCTGGTGCAGAAATAAATTATGCCTCTTTTCAATTAGTTTCACAATTAGTTTTTATTTAGTAATTAATAAAAGCAGGGGTTGGTAAGCCTGAGGCTTTGAAGCCATTACTGCAAAGCTGGCACACATGCACGCAGACACAAATGACATCCACAAACAATGACATATGCACACTGGCAAGTCTTAGACGATCAGCAGACTTATTTTTATGCATACACACACATTCGTTGTCACCCCTAACTCAAAAAACACACTCGCCATTTAATTATCTCAGGCAACTCATTAACTCACAATATAAATATTAGCAGGTGAATTTAAATGCACGCCAGTGTATTGTGATGCAGTGTATATCCTTTGTGTCTGTTGAAGAATTCTCGTAAATGAGGGTTTATTGTGATTTCTTTATGCATGTTGATTCCTAGCACATTAGGTTTTAAAGTAACATTTTTAATGGAGTGTGCATGCATTTATCCTCTAAAATTATTCAGATTTCGCCTCTGCTTTAGTTTTATGTTTATTAACAGGCACTAAATCACTTCACTTATGGCTCTACTTTACATCTGAATACAAACTGTTCTGCTGTTTCACAATGAAAAAAAGCGAATCACTCTGTCTTGCTCATTCGCTACCACCACTTATTTTCACACCATTTATTTGTTTTGTAATTTGCTCTGTGACTCATAACCTGAGAATATTTATTCTGAATATTAACCTAATGGAGGGTTGAGGACAGTCTCGCTTATTCACAAAACCTGCATTGGAATAAAAGTTTAACAGCTCTTAACTGCTTGTAAGTGAATAAGAACTCATTTCCAGCACTTTCCTTTAGCTTTACATCGATTAAATCAGTCACAACAAATACAAATGTGCATTCGCAGCTGTATTGTGGCATTTATAGAGTACTGAATAATAAACGCACTAAAATGTGCTCAATTCGTCTTATCATACAGTCTAAGTGCGCAATACACGCAGACACACACACTTAACCAATTAACGATGACCCAGTTCCACCTCTCCTATTGAACAGCCATACACACACGTCTAATTACACACCCAGAGGAGAGAGCAAGAGAAGATAGTCTGATCATCTCTGATTAGGGGAGGAGAGGACGAGGAGAGCGGGATATAGCTTCCCTAAGGGGTTTTAATGTGCGACAGGGCCATTAGCACATGTTACATGTCATGAATCCACAACTGCTTGTCTTTACCGACCCTACGGACCCTGCTGTGCACTGGACCGCAACCCTGTGTTTGTGTGTGCGCTCCTGAGAGGATGATGGTAGTTAGACAATGAAAGGAGTTTTTTTAGATTTTCATTTGACATACACTCTTAAATAAAGGTTCATTATTGGCATTCATTGTTTTATTGAACCTTTATCATCCACGGAACCTTTTATAATTAAAAGTGGTTTGCCTTTATAAAGGTTCAGGGTAAATGATTTTTAAGATTGTAAAATCTTTCTTGCATTGGTTCTAATAAGTGAATATAGAATGGTGTTTTAATGGCATTACTGCAAATATCCTCATTGGAACTTTTATTTTATCATAAGTTACATTTCTGGGGATGATTTGTAGTTTTTTAGAGAGTTATACAATTATTTATAATAATAAGGTAAATACAACAAGCCTTCTACATAAAGGATCCATTTGGATCTGCTAAATGCATAAACGTAAATGTTAATACTCTCAGAGAGTAGACTGAAACTTTCGTAATTAAAAGTGGTTTGCATTTATAATGGTTCTTTATCATGGTAAATGATTTTTAGGATTGTAAAATCTTTTATGCGTTGGTTTTAAGAAGTGAATCAAAAATGGTGTTTCAATGGCATTACTGCAAACATCCCCATTGGAACTTTTACTTTATAGTTACATTTCTGGGGATGGTTTGTCGTTTTTAAGAGAGTTCTACAATTATTTATAATAATAATAAGGTAAATACAACAAGCCTTCTACATGAAGGACACATTTGGATCTGCTAAAAGCATAAATGTAAATGTTAACCTTGACTTTTTTTTTTTTAGGTATTATGTTTATTTTGGGTTAGTGCAATTACCATTAACCATGAAATTGAGCATCAAACTGATCAGTAATTATTCAGTTTTTCTCATATTCCACAACAAATCAGTGTCAAAACTTGGAATATTCATGGCCCTAAATGTGTAATTGTCAATGTTTAAAAGAAATATTTTCTGTCAACTCCCAGATTTACTCATAAAGTTATTGAAGTTGTTGTTGATTGTACCTTTTTCATGCCTTTAGCCAATTGTTTGTGGAGAAAAAGTCAGCGATATTTGCACAAATGATACCTCAGATATCCTTTTCCTGTTTAAAAAAGTTAGAAACCTGTTGTAACAGTGACGATTGTACATAGTGACATTGTTTAAACTATATACACTTAATCATATGTAAAGCAGCCTCATCTCATTTTATGAACATCATGGGATGTCTATTCATGAGCTCCTGCAGCAATAAAGCGTTTTTTTGCATGGTACACTAACTGTGACCGACAGACAGAACGTGTCACAGTATGAATCGTAAAGTAGAAGAGCTCCACTCATACGTGCAGTGCAGGGGAAACGACGGGGTGGTGTTTCTTTTCTTTTTTTCTTCAGACTAAGCCCAGGGTGTTTTCAAGATGATGTGCTCCACAGGTTGTATTTTAATCAAGTCATACTGAATCAGTGTGAATTTAGCTGTAACCGAGTAGACTCCTTGAGCTAACAAGTGCATTTGCGTGCCCACTGGGAGATTAGTCCACTCTAGTAGAGCAGCTCTGCTAGTTTTATGTTGAATTTAAGTGAAATTTGAGAAACCGTGCAAATCACATGGATAATGTGGGTGTGGGTGGGAGTATTAGCTTCACCTGATGCTAAAAATCCAGCTTCCTGCAAAACACGGGAGATTTAATTGATTTCATTTACACCTGTTGGAAACAGCTGCGCACATGGTATGATTGATTTCTTTATAGTTTGATTTAAAACATTTCAATGGAAATATTAAAGGCAAAGTTCACACAAATATTTATCTTTGCTCACCATTTAGTGGAAACTGAGAGCAATTTTAACATTTTTTTTCCTTCATAACTGATTACTAGGGCCAGACAGAATCTGCAAACATTTTTTGCTACTTCTGCACAGAATTTTGTAAAAAAAAAAAATCTGTAATGATTTTTGGGAGTATCGTAACTAAAAACTTAATATATTAAATTAAAAAATAATACCTTTTTTAACTTTTATTTAATGTTTACAATGCAAATCCGATTAGATCCAATTATTTGGTAAACAAAGCAAGTCTCTTATATAATATATCAAAATACAGAAAATATTACTTTACACACTGTATTGTAAATAAATCATATGAACATTTTCATATTGGTCAATAATATTACTGAAAATAATTTAAAAACTGAATAAATAGAAATTTACACACATTTACACAAGTAAATTAACAAGTTCAATGATGGGCTAAAAATGGGCTGAGGCGGAAATCTTAAGAGTCTGTGTTGCCCTACTGAATACAGACTGTTTAATACTGACTTTTTATACAAGATGCCAATATATTTGCTGTAATTCATAGGTCACACTTTACAATAAGGTTTCATTAGTTATTGTATTTACTAACATGAACTAAGAATAACCAATACTTGTGCAGCATTTATTAGCCATAGTTCAACATTTACTGATGCATTATTAACATCCAAATTCTTGCTTGTTATCATTAGTGAATGCATCATGAGTTAACATGAGCTAACAATGAACACCTGTTTTTCATTAACTAATGTTAACTAACATGAACAAATACTGTAGTATATGTTTTATTCATTGTTTGTTCATGTTAGTAAATGCATTAACTAATATTAACTAATACACCCATATTGTAAAGTGCTACCAATTCATTATAAAACTGACATATTATCACTAACAAGGACAAGACAATATTATATAATATACAAGAAGTCAGAGTGTTACAGATGTTCCCTTGAAGTTTAACACACTTAACCAAACTTTAAAGATTAACATATTAACAGAATAACCCGATGAGTTCAGGTGAAAATTGACATTGTATATTTTTAAAGTTCCCTCTAGCTTGTTTCTGATTGGAGGAATTAATTGGGTTACAATTTCCATTTACATTAGCTGCATTTCCACTATTGGTCCAGTGAGAGCCAGGACTTTTATCGGGCTGGGCCGGGTCAATAGTCCCAGAGCTTCCACTGTCGGGCCAATAGCTCTCGCCCCCAGAATGCCCCCGAATCAAACGTCATACAACCCGCCCAGTTCAGCGGGAAAAAGAAAGTCAAATCAGAATCAGGCAGATACAGCACACCATCATTACCACCACAAAACGATGAAAATAGAGACAACACAAACTACACATTACTGTACAGCATTGCATTATATGTCTATATGCATAGGCCTTTGTATTTTCATTCATTATATTCGTTTACTCTCTGACCAACTGTTGGCATTGTGGATTGAGTGGTCTCGCCACAAACAGATAGATCACCCAGCAGAATATCCATAATATAAAACAACAGAACTTATCCGTTAATAACTCTATATAAAACGTAGGCTATTTTATAACATCCTTGGCCTCTGGTTTCCAAATCTTTGAATGTTTTGTTCTGTTGATAACTTTCGTTATTTTGACTTCCAACAGCTACCAGTTTCCAACATTCTTCAAAAAACATTTTGTGTTCAGCAGAACTTAGACTTGAAACAAGTAGAGGATGAGTAAAGAAGTTTAAAATGAAAAATTCATTTAATTAATTAATGGTCACCGCTAGCCATTAGCCACTTAGCATACTTAAACATTACAGTTTTAAAGGTGTTTAATAGAAAAAAAAAAGTTGTCCAAGTTGTACCGAAGGTAGCCATCCTAAAGATTGTTTCCCGCTTCTGTGTTTTTGAAATTCATTTGAACTACTAGCAGCCTTGCTAATTGAATAACTGCGCAATTAAACCAACATTGTTGATGTATGTTTTAGTGCCACTAAATTGACCGCAGTTGGAGCTTGTTAAAGCATTGTTTTTGTTTGTTTTGGATCTTACCTTAATCACCACAGAACTTACTGGTCTCACGCAAGCGCTTAACATCTCTTGGCTCTGCAGTAGCTAGCACGTGCTCTTGATGTCTGAAGCTTAGTGCTGTCATACGCTTCCTCTTTCCTACATTATTTTACTCGCAGATCGTTTTTATTTCATTTTAATAAGGTCAGCAATAATCGCACATACCCAGTCGAGGAGAAAACAACTCCAGGGGGGGGTTATTGGAGAGGCACGATCTGCCAAAACCCCGAGGTGCCGTGAGCTGACCCGCGAGTTTCACAAACAATTTTATCACGCGGCGCGGGATGTCTCGCGGGAGCAGCCTCAGCACGCTCTGCACTGATCTTCATTGTCAGTGGCTTGCGCTAATAAAATTGTCCCTCCTGCAGGCAAGGCATGTTGGGAAATTAATTTTATCTAATTATCCTGATGGAGCAGGAGCTTTTTCACATTGTAATTAAAATCTGACCTGCAAGCTTCCTTTTTAATTCTTAGCCCAAAATGGGATCAAATTAATTAAATAAATAAAATGTTTCGACCTGTTGGCTTATTGTTTTGTTTTTTCCTCTCCTCTTTTTCTTGTCGGTGGCTGCAGAGGACGGTGCAGAAGAATGCAAAGTACGTGTGTTTGGCTAGTAAAAACTGCCCTGTGGACAAAAGGAGAAGAAATCGCTGCCAGTACTGCCGTTTCCAGAAGTGTCTCAGTGTAGGCATGGTGAAAGAAGGTACACACACACACACACACACACACACACACACACATACCTATAATATGTGTCCAGCCAAGCCACTCAAGCCAATTATCACACAATGGGCTCCGGTGCATATGACCCCAGCTGGACCTCTAGTTAGAGACTGATGCAAAGGAGATAGACACTCTTTACCTTAATGATTTAAAACCTGCAGACGCACCGTGGATTAATAGAGATTGGAGTCGTAGCTGGCTTGGTTGGTTAGTATGAATGCATGAATTAAAGTATAATGGAGGTGTTTACCGGCAATACTTCGCCTCTGCAATCACAGTCTATCAGCAGATTCAGAGCCGGTAATAACACAGCACACAGGACAGTCACAGGCGCACAGGATTTACACAGAATTTAAGCATGAATATCATGTTATTTAGAAATATCACAGCATAAACCACCTTATATACTGATTAGGACAGACATATTATAATTATGTTCTTGCAACCCATTCCATTCATGTCCTGCAGACATGCTGATTTCAGCTGCCCCCTACTGGTCAGTCAGAAAACATTTTAAATCCAAAAAAATACAGTATATTGAATTTTAAGGGATTGATGTTAATAAATCTAAACATAATTAACATCCATCACAAATATAGAATTGTATTATTGGATTAGTTCAAATATTGGTCGATACTAATATTTTGATGTGTGTGCGAGTTCTGTACATTGTCTAACCTATGTTTGGTTGTGTGTTTGGCACAGTGGTGCGCACAGACAACCTGAAGGGCAGGAGAGGTCGCTTGCCATCTAAACCAAAGAGTCCTCTGCAGCCGGAGCCGTCGCCCCCATCGCCTCCCCTCAGCCTGCTGAACGCACTAGTGCGCGCTTATTCCCAGTCCACACCACGAGAGCTAGACTACAGCCAGGTAACTGAGTGTGCTGTTTTCAGTCTAGACTAGGCTTTTGAAATCAGTGTTTAACTATTTGCTGCATGAATTGTTCAATTACCTAATGTTTTATTATTTTTCTTATTGTTTGTTTGTGTATTCATTTTTTTACCAAAATAATTGGTTTTAAGAAAGACACTACAGTACAAAATGGTGAACATTCCAATCTAGGGTTACAACAATAAACTAAAACTAAAGCTATAGCCATAAAACTAAACATTTTTTCTTGTTCAAAATTAACAGAATATTAAATGAATAAATAAATGAAATTAATAAATAACATATGTAAATGTTAGAAATGTTTCTCATTCGTATTTAGTTTAATTATGACGTAATAATAGAACTGCATTTAAATAAATAATATTAAAAATAAAACATTCTGTTTACACTTTACAATGATGTCTTGTGTGTAACACTAGTTAATTAAGTAACTTTAACTTTTGATGCACAATATATTAATAAGCACAATTTAATTAATATTCAAAATGAAAGGTTGCATTTGTTTAATTTAAATAAATTAAATAAAAAAAATGCCTTTTATGTATTTTCCATGATAAACATAGCTAACTAATGTCTTTAACTAATGTAATGTTTTTGCAAAGGTTTAACTTTATATAGACAGAAATGTTACAAAACTAACTACTGTATATATTTATATAATAAAAAATAATAATACATTTCCAAAAACACACACAATACACACTAAAGCTTTAACTCAAATTGAAAAGGTATTGTCTCGATGAACCTAAAACGTTCCAGATACTCTTTTGTCAGCCATCTTAAATTAATTAAATAGTTTTTTAAAGTCACTGTGACTGTAAATGTAAAATGCCTCCACTTTAGTGAATGTCCAGCACCAGAGGGTTTCATATCCACAGGTAGTTTATTCAAATGAGTGATTGTGATTTGTATACTCATCTGTCTCTCTGCAGTTCAGTGCGGTGGAGCCCGTGGGTCTGTCTGAGTCTCAGCAGATCCAGATGTTTTACAGAGTGTTAACCGGCTCTATGGAGGTGACGCGCTGCTGGGCTGAACGGCTGCCTGGATTCTCTGAGCTTCACCACGACGATCAGAACTTGCTCATCGACTCTGCCTTCCTTGAGCTTTTCGTGCTTCGCCTCGCCAACAGGTAAATAATCTCACTGCACGTACATTCAATGGAGGTCTGAAAAAGTCGAGAAAAGAACAATCTTGACTACATACAATAAAATGTTCATAGCAGTAGAACTGGGCAATATAGTAAAAGAAAATTGGTCATATTCTGTATACATCTCAATATTTATGCATTTTTTAAAAGGAGACAACTGTTTTAGCCAAGCAGGTTTAATATGTATAATGCAAGAAATAAAATGCAAAAAAATCTAGTTAATAATGTATCTACAGCTGTTTAGTAAATGAATAGTAGTTATGTTTAATATCATTGCTGTTATACACTCACTAGCCACTTTATTAGGTCCACCTTACTAATGCCGTACTGGACCAATTTTTTCTTTCAGAACTACCTTAATCATTTGTGGCTTAAATTCAACAAGATACTAGAAATATTTCTCTGAGATTTTGGTCCATATTGACATGATAGCACACAGTTGCTACAGATTTCCAATTTTCTATTGTTCAGTTTTTGTGAGCCTGTGCGAATTGTAGCCTCAGTTTCCTGATCTTAGCTGACAGGAGTGGTACCCGGTGTGGTCTTCTGCTGCTGTAGCCCATCTGCCTCAAGGTTTGACGTGTTGTGTGTTCAGAGCTGCTCTTCTGCATACCTTGGTTGTAACGAGTGGTTATTTGAGTTATTGTCGCCTTTCTATAAGCTCGAACCAGCCTGGCCATTCTACTCTGACCTCTGCCATCAACAAGGCATTTGCGCCCACAGAACTGCCGCTCACTGGATATTTTCTCTTTTTCGGACCCTTCTCTGTAAACCCTAGAGATGGTTGTGCGTGAAAATCCCAGTAGATCAGCAGTTTCTGAAATAGACTCAGATGAGCCCGTCTGGCACCAGCAACCATGCCATGTTCTAAGTCACTTAAATTACCTTTCCTCCCTATTCTGATGCTCGTTTTGAACTGCAGCAAATCGTCTTGACCATGTATACATGCCTAATTGCATTGAGTTGCTGCCATGTGACTGGCTGATTAGAAAACAGCGTGAATGAGCAGTTAGACAGGTGTACCTAATAAAGTGGCCAGTGAGTATATATAATAATAATATTTATTATACATTTCAATTCAGATAATGGCATATTTAGGATAAAAACATCTTGTTTTTAATCAAATGTAAGATAATTTTTATTATAACATTAGGAGTGATACAGTATGTAACACCATTTTAACTTCATTAGAATCATTATTAGATATTTTACCATGTTAATATATAACAATGTCAAAAGAAGACTTCAACAAACAATTCTGACACAAGTGAATCATTGAATCAGAGATAAGAATCAGTTTGTTCAAATGAACTGTTTGAAGTGAGACTCCAAATAGTGCTTTAAAATCATCAACATACTCACAACATGTTATCAGCAATATATTAGTCGTATCTGCTATACCACCCATCCCCACATGCACAAAAATACAGCATTAAAACACAGAGAAAAGGAGTCTGTAATGATATCGCAATTAGACATTTTCAGCTCTCATCAGAATGGTTACAGCTGTGGGAGGAAACGGTAGTTATAGTAATTACACTCTGACTTTACACTCATAATATCTCATAGCAACTGTCAGATTTTTTTGATGACTCGCTATTAGCAATGTCCTATGAGTCTCTTAGGATTTTCTTTCAAGTTTAGAAATTAGCACGAGGTGTAAAGTGTCATTATGACTGTGAAAGGAGTCATTCTCAGGCAGTGTCATGATTTATATTGTGTAATATGGCGCAGTCGCTATTAGTTACTTTGTGACTTCCTATGCAACAATGAGCGTGTGTGTTCTCGCTCTCTATTCAGCACTGTAAGGTCACTATGGACACTGTGTGGAAGATCCTGAGGAATTCACTTATTTAAGTTTATTGGTTAACAGCCCGGACTAACCAGAACCTCCCTTTGCCAAGACCTCATGAGTGGCAGAACGGCTCTGTTTTGATCGTCACTTACACTGCAAAAAAGCTGGGCTGTTTTAATCCGGATTGAGGCCAAATATGGACAAACCTAATTGTTGAGTTCGAATTTAAAGGTGGCATATGATGGAAATCTGTCTTTTTTCATGTTTAAATACTATAACCAATCCTTGGTGCATTTACCAACCCAGAAATTGCCTTTTTCTGCAACCATATTGAAAATGCACCATTCTTATTTTGTTTCTAAAGGACAATACTTCAAATCTATAACATCACAGCAAACAATTCTTTGTTTAATAGATATCTAATAGATGTGTAAACATAGTTGTCTTGGCTAAAAGAAGGCTAAATTCAGTGAAAATCTAATAGACATCTAAGAATAGCCCAAAACTAGACTAGTCGTCAAATAGATATATTACACAGACTTTATATGTGTAGTCATTCTTTTCTGTTTATATGATGACTAGTCTAGTTTTGGCCTATTCTTAGACGTCTATTAGATTTTCACTGACAGCCCAAATTTAGCCTTGTTTTAGCCATGACGACTATGTTTAGACATCTATTAGACATCTTTAAAAACAAAAAATACTTTCTGGCATGCATGTTACCTCATATTTGAAACATGTTGTGTTCACACAGGTAAGAGCTGTCGCTAGATTAATATCAAAAATGTCACTTAGAAATGCACATTGTCTAGTCTGCAATGTATAGTCTTATTTAACCAAATAGACTTATTTGGTTTCAATAAATATAATAATATTTGATTAATAATGTAATACATAACTACATAAATTTATCCACTAACCACTCACAAAACAACCTAGTGCAGTCTTCGAGGTTCAATTATGATTGATATCATCGATTTGGTTCAGTTTGATATCATGATGCATCACGATGCATTAATGTTGCACTGCATCTTCAATTTTCTGTTTTAATTCATGTGTAAAACTTTGTCATTAAATAGAAGCAGTTGGAAATTGTGTTCCGCTGCTCAGCCAAAGTTTTTTTTATAGTGTGCCCTTAGCACTGACATAGTAAATCTTGGGCTCTACAGTATCTTCAGACTGCCCCAGCAAACTCACAAGCAGCAAAATGTGTCTACACTGTAAAAAAAAAAAAAAAAAAAAGTTGACTTAACTTTAAATTTTAAGGCAACAAACTTCAGGACATTAGAGTTTACTCAACTTAAATCGAGTGCAGTAATTGGGTTGAAAGTTGAGTCAACTCATAAATATCCTGAGGTTTATTGCCTTAAAATTTTAAGTTTAGTCAACTTTATTTTTACAGCATAGATGTCTGCTATTAAAATAGTTGGCGCATTATTAATAATTACCCTAGCCATAGTATCATTCTACTTGCACACACATCTTGCTACTTGTGCACTCCCTCCCTCGCCATAGTATGCTACAGTGACAAATGACATCAGAAATCCAGCATTACATCATAACCGGTTATGCTCAGTCACTAAACCGATACTGAATCGTCCACATCTGCATCGTGATGCGCTATAGAAACAATTCATTTTGACACCACAACTAGTCATTGTAACATCCTCCTCTCCACTTTTGTCAGATTGCAGTTTGAACATGTAAGGCTGCATTAGATTTGCTTGCTTTATTGTTTCTGTCAGAATAGCATGTAAAAGCACCACCATCTTCTTCAAAGAAGCAGCTTATTTGCATTAAAGGGGACATACAAAAAAAGGTGTCTACGCACACCTAATTTGGGGCCAATTTGACAAACTTTAATTAATAATCTTTGGGGTATTTCAAGCTGAAACTTTGGACAGCAAAGATTTCTTTTACATCTTATGAAAAGACATAATATGCCGCCTTTCAAAATGTAACCTAATATTTGGGTTGAAAACAATGCAGGGTTTTGGTTAACTACATTCCCCTAAACTTTTGACTTGTTGTGGCATCAGTTTTATTCACGAGTCAGTTTAAGTCAAGACTAGAAGTAACCTGTTGCTTCTTGACTTTAAGTAGACATGTGCGTGTGTGGATGTGTCTGAGTGACTCAGTGACATTCTGATGTTGCTCTAACAGGAAGTGGATTTTGGTCTCAGCTCAGCTGCTCCCTGTTGAAGTAGCTCTGGTGCTCTTTCTGTGTTTCTCTCTCCCTTTCTAATGGTGGAGTAGCAGGTGCGGGGAGGGAGGGCAGTGGGTGGTGGCGTCACAGCCTCAGTAGGGAGCTGCAGACTTGGGCTCTGACTCATTTAAGTGGGGGATTCATCCGGGCTTACGTCATGGACACTCGAAATCTCGCACTGTGTGTGGCGTCTTCATGATATGGGCAAACTTGCACATTTTTCCGTTCACAAACATTCACAGTTCTCACATGTTTGGAAATAGAATATTGGCCACTAAAACACTCATTAGAGAGTGGTATTCGATGTGGCTCACAAATGCACACATATGCATATGCATGTGTCCTTACGCCATGCAGCCACAGTGAGGTTAATAAATGAATGAATGGGTATCAGAGACTAACTCGCTCTGACACAGATTTAAAAAGAATGTGTTTCCATCTTCAAGGGTGCTGTTGTTAATTTTGTTCTGTAATAATGACGAGCTTTCACTCATTCTGTGTTTGTGCTTTGTAGACCAATTGCAAATGGTGTTTATGTACCCTCCATGAAAGTCTCCATTAGTTAAGGATGCCATTCATTTAAAAAGTAATTATTTTGCCATTTAATATCATGTTTATGATGCCTAGTGGTGTAATAGATTTTTTTTTTACTCAAAAAACCTTTTAAACTCACTTTTCAGAGCTACACTACCATTCACAAGTTGTGGGGTGTTTGAAAGAAGTCTTTTATTCTCACCAAGGCTGCATTTATTTATTCAAAAATATAGAAAAATTCTGTATAGACAATTTTAATGTGGTCATATTACTGGCCCAGGTTAATTAGGTTCACTAGGCAGGTTAGGGTAATTAGGCAAGTTATTGTATAGCGATGGTTTGTTCTAATAGTTTAAAGGGGCTAATAATTTTGACCTTAAAACGGTTTTAAACAAATTTTAAACTGCTTTTATTCTAGCCGAAATAAAACAAAGACTTTCTCCAGAAAAAAAAAATGTTATCAGACATACTGTGAAAATGTCCTGTCTCTGTTAAAAATAATTTGGGAAATATTTAAAAAAGAAACAGTTTAAAGGGGGGCTAATAATTCTGACTTCAACTTTATATTTAAAATTTAAATTGTTCTCGGTTTGAAAGTTTTATGAACACACAACATTGTAAAACTATTTCTGCTCACATGGATCTGCAAAAATGACTAAAACCAAATAAATGAGCAAATACTGTATTATGCCAGACCAGTAAGACATTGGGGATATTCTGTGCATATTATTACATTAGTCTGTGCATATTATTGCATTAGTTTGGCTGTCATGTACTCATGCATGTATTATGCACGTCATCACTGCTTTCACAAAATAACATTTTGTAGTTTCCACTTATCTGCATTTTGAAACCTAATTTATAGGGTTTGCGTTTTCAAGCCCCTAACTGCTAGTCATGCAAGTGTATGGCTTAAATACAATTTTTGAAAACTGTGCTTTCCCCCTTCAGGCACAAAAAAAGCCACATTTACTCTATTATTTGCTACAACAATCTTAAATGGATAGTTCACCCAAAAAATACTGTTCTGTCATTAAAACACATTTTGTGAATAACTGTTGCATGAAGATATACACGCTAGGGCTGGGCAATTTGGCAAAATAAATAAATAACTTGGAAACAAAATAAATTATTTTCAATGTTTTTCATAATAAAAGTAGAAAATATAGGGTGTACCTACTGTACAGTATAGTATAGTAGGGTATGCGACTGCACGAAGGCTGCGACGGACCAGTTGTGTGTGCTAGACGCAACCAGCCAGAGCGGGGTCACGTGACACCACACCCGGTAGGGAAAGTAACTGAAAATTGGTCCTGGAAATATCGTTTGATTATATGTTCTGAATGTCGATTTTCAATTACTTTTCGATTAATTGCCCAGCCCTAATACACCGTTAATTAACCTATCAAAAAAGCCACATGACAGGCCCACATACAAGAGCACAAAGCCCTTCATAGTTTTCACTTCAAGTGCCCTACTGGAGTAAATAGAGTAAAGTGATGCTCACTTTCCAACATAACATCACCAGTGCTGTGTTTGTGGGTTTTCTGTATATATGCATTCATGTGCAGTGGCGTAAAACCATTAGGCTGCATTAATGAAGCACACATTTTGATTATTTACCCCTCTGGGCTTCAAAAGCAGCTCGGAAGATGACTCTCGAATATTCCTCCTCGCCGTATTTCCCTTCGTCCTCTTTCCATTACTCCTCCTCTCGTCTATACGAGTGTGTGTTTTGGTGCAGACTAATGAAGAACAGTTCACGCGACAGAAACCAGCACTCTATGGGAAAAAAGAGAGGAAGTTTTTCTTCCTAAATTGCAGTTGAGAGTGAAGGGCTGAAGACGGACCAAAAGAGAGAAACGATGAGTGCATGGAGAAGAAGAGGGCGATGGATGAGTGGAGAGCGAGTGTTTTGCTGCAATTACACATAAATGATCTTCTTGAAAATACAGTGAGGAATAAAGTTTACTGCTTTGACCCACAACCCTCCAACCCTGAAGGACAGAGCTGAGAGAAAGAGGGAGAGAGGGAGAGAGCGAGGGAGAGAAATAAAGAGTATAATCTCAGGAATGTTTTAAAAGCTTTAATTGGGAAAGCTTGGCATAATTAGGTCCATTCCTATCTTTGATGTGCTCTTCCCTGTCCTGGCTTTCATTTGTCGCTATGGTAATTGTTTCCGTGCAGTATGCCTTAAACGCAGATTCAACAGCCAATCAGTGTGCAGATCGTCATCACATGAATCAGAAAGAGGTGATAATCAGCATGTGTGTGTGTCACAGTGCAGACTGTGTGTGCTTTCTGATATGTACAGAATTAGAGGCTTGGTAAATTGAAACAGGTACCTGTTCTGAAGGGAATGAGAAGAACAGCGATTAATTAAAAGATGAAAGGAGACGACTGAACTCATGGCTTCAAACGGCACCTTGAAGCAGTATAAATAACAACAGTTCTTCATCTAACACCCCCCTCTCTCTCTCTCGTTTTCTCAGGTCTTTGCTGGTGGATGAGAAGTTTGTGTTTTGTACGGGGCTGGTCCTGCACCGGCTGCAGTGTCTGCGTGGCTTCGGAGAGTGGCTAGACTCCATCCGAGACTTCAGTGCTCACCTGCAGGAACTTAACCTTGACATGCCTGCATTCTCCTGCTTGTGCGCCCTAGTGTTGCTCACAGGTAACTCATACCCTGACAAATACATCCAGTAAAACCTTTGTGTAAAGGTCCAGGTTTACTCACAGCAGTTTTGTGTTTGACACATATTGTTATTTTGAATATATTTCCATCCATATAATATAAGAAGTGAAATGTTGTACAAATTCATAGTAGGGCTGCACGATTCTGGCTAAAATGAGAACCACAATTTTTTTTGCTTAAAATCAAGATCACAATTTTCTCACGATTCTCTAGCTGTAAAATAAAGGTTAATATGAGTCGGCTATTAATTTTGTTATTTCTCAAACATATGGTAAAGCAACAATAATAATATTAGGCCTATCTGTAGGTCTACTGTTGGTTAAAATGCTAAGTTTTATAAAGTCTTGTAAAGGTGGACTTGAACAGACTTTAATTATGTCCTGGTTGTTAACTCACAGTAAAGTGATGACATCAGAATGCAACTATTTATAATTCTAAAGTTGAATTATTATGTTTGAGACTTATGCTTGTCATTTGTCATTGACAACATTATTTGACAATTTTATTTCACTGGTAAAATAAGACATTTGACATTATCCGATTGCCTTTTGCATTATATTCAACATTATATAGGCTAGAGTAGTTTTACTGACCCAATAAACATTTATTTTCATGCACAACACTTTGTGTTCACTATGAAAGAAAAAACATATCAAATACTTGTCGTAATCATAACTCTAAAAATGTGATAAAATCTTTTAAATGATGTGTGCACTTTCGTAATTTCGTCATTACATTAAGATTATTAACCTCAATTATACCTTATTATAAATACAGTATGTGACTCTTTCAACACCATTTGGAGGTGTCCATGTTGCTGAGCAACGTATATAAAACTTAAAGACTTGTGCGACCGTCTTATGTTTCTCTCCTGACCTTCAAAATGTAATTAAGAGTTAAGATCGTGAGTAGGGTCAAATTGAGATTGCTATCTTTTTTGAATAATCATGCAGCCCTCATTCATAGAATTCATACAACAGTACATTAAGCATACCCGAGTGACCTGGTTCTTAAAGTGAGATTTTGTCCATCCATCCAACCAGGAAAGAGAGAGGCCTCATCAAATGCTAAAACGTTCAATGTACCAAATGTACCGGATGGGACAAAGGGTTAGTGGGGGTGAATGTAATGCCCCATTCATGCCCGTGTCAGCTTCAACGCTTCCCATTCACTTTGAATGGGTGACGTCAGGCATTGCCGAACTGCATTGTGGATCAGACGTCAGCCAATAAGATCGCTGTATGCAAATGCACCAGCTCAGACAGTGGCCTATTGCTGACTAATTTCATTGGCTGACGCTGCTATGATGATCGCGTCAACCCCAACTTCAGACACGCCCTCTGTCAAGCGTTGACGCTGAAGCCCCGTGTGAATGGGGTGTTATGAAGGCCGCCTACTAAGAACTGTGCCAGTAAAAATCACTCATCTGGCATCAAAAGGCACATTAGTAGCTGTCAGGCTGCAGTCTATGTTAGTGTGCCCACCTCCCATGCCAAAGTAGAGCCAAAGGGTTAAATTGGTGCCATGAACCAGATGGGAGTGAGGCTTACAGGGTAAGTGTAGCAGTGCTGCACAGGTAAACCTCACTCCTCGACTGATGGAAGATGCTGCTGTTTTTAGTCTGTCTGAGTTGAACCAGAGGGTTTACTAATATGCAACATGCACACAGACGAAAAATGGCCTGCCCATAGATGTCATTAGACTCTCTGATGACAATAATTACACAAATAAAACTATCACGGAACATGGACCATGGAAGTATACTTTGGGTTAAATGCTCCTTTATGCATTTAACATCTTCACTTCCTCCTGGCTCCTTTTTTCCTGCTGTCATTCTTGATTTTGTGTATTTAAACCGCCTTTGTCCGACTGCTAGCGGTCGTCACAGTGATCACAGGTGTGGGACAGGTGCTGACAGAGATTAGGTTTACCTGGATATCAGAAATAATCCCCATTAATCACACACACACACACACACA
>CAIGQZ010033112.1:12269873-12289756 GCA_903798205.1 Danio tinwini
AAAATAAAATAAAATAAAATAAAATAAAATAAAATAAAATAAAATAATTACCTGACAAGCATGCCAAAACATTTATGATTTGGTCTACAGTTGAGATTCTTTTTTCTATTAAACAGAAAGGAAGATATTTAAAGAACGTTGTGCTTTGTTGAAGGTTTTCCTTTTCCCAACATTCTTCAGAATATATTGTTTTGTGCATAAGTCCATAAAGGTTTTGAACCACTTGAATGTGTGAATTAATTGTTTGTGAATCAAGCAGTGTGAATTAATTAGGAAACTTTCATTTTAGGGTGAACTATTTCTTTTAAGACCTCTATACTATAAAATACTATACAGAATAGGTTGCACAATATATCGTTTCAGCATCAATATTGCAATGTACACATCCACAATAGTCACATTTATGCATGATTCACTCTCCAACAGATTCAACCTAATCCATCTAAATTTATACATTTGATAACACTTTAGGGACCAATGCTCACTATTAATTAATTGCTTATTAGCATGCATGTTATTGAGATATTGGCTGCTTATTAGTACTTATAAACTAAATCTTCAGCACGATCTTATTGTACATTCCTAACCCAATACCTAAACTACCTTAATTTCTATTTATAAAGAGCAAATTATGAGTTTATTGAAGCAAAAGTCATAATTAATGGTTTGCTAATAGCGAGAAGGGAACGTTAAAATAAAGTGTGACTATAATTTATTTCCAAATAGTGTTATTCAATCATTTGGTGAAATTGTAGATACAGTATATCACAATATATATAGCAGAAAGATAACATATTGCAATGAGAAATTTGAAAATCCATGTATTTATCAATTCTTGCAGTTGACAAATACATGGACTTGCAGCCCATCCTCCACTGTGCTCAAACTTGGATGATACCTCAAACCGCACATCTTGTTGACAAGAGGTGTACTATTGATCTAGTAGAAGGATAATGTGGGCGAAAAATCATAGATTCATACTGAAAGAGAAACCAAAACCATCTCTAAAGACTGCCGAATATCACGCACAGGAACCCTTCTGGCTGCACAACCACAGGAAAACACCATTACAAATGATCTTGAGAAAATGTAAACATTTCACTCCAAAAACCTTTTAAACCGAGTCTCTGTATTAGTCTGGTTTTGGTGGGCGTATGCTGATCTGTATTAAAGGGGTATTCCAGATTCTAATCTAATCTTAAATAATGTGGTCTGGCCTTTTGGGTTTTACCTTTGGGTGATGAAGTTGAAGCTGAAGTTGGTGGTGATTTAATGAAGGCTGGTCGTGCAAGACTCGTTCTGAGGAAGGAGGTGAATACGGGACAATCTGGAGAAATTGAGAGCACTAAGGCTTCAATTCGATTCGATGAACAGCTCTGCCAGGTTACTGGGTTCAGCTTCTCCCCTCTGAAGCCCTTTTAGATTCCACCACAAACACTTTCAGTTCTTTCCATCCTCCCACTGCTTCTTTCTCTGTCTTTACGTGTCTCACGCTCTCTTTTTTTGCTTCTGTTTTGCTCAATCAGTGTTTTGATGAATTTTTAAGTGCATTCACTGTAAAATAGAAAAAAGTTAAATTCAGGTTGGTTTCAATCATATATGGATAAACCTAAAAATAGGGTTAAAAATTTCATTTAAAATCATGAAAAATCTACTTTTGGAAGCTGTTTGGACTGAAATGTATGTAGATATAGTTTGTACACAGTCATATTGGAGTGTAAACACATCGTTTTAAACATTTCCTGACATTAAAATAGGATCCAAATCCCAGTGACTTTTGAGGCGCACCACATCGTGATGTAGTTCTGCAGTTTCCACACCAACTAATATTGATTGACAGGTGCGTAATACCATGACCACAAGACAGGATATGCAAAGAAACTAGGATTAAAAAAATCTGTTCCAACTCTCTGTGATCAGCTCCACTTCAAGAAGTAGTAAGTGGTACACTTTGTATTTTTACAGCATTTGGAACTGTACTTTTTTGCTAAGTAATTCACAACCGTTGCAGTCAACAAAGCTGCATAGTGTAGACAACTATAAACAAAGATTCAATGACACGACAGGAGTCCTAGTTTGTGGACACTAAAATAAGGTTTGAGGCTGATTTGTACTTCTGCGTCAAGTAATTGGGGTGACCCAGGAAGCCTGCCTTGCGCTAGTCATGCATTTATATCAGGGGTGCTCAACCCTATTCCTGGAGATTGACCTTTCTGCAGTTTTCAGTTGCAGCCCATATCAAACACACCTGCCTGTTATTATCAAGCGCTCCTCAGGTTCTAATTAATTGGTTCAGGTGTGTTTGATCAGGGTTGGAGCTGAAATCTGCAGGAAAGTCGATCGCCAGGAACAGGATTGGTCACCCATGATTTATACTTCTGCATGCTGTTTGTGTTGCTCTGCAATGACACTTCCGAAATGCTAGCTGGCAGTAGGTATGTTCCTCTGTGTTGAGATTCTTCACAGGTGTTTTGTTTTTTCGGAATGCTACAAGTAGCTAAAACTTATTTATTCAGAGGTGGGAACCGGCGGCTGTGCAACAAAATTAATCATAAGGTAAATGCAAAACAACAGTTTCCATCTAGAGCTACTTTATGGGACTCGGCACTTGTAAACACTCGCTCCAACGGGTTAGCGCGTCTCTCGGTCCTGCACAAACTGGACACAGCTACAAAGCCGACCAATCACAAAGCTGTGTATTTACATTTTTTTGAGAGGTGCGCGTCAGTGTCAGCCACAGCGAGGGCTATGCGACCATGCGAAGGCTGTGCTGGAGCATACGTGTGCGTTCGACGCAGAAGTATAAATTAGTCTTTATTTTGTACAGTAACTTAGCTATAATGGATCTCTTTACTTTTGGACTTTTTAAAAGATGCAAAATAGGACATTCCTGTCTCCAGAAGGTGCCTGTGAAGCTTCAGGTCAAAATACTCATCGGATCATTTATTTTACCTAATTAAAAATTTCATTTTTTTTTTAGAGGGAATTGTAGCTGTGCCTTTAAATAAAAATGAGCTGGTTCTCCCCACCCACTTTTGGGACATTTCGCTTCAGAGAAGGATAACCAGGGATGTATGTCAATATAAACACAGCCAAATGACAGACATCAACTCTGACACAATAAAACAGAGACCCACAGTCACAAATATAGTAAGATGAATGAGTCACACAACTGCCATTACAACGTTCGATGCATACACATGGGTGTGTGCTGTTTTTACTCATCTTCTCACAGCAAAAAGGAGAAGGGTCTGGCTGCAGACCTGATGCAGTGCAATCTGAGCTGCATCCAATGCTTTTTAATGCGCTCGCCTAACCAATAGTATCTGGATGCAGCCTTTATGATGCAAGCTGAGATTGCATCACTCAGCGATGCAATGTCAGACACAATGCACTCAATGGAGTGAGTGACATCACAGTGACGGGTAGGGTTAGGGGTGGGGTTAGGTGAGCGCATTAAAAAGCATTGGATGCAGCCCAGATTGCACTGCCCCAAGTCTGCAGCCAGACCCCTCTCCACCTAACCCCACCCCTAACCCTACCCGTCACAGTGACGTCACTCACTCCATTGAGTGCATTGTGTCTGACATTGCATCGCTGAGTGATGCAGTCTCAGCTTGCTTCATAAAGGCTGCATCCAGATGCTATTGGGCAAAATGACAGGATGTCCACCAAAATCAAATTCAATTCAATTCACCTTTATTTATATAGCATTTTTACAATGTAGATTGTGTCAAAGCAGCTTCACATAGAAGATTAATATGCTGCTGCAAAATTAAGCCTTCCATAGTCTTCCATATAACCATGGAAGTTATAAGTTGTTTAAAATAGTGAAGTGTGAAAATTTGGAATGATAGAACGAACAATATATCAACAGACTGGGGTTACTAGGGGGTTGCTTTATGTTTATTAGGGTGTTTCTGGGTTTTTCACTGGGTTTGTAATAGAGTATAACTATGTGATTAATAAAATGTTCTGCAATGTTGCTAAGGTGTTGTTTGTGGTAGAAATCGCCTCTTATACCCTCATTCACTATTCTCTCAACATTAGTCCACTAATATAAGTTAGGCTAGTTTGTGCTTTTCAGATACCTTAATTCTTCAGTTCCTTTGTCAGACCCTGTTATAGTTATTTACCACTTAATGAGCTTAGTAATGAATGACATAAATCATTCTTATTTCTGTCATGTATACAAACGTTAATTTAACAATTATATAATAATATATTCAGAAACTTACACCTGTATGATTCCGCTGAGGATGCCGTTTTGTCGCGAGTCAGATGCGGAAATTTATTCTGCCCGCGAACTCGCAGTGCGTTATGGGTATTATCTAGTCATGGTGTGTAAATAACGTAAATAACGTTACATCTATTGCTGTGTCTTATATCGCCCCTCATTCACTGCATTTGTCCACTCATCATAGTCCACTTGAAGTAGGGAATGAAAACGAGTGAGTTTATGCACCGGAAGTGATGCAGTCTCAAACGGTTTAGATTTAAAATGTGATCAGGCCTTGTGATTATTTTATTTAGCACTTAGCGGGATATCTAGTAATGAAACAATGTATTTTGATTTCTGCCACGTATAAAAAAGTTCTTATATTCATCCTAATTTCTATAGCGCTTTTACAATGTAGACTGTGTCAAAGCAGCTTAACAGAAGTTCTAGTAAATTAAAGTAATTGTGTCAGTCCAGTTTTCAGAGTTGAAGCTGTTTAGTTCAGTTTAGTGTGGTTTTATTTTCACTGCTGAAAGTCAAAACACTGAAGAGCAAATAAATAATTAAATAATATTTTAATAAATAATGTTTCATTTTGATTGTGGGATTGATTGAGTGTTTTTCTGAAATGGTTTTGTTTTATGTTTTTGTTACAACCTAAGATTTTCTGAGTGGTTGCTAGAGTGTTGATAAGGTTTTTCTAATGGTCTCTAGGTTGTCACTAGAGTAGTCATGGGCAGGTGTTCTGACATTTTATCCTACCCATCAGATTATGCTACCAACACTGTATTGAATGGTTCTGAGGTTGGGGTTAGGGATTAAGCAGGTTAGGGCAATATAGATTGTAACGGTATGATCACCTTGGATAAAAATATCATGGTTTCACAGTATTGTGATTACTGCTCTAAAATATATTCTTTTTAAATGTCTGGGTAAAAAACAAGAACTATTTGGGACATTCTAAAACGCTTTACGTGAAAAAAGCGTAATGTGGCTTAATGTACCTAAACCTCAACCAGTGAAACCAAAATTTCTGCCAAACTGTACTTGTAATTAACCCCAAGTCCCAATTCCACAGATAAAGTGAAAAACACCATGTTAAGCGTTTTCTCTTCCATTGAAGTTATGCATTT
The DNA here is from genome assembly GCA_903798205.1 of Danio tinwini. Taxonomy (NCBI): domain Eukaryota; kingdom Metazoa; phylum Chordata; class Actinopteri; order Cypriniformes; family Danionidae; genus Danio; species Danio tinwini. The sequence continues at coordinate 12,275,226 of CAIGQZ010033112.1, forward strand.
TAAGTCCATTATAAGGAAAAAGCTTAACGTGGCTTAATGTACAGTACCTTAACAAGCAGGGAAAATCAAATTTCTATCAAATTTTACTTGTGATTAACACTAACTTTGATTTTATAAACAGTCTTTTTAATATTTGGTTTCCCTTGGTTGTTGTAAAGCTATGTTAAGTCTTTCCTTATTATAGACTTCAATGGGGAGAAAACGCTTAACATGGTATTGTTCACTTTATCTATGAAATTAAGGGCCCGTTCTTTTGACAATAGTTAATGGTAATCATAAGTCAAGTTTGACAGAAATTTTAGTTTCCCTGGTCAATATTAAAGTTTGTTAAGCCACGTTAAGCTGTTTCCTTATAATGGATTTAAAACACATAACATGAAAATTTTCACTCACTAAAATTAGAGCTCATTCTTTTGACATCAGAAAGTGTTTGTCATGAGTAAAATCTAATAAAAAAATGTATTTCCCTGCTTGTTGTTAAGGTACATTAAGCCATGTTAAGCTTTTTTCACATTAAGTGTTTTATAATGTCCCAACTACTTTCTGCTTTGAACACAATGGCTGTGCCCGAAATCACATACTTCCATACTATATAGTACTAAAAACAGAATGCAAGCCACGTAGTATGTCAGAATTCATAGAATTCGAAAAACAGTAGGCAAGAAGTACCCAGATGACCTACTACTTCCAGTGAGATTCTGAAGTGTGCATCTGATGGATGCTATGCTATCCCATCATGCACCATGAGAGAAATGAATGTGAAGAGGTTATGTCACGTGATGATGACAAAATGGCATTTGTAGTACGTCTGAGCTCCATTCATACTACTCACATTCAAACTGTATAGAACGTACTTTTCTATCAGTTGTGTAGTAAATTCAAATTGAAATGCAGTACCTACTGAGTAGTAGGCGATTTCGGACAGAGCCAATATATTTTATTTTGAGAAACATTTATAATATTTTGGAACAGTAAACATGTCAGGCTAAATAATTCAAATAAATGATTGCTTTCTGCTGTCTTTATTAGTTTAAAAAACACAGATTTCTTTACATTTTAAAATGACATCTTTGTATATCTTTTCTGCTGGAGATACTGTTGTCCTAAAAAACCAAAAAATAAAACCTTGACTTTTCCAAACTGCGGTACACCTTGAAAATGGTTATTGTCCTATGCCTATACTAGAGTACACTATTTTTTATTGTAGGCTATATGCATCAATATTATATGTTTTGTATATACTGTAGCTTATAAAATATATTTTTCGTAAATCACTACAGGAACCAAAAAGAGACTCTCAGATCTTTGACTAATGCATGTAATATACGGTATAAGCGCATGTAAATGTAAACAATTTTCACTTGTATTAAATTGTTATAAAATTAGTAGGGAATTAAGGAAACAGCAACTTAAATCAAAATATTATAAAAAATCCTAAATCGAACAAAGAGTGTTTAGGGGTAGCTTAAATAATGTGTCAGTGCTCTTTGGGTAAGGAATTCATCAAAATAAACAGTAAAAAAAGGGTGACCCTGATGAAGGCAGTTCGTTTGCCGAAACGCTTAGGTGCAGTTTTAAGGAATAGCCATGTCAATAAAGGCTTTTTAATATTTTTCTACATTTTTTGAGTGCCTTGGACTGATTTTTGCTGTTTATTTTAATAAAATATTAAATTTGATAATTGTCTTGTGTATTTTTTGCTTCCAAAATATTTTTACAATCAATATATTTTAGTATAAATATTCATGTTATAATACAATATAATTATTTGTGGTATACAAATGTAGATAGAATGCATAAAGAAATAAAGTACACTATATAATATACAAACTTGTTCTTTCTTTGTTTTTCTTCATCATATTTTTTCTTATTATTATGATAGTAATCAGTCATTTGGAGAGCAGAAGAGGATTATCAGTCATGTAGATGTGGTGGTTTATACTGTTAAAGAAGCTTATGAAACTTCTTGTCTGCACTGTGGCTTTTCAAGCTGTGTGGGTGATTTCTTTGTTGTTTCCTTATGAACTAAAATCTCTTTCTGTTTGTGTACTTATGTGTGTGGCTGGAAAATAAACCCATAGACCCAGAGCTTTACATAAAGCCTTTGGGAGACACGGAAATAAAGATATACCCAGAGAGAGAAAAGGAGGGAGTGAGGGAGGGAAGAGGCACACAGTGGGCTTTGGTTGGATCTCAGTGCTCACATGTGGTTAATCCGCTGGTGTTCACTAAAGCCGGAAACACTGATCATTGAGGCGCTGAGGGAAGAGCAGGTGTGCAGAGTGTCTCACCCTTAATTATCTCAAACAAATCTCCTAATTTATTTACATACACAAGGAACTATGTAACTCAAATTGCACATTTAAAGGGTTAGCTCAAACATGTCCTTTGCTTATGTTACCAAAAAAAGTAAATTCGACACTAAGTGAACTAACTCAGAATGTAAAAGGCACAAAGTTGTATTTGCAAAGCCCCCTGACTGTTATGTTATTCTATTGTTATCTAATCACTTTCTGGTATCCCTTTCTGGTTAAATGTCTAAGCATGTGGAAGCTGTTGTGTAATGTGCCTTTTCACTCAACTCAGTGACCATGACTGTCCATTTGAATTACAGCAGTTCATAAGAAAGACACTCCATATCTCTGAAATCTGTAGTTTTACACTATAGAAAATGTTTTCAAAGTTGATAAAATACAAATTCCATGTTTTACTCATTGAACAATTTCATGCACTGATAAAATTTGTGTTATTTTTTAAATATTCACATATCATATAGGATACTTTACGGATTAAAGTTTGGAGAGTTGTTCTTGAACTGTTTTTAAGTCTCTTTTGCTCCCAAAAATGTATTTATTACATCCAAAATACTTTAAAATTGTGAGTAAGGAGTGCAATAGTTTTAATGAAGTGAAAATAAAATGTTATATTGGCAACTTCATTTTATTTATTGATTTCACAGGTACGATGTGTTGTCCCATGAAAATGAAATAATTTCATTTCATTTTCAATTTTGGCAGATGTTATTCTGGTTTTCCTTTCAATTCCCAATGTTTATTTGATTTATTTAAAATTGGCAGGAATTATCTTCCATATAAAGATGCTGAAAATTCACTTTAAAGTTTTAAAATACAGTCCCATAGAAAACAGTTAATTTAATTTTAAATAATATTTCACAGTATTACTGCTGCTACAATGATAAATACAAGCTTGGTTAGCAGAAGATACTTTTCTCTAAAATGTGTACTAATTGGTCGTATTATAAAATGTTTATATATTAATACATTTTGACCAATACTAAACATCACAGAAAACGCATATTACCGACTTTAGCTATTTATTACACAACAAATCAATTTTTTTTATTGTTCTTAAACTTTTTTATCCTTAGGATGATAATCATCTACTGTTTGCTCTGCACATTAAAATAGTGGTTCCGTTTAGTCGGACAGATTTAGGCGTTGCACACAGCACAAAGCGAAACCACTGTTTACATATGCACAAAGTTCTTGACAGCGACTAAAATTACCGACAGCAGGATATCGCAGTTTACCAGTTATTTACCTCGACAGGTAAGGAAAGAAATACGTGAAACTACAGACGAAAGTGTCAGCATATATGGCGCAATGAGCTGAAAGTCTCTGTTAAGTGAGGCAAGCTAGCTGAACTTATGTACAGCTGTTTACCCGAGGGATTTTGTTATTTTGTAGTATATGATTTAGGATAACGTGACCACGCAATTGTATTTTGTCATATAACGTTAGTTTAACATCCTCATATCTTTAAATGTGTTGTTGTAAAAAATCTGACATAGTGCTGGCTTGAAGTTTAGTAACAGTTTAGTAGCGTGATTGTAAAATGATTTATACACATATAACGTTAACGTGAAGTACATGTTTTGAATTACCTCAGAGTATATGGTACAGCTTTCATAAAAATACCATGAAACGACAATTAAACTATTCTTAATTATTGTATTATTTATTATTATAAATATTATTTTACTATTTTAAAGGGTCATGTCACCCAAAAAGCTCACCTAAAGTGGTTTCAAACATTTATGAGTATCTTTTTCTGTTGAACACAAAACATATCTTGAAGAAAATGGTTAGAAACTGGCAGTTTTTGACATACATTAAAATTGACAAAAAATATAATGAAAGCCGATGGCTACTGCACTCCAACATTATTCAAAATCTCTCTTTAACAGAATAAACAAACTCAGGTTTTGAACAAGTGGAGGGTGGGTACATGACAGAATTATATTTTTTTGTGTGATCAATCCCTTTAGTCATCTGTTTATTTTTAAAGAAACAATAATATTTACATTTCACCTGTGGTTTAATTGTCAGAGTTATTCTCATCTTTCAGAGCAAGGCTGAGTAAAAATGGAAGCAGTAATCTTGTGACCTTATAAGAGAGGTCAGAAGAGTCGCTTATGATGGCGGAGAAGGCTGGTAAACTTCCACTTCGACGTCTGGAACCTCCCATTCAGAAATTCATTAAAGTGGCCATCCCTACTGACCTGGAGAGACTGCACCAGCACCAGCACAACATAGAAAAGGTACAAACACATGCATAGCGACAGCAAAGCCCAGCAGATCACACCCAAAACTCAGCATATGGAGAACAGAGAGAGCCATGTGTCAGTGTGTGTGGTCACCATAGGGAATCTCTCTCTCTTCTGTCTGCCTGTTTGAGGAACTTATAATAGGATAATAGAGTATCGGGGGGTTGTATAACCATGGCAACCTTGATGTACTTTGAGTTTTTTTTTTTGTTAGTTTTTTTTTTGAGAATATAAAACATTTGTATAAATGGTTTAATATGTAACATTAACAGAGCTTTCTTGTTGCAGTTTCAGAGAAACAGACAGTGGGACAAACTGCATCATGAGCACATCAACTCCAGCCGCACTGTCCAGGTATATTAAAACAACAACAGAATGATAGCAGCTATTAAATGCATTTCAAAAATAAATGCATTTAAAGTGGCATAACATTTATAGGAATGTTTTGTTATTGTAGCTGCAAATAACAAAGCTAAGAAAGTCATGACAATTCATACAATTTTAAACGGTTATGGGTTATATTATGTTATGTATTAGGTTATGCTTGTTACAGTATAATACTTTTTCAAAGGTTTGGGGTGAGTGGAAAAAAATCCATAAAAGATCCATAAAATTATAAAAACGACAGTTTTGGTGCTATTAGCAAAGTAGGCAGTGCGCAAACATGTAGTGCTATTGCACTTGGGGCATCACAAGTTTAAGTCCTGGCACTTGGAACTCTTCCGATCCCCCTTCGAACGTTCTCTGTTGCTGTTGTCCTATCACAATAAAGGCAAAAACATAAAAAAAACTCACAGTAAATCAAAAAAATTGATTTATTTGTTGTTGTTGTAATTTTTTTGTCATTTTTTTGTTTTAGTTTCATAGTAATATTTAGGGTTTTTTTATATGCCTTTTTTTTGACCCTCAATTAGGCATGGGCCGCTAAAAGATTTTGATGGAATGATAACCATTGGTAAAAATATCAGGGTTTCACAGTATTGTGATTACTGCTCTAAAATATATTATTTTTAAATGTCTGGGTAAAAAAACAACGTTTTCCCCTTTGAACACAATATATTTTATTTATTTATTATTTATTTTGAGAAACATTTAAAATATTTTGGAGCAGTAAACATGTCAAGCTAAATCTTTCAAATGAACCATTGCCTTCTGCTGTCTTCATTTGTGTCAAAAACACAGATTTCTTTACAATTTAAAACGGCATCTTTGGATATCTTTTCTGCTGGAGATACTGTTGTCCTAAAAAAAAGTAAATAAAAAATCTTACACATAACTTAGGAACGGTATTACAGAAAACCTTGACTTTTCCAAACCGCTGTATACCTTAAAAACGGTTATCATCCCATGCCTACAATCAATAGTTCTGCTGTAAATAACTTGGCTTAAAAACAATAAATATTATGCAATAAATAGGTTCAACGAATGTTAAACAAAAAGGCATACCTCAACTAAAAATTCAAAACACCTCATCACTTATTCTCTCCATGTGGTTTTAAACCTTTCATTCTTCTGTTGAACACATCTATTTTTAAGAATCCTGGTTGCCGGGACCCGTTGATTTCCATAGTAGAAAGAAAAAACATACTATGAAAGTTAATTGGTTCCCAATAACCATCAATTTTTTTTAAAATATCTTCTTTGAGTTCAATAGAAGAACGAAACTCGAAATAGGTTTTGAACAATTGAAAGGTGAGTAAATGATGACAGAATTTTAATTTTTGTGTGAACTATCCCTTTAAATGAAACAAAACGAAACTAAAAAGACCAAAAATAGTTAAGGTAAAAACAATTGACATTAACAAATGTAGTAGTATCAATTGAATTCTGTAAAGATATAGTTAAAAAAAAATCTAAATGTATATATAAAAAACTTTTTCACGCTTCTGTAACAATAATTTCACAGAATTGATTGAATCTTTTTCAAAACTAATTATTTTCAGCCGATAAAAACATTGTCAATCACAAACAATCACCAAAATTGCAGCACACACTAAAATAAACTAATATAGTTATTAAAGTCATCATTCTTGACGTGACCACCCCTTTAATCTGTGCTTTCACAAATTTCCCATACCTTCATCTTGTTGTGATTGAGCTGTGAGATGTGTCTATATATATTAAGTAATGTTTGACTCAGGCCTCTGGTGTGCTGCATGGTGTACTTGTGATGTCTTTTCTCTACCTAATGGCCAGACAAGCGTGTAACCTGTGTGTTAATGTCTCTGAGAGTGTGTCCGGGGCTCTCGCGGGACAGTCCTGGGAGTGTGTTATGTACCGCGAGTGTGTGTGTGACCTCAGCACCCAGGTCTCGTTCCTCCAGAGACGCCAGAGAGCTTTCCTGTGTCCGCCACTGCAGAGAGTGAACGAAAGCCTGCAAGTGTTTCTGTGTCAGCGAGATGTGGGCGACTGACAATAGATGGAAACAAGACAGACATTGTTAAAGTAGCCCCCCGGGGATGGAAAGAAGGAGAGCAAGAGATCAAAAACCCTTAAGACTGCTCTTATAACACACCTATAGAAAGGGGATTGAGAGGGGGAGAGGAGTGTGCGTTAACTAGGGCTGTGCACAAAAAAGATGTGATGATTATTACGATTTTAAACTGTTGAATGCTTGATTTTGATTAGTTGATGTACATTCTAAGGCAGTGTTTCTCAACCACGTTCCTAGAGGCCCACCAACACTACATGTTTTGGATGTCTCCTTTGTCTGCTACACCCATTACAGGTCTTTCAGTTTCTGCTAATGAGCTGATGATCTAACTCAAATGTGTTTGGTTAAGAAGACATAGAGTATGTGCAGAGCTGGGGGTCCTCCAGGAATGTGGTTGAGAAACACTGTTCTAAAGTGTGCTAATATTTTCAGGGAAGTACACAGGTCAAGTAGCTCCAGGCAGGTCTTGACCGCATGTCAGTTCCATATCAATATGCTGAATTATTTAAGTTATTGTACAGCCTACAACAGTAAAAAATGTAATTAAAACTAAACAAAAGGCTTTAGGTGAGTTGTGAAAGAAACTAGTTCTACACACATGATTGGGCAGAAACCTGACAAATGTCTTGAAATATAACATCTTTTGGTGTAGTAACCACGATATAAGTAAAATATCTGACTGCGTCTAGTTCTGCTTTAAAATATAAACATTATATTAAACATTTATCGCAAACATTTTAGTTTTTCTTCATTCATTCATTCATTCATTCATTTTCTTTTAGGCTTAGTCCCTTTATTAATCTGGGGTCGCCACAGCGGAATGAACCGCCTTAGTATTTCTTTTTGAGGGAAAAGTATGAAAGGTATATTTAATGATGGGCCATTGAGTAGTTAGAAAATAATGCACAGCCGCTTTGCATTGTGGCTGCATCACCACCTTGGTTGACCATTATTTTCTAATAATTGAATTAATCTTATTTCTATAAAGCTTTTACAATTTAGATTCTGTCAAAGCAGCTTAACATAGAAGTTCTAATATGTGTCAGTCCAGTTTTCAAAGTTGAAGTTTAGTTTAATTCAGTTCAGTGTGATTTTACTACTGAAAGTCCAAACACTAAAGAGCAAATACATTGATGTGCAGCTTCACAAGTCCCAAACCAAGTAAGCCAGTTACGACAGTGGTGAGGAACAAAACTTCACCAATTGACAAAAGTGAAGGAAAAAACCTCAAGAGAAACCAGGCTCAGTTTGGCATGACCATATCTCTGCTGGTTAAACTTCTTGTGCAGAGCTGCAGTCTAGGCGCCGGAGCTTGGAGAACGCTGGACGTCCATCGTGGAGAAGCTGCAGGTGTGAGTAGGTCACCGGCGGGTATATATAGGCTGGCCCACAGGATCAATGCGGAGACTAGTCTGTCACTAGGCTCTTTTAGGAATCAGTCCCATGCTCTCTGCTCTCCCATGACCACCACAGCATCTGCTCAGGATACAGCCTGGTCCATGATTATTAGAGAGCTAACATAAGCGTAGATGCCGTTCAAGTTACAGTATCTTTAAGGGAAGTTTTCCCGGCTCCTGTTGCCCTAATTAATGCAGCCTTTAGAGGATTTGCATTTCAAAAACATTTGTGTTTTATGTGTATGCTAATGCAAAGAGATGTGTCTTTAATTTGGTTTTAAACTGACAGAGTGTGTTTGCCTCCCGAACTGTGCTAGGAAGACTGTTGCAGAGTTTAGATGCCAGATATAAGAAAGATCTACCGCCTACTTTTGATTTTGATATTCTGGGAATAATCAATTGTCCAGAATTAATTGAGTGTAGTGGAGATGAGGGGCTGTAATACACCAGGAGATCCCTTAAATACTCTTTTAATGACCCGTCATCAAATAGTTCTTTCATACTACAAATGGGTTCAATAAATGTTCTGGATAACTGGACACACTTGATTGTCCACAAAGACTGGTTAGTCTTTTGTGCAAATTTAGGTTTGATTACATTTGAACACACATGTTCATTTGCAAAAACATAACTCAGTTTGTATTCATTGTCTTAAATCATGTATTTTTGTTTAGTTATCTGTTTTTGCAAATTAACTCATCAAATATTTGTCAGTATAAATAGTGTACCTCAAATTTGGAATTAACAAATAACTGTTTGGTTCCTTATACTTACACTCAGGATTAAAAATCTTTTAAACTTTAAAGAAACATAAATCATGATCATCAATTAATGATTGTGTCAGATCCTCAGTAAACAGCCATCGACACCTCCAGCCATCTCCTTCTCCACCCCGGCACTTCAGATCAGTGAGGATAATGGGCATCAGATCCTCAGTGAACAGCCATCAACACCTCCAGCCATCTCCTTCTTCACCCCGGCACTTCAAATTAGTGAGGATAATGGGCATAAGATCCTCAGTAAACAGCCATCAACACCTCCAGCCATCTCCTTCTCCACCCGGCACTTCAGATCAGTGAGGATAATGTGCGTCAGATCTTCAGTAAACAGAGGAGACGAAAAGCACCAGGTCCAGATGGTGTTTCACCAGCCTGTCTGAAAACTTGTGCGGACCAACTGGCTCCCATTTTCACACAGATCTTCAACAGATCACTGGAACAGCGCAAAGTTCCATCCTGCTTCAAATGCTCCACTATCATCCCAATACCAAAGAAACCAAAGATCACAGGACTCAATGACTACAGACCTGTTGCCTTAACATCTGTGGCCATGAAGTCATTCAAAAGACTGGTGCTAGCATATCTGAAGGACATCACTGGACCTTTGCTGGACCCCCTGCAGTTTGCCTATAGAGCAAACCGGTCTGTGGATGATGCAGTCAACACGGGACTGCATTATATCCTAGAACATCTGGACAAACCAGGGAACTACGCAAGGATACTGTTTGTGGACTTCAGTTCTGCCTTTAACACCATCGTCCCATCACTGCTCGAGAACAAACTGACCCAGCTGTCTGTCCCTAGCTCTGTCTGTCAATGGATCACCAGCTTTCTGACAGATACACAACAGCTAGTCAGAATGGGCAAAATCATATCCGACAGCCGCACCATCAGCACTGGTGCCCCCCCAGGGATGTTTTCTCTCCCCACTGCTCTTCTCCCTGTACACAAACAACTGCACTGCAAAAAAACCCTCCATTAAGCTCTTGAAGTTTGCGGATGACACTACTGTTATCGGCCTCATCCAGAACGGTGACGAGTCTGCATACAGACAGGAGGTGGAGCGGCTGGCTTTATGGTGCAGATACAACAACCTGGAGCTGAACATGCTCAATACAGTGGAGATGATAGTGGACTTTATGAGAAACCGCTCTGCACTCCCCCCACTCACCATCATGAACAGCACTGTGGCTGCAGTAGAGTCATTCAGGTTCCTGGGCACCACCATCTCTCAGGATCTGAAGTGGGGCATTCACATAGACTCCATTGTAAAGAAAGCCCAGCAGAGACTGTACTTCCTTCGTCAGCTGAGGAAGTTCAACCTGCCACAGGAGCTGCTCGTACAGTTCTACTCAGCTGTCATCCAATCCATCCTATGCACTTCAATCAACGTCTGGTTCAGCTCAGCTGCCAAAACCGACCTCCGTGGACTACAGCAAATAGTCCGGACTGCTGAACGAATCACTGGCACTACACTTCCTACACTTCAAGAACTATACTCTTCCAGAGTGAGTAAAAGGGCTCGTAAAATCACTCTAAACGACTCACACCCAGCACACTACCTGTTCGAACTGTTACCGTCTGGTCGGCGCTACAGAGCACCAAGCACAAAAACAGCCAGACATAGGAAAATTTTCTTTCCTCAGGCCATCTACCTCATGAACAGTTAAATATTCCCCTACTGTGCAATAAACGTGCAATACTTTCTCATACGCACTTGTACACAGCACCTTATAACCAGTATATTTACAGCATATCTGTACATACAACTCAACATCCAGATCTTTTTGACTAACTGCATCTCTGTTTAATGTTTATTGCCTTTTCTTTTCTTGTATTTAATTTTGTGTTGTCACTCGTCACTTTATGTACACTGGAAGCTTCTGTTGCCAAAACAAATTCCTTGTGTGTGTGAAGCACACCTGGCAATAAAACTGATTCTGATTCTGATTCTGATCTTCTGATATGAAAAAAGGAAAATATTTTTTGGACATCCACTCCAGCCCTAGTTTTGTTGACCCAGGTTTATATTAATTATATTTTGAGATCCTTAGTGCCTTCATTCTCACTGAAAAGCTAACTGTCTTTAATGTTTTCTCTGTGTTTGTGTTTGTGTGTGTGTGTGTGAGTGTGAGTGTGAGTGTGTGTGTTTGTGTGTGCGTGTGTGTGATTTAGTTATGAATGATGATTTTATGAATATGATTATTCAAAGTGAGAAATGAGTGCAGTCAAGTGGAACAATTTGATTGGCTGCCTGTTAACTCTGACCTCTTTGTTCAATATGTATGAATTGATCTGTAATGACTTATAGATGTTTGCTTCTGGACATGAGTCAACAGGACCTGACAAAGCCCCTGTTTTTTTTTATCTATAACTTCTGGTTCTTGTCAAGGTCTGATTTGTAATTAATGTGAAAATAAATCATAGCTGCTGTGCATAGACAACCTAGATATAAAGGCAATATTAAAATTATGATATCCAGGACTGTAAAATTTATGGAATTCTAAAAAGTTCTGGGAATAATCATGTGTGTGTGTGTTATATTTAATTCTTCAACTTTAAGAACTTTAAGGGCTGCAGGATACTGGGAAAGCATGCAATATGCAATATTGTTGTATGCGATAACAATATTTCTTAAGATATTACTAGCTTTAAGTTATGGGAATAAAGATAGTAAGGTCCCATTTGATTGGTCAAATTTGGATAAACATCCTATCCATGCAACACACAAATGCTTGCCTCATCAAATTAATTTAATTAATTGAGTATCCCTGAAGTATGGATATCGCATATACTATTATCGCAATAACGATCATTTTCGATATATTGTGCAGCCCTAGTTTCTATTATTAAATATCCAACAAATGACAAATTTAATGACATATTTAAACAATTTTGGGTTTCACATGTTTTCATTTTATGTTTAGGAAGTCATTTAACTTCAGAAATTTGTATTTAAAAATGTACAAAAATATAAAAAGGCGGCAACACCAAAGCGCCAAAAATATGAATTTATTAACTTAAAAGACATTTTAAGTTAACACATTTTAATATTTTTTTTCGTAAACTTAGTAAATTCATATTCTTGGAGCCTTGGTGTTGCCTCCTTTTTGTATATTTTTGTATATATTTTTTGTAATATTTTCTTTATAATTTTTTTTACTTTTACATTTGTATACATTTTTTTAATAAGAAGTTGTAACACCATGTTTATTATATGTAAACCAGAACAAAACAAAAATACAGAGAACAGAGTGGGAAGAGAAAAAAGAAAAAAAACAAAAATATGAGGGCGGGATTTGAGGTGTTTCTACTACTATATTACATAGAAATTCTTAGTTTTATTTTTGAGGGAAAGTATGAGCTTCTAAAGTTGTAAACAGACATGACATTTTAATCAGTGTGGAGCAACTAGGAGGATGTTTTTGTTTCCAATTCAGTAAAATCAATCTGCGTGCCAAAAGAGTTATAAATCTAATCACTGTGCTTTTGATTTTTAGATACCTGGGGTTTATTTGTTATGTGCAAGCTTTTGTGCATATTTTCTTTATTTGAAAATGTAAACATTTATTTAGAAATTTGTAAATGTGACAATATAGAGTTCATTTTTATAATCTAAACTAATTTTGACATTTGACAGTATTAGGCCAGAATCTTTAGGTCTTTATGAGTTATGACAAAATCATTCACAATATTCAGTCCAGTTTGTATCAATGAAAAATATTACATAAATGTTTTGAATATAACCATAGATCCAGTTATAATGAAGATTTTTAATGTGTGTCCCTGCAGCAGTTGCGATCTAACCTGCGGGAGATGGAGAAGTTGTGTGGACGAGTTCGTAGCGTTGATGCTGAAGCTCTTGAGAAACTTGTTCAGCCAATCAGAGACAGAGCCTCCGCTGCCATTCAAGAGTTCCTCCAGATTCACTCGGATGCTGTCAACAGGCAAAACTTTAACGAAGCTGTTGCCACTGCTGCGGAAACATCACAGAGTATGTGTCTCTGTTATATGTTATTATATGTTAATCATGTGCTTTTTTATTTGATTCGGCAAGCAATTTGACTTTGATGTAATGGTTCAGGTGAGGATGACACAGGTGTGCCTGGTTCCCCTGTCACTCAAACACAGCTGCTCCTGCCTGAAATCCCTCCAGAACAGAATGCCGCGGAGTCCTGGGACTCTTTAGCTGAGGTAACACACGCAAAAAGATATTTGGGTACTTTTTCATTCACCTGTTCATTTTGAGAGCTTTGTGTTTATTTTATTTTTCATTCAAATGTAAAGAAAATATACATTTGGGTGTTTATTTTGTTCCATTTAATTAGTTTGTGTCGATACATTTCAATTACGATGCAAACTTTTAAGGCGATTTTTGAGCCATGAATCTTCACTTGAGCAGCACTTACATACATAACACTTTACAGTTAGTTTCATATCTGTATTCTAAATGGGATGAGTTAGAGGGATACGTTCATACATAATTGGCCTCATTATATACAATGTTATGTTTCTTTCTGTTTACAGTGTTGTCTGAGTTTTGGAGTTCAGAAATCCTTTTTGTAAAAACCATTGACTTTAAATTTGAAAAAAATTGTAAATGCAAATTCTGTTATTAACTACTCATCCTCATGCCATTCTATTTCCCTGAGACCTTCATTCATCTTCAGAACACAAATTAAGATATTTTACATGAAATCTGCGAGCTCTCTCATTCTCCATAGACACCAATGGTCCGAAGAAAATGAACTGAAAATATGGTCAAAGCATTCTAAAATGTTTTGACAATGTTTTTAGTTACTTGTCTCAACATCTCAGGACCGTTTCTGTCAATGGAGGAAGAGAAAGCTCTCGAATTTCAACTAAAATATCTTCATTTGTGTTGTGAAGATGTACAAAGATGACATTATGGTCAGTAAATAATAACAGACTTTTTCATTTTTGGGTGAACTAACCCTTTAATGTGATCAATCATTCATAGAAGCATGGTGGTAACTTTTATTACTACATTTACTACTTGCATTACTCTACCTGTAGTGTCTTGCATGATTGTTGTGGTTTGTTTGTTTAGGACCTACTGGAACTGAATGGTTTAGTGAACGAGTTCTCCACTATTGTTCATGTAAGTATCACACATCTATGGAAACAACTTATTCTTTGTTTTTTAAAAGAAAGACACAGCAAGAAAGTGTTTATGGTGTACATGTGTCTTATAAAGGGTGGTGACTAAAGCCCTTAGGTTTGGCAGAGCTGTCAGACAAATGGCTTTGTCTCTTGAGAGCCAACAAGGTGGTATTGATCTCATCAGTGTGTGTGTGTGTGTGTGTGTGTGTGTGTGTGTGTGTGTGTGTGTG
>CAIGQZ010033112.1:12290156-12301310 GCA_903798205.1 Danio tinwini
GTGTGTGTGTGTGTGTGTGTGTGTGTGTGTGTGTGTGTGTGTGTGTGCGTGAGTGATTGAGAGGACATACAGAGATTGGTGACAGTCTGTCAGCCATGTGCTAACCAGCCAGGATTAATGAGAATCCATGCCTTATAACAACCATTATTAGTACAGCATGCAGTTGGAAGGAAGCCAGTGGAAAAGAGGAGATCAAGCTTCAGATTTATTTTGAAATGTATTTTAGACATATACACCACCGGTTAAAAGTTTGGGGTCATTAGGATTTTGAAATGTTTTAAAAAAGGTTTTTCCGCCCACCAAAGCTGCATTTATTTAATCAAAAGTACAGTACAAATTAATGGTAATAGTAATAAAAGCAATAATGACTGGAAAAATAATTTCATTTGAAACTACATACAATAAGAAAGCAGTTATTTAACATTTTAAATTTCATTTAATAAATGCCGCCTTGATGAACAAAAAGTTTTCTTAAAAAAAAAAAAGAAAAAAAACTGACTGGTAGTGTATTTATTTAGAAATTAATTAAAGTTTTTAATTGCTAAATAACCAAACTAACTAGCTAATAATAATAATAAAAATAATATGAAGGAAAAAAATTGGGCATTGAGTACAGATACAGTTTTAAACTCCTAAAATATTTTTGCTGAAATAGTATTACATTCTTCAGATTCGGATTTGTCTGTTTAAGAGAGATTATGAAAAATCTCTTTGAGTCTTTCTGCACTAATAAATAAAATAATAATAACGATTGAATCATATAAAATACATGTTAAATATAAAATACAAATATATTATTATAGATATTGGTATCACGCATCTAAATTTCCCTGTGGGGAATTGAATTGTGAATGTGAGCCATGGTCTTCTTATTAAGATTTTTTATTTATTCATTTCTTTTTTTTTTAGCTTAGTCCCTTTATTTATCAGAGGTCGTCACAGTGGAATGAACCGCCAACTTATCCAGCATATGTTTTACACAGTGGATGCCCTTTCAGCCGCAACTCAGTACTGGGAAACATCCATACACACTCATTCACACACATACACTACGGCCAATTTAGTTTATTCGATTTACCTATAGCTCATGTCTTTAAACTGTGGGAGGAAACCGGATCACCTGGAGGAAACCCAAGTGAACACGGGGAGAACATGCTAACTGCACACAGAAATGCCAACTGGTCCAGTTAAGACTCGAACCAGCAACCTTCTTGCTGTGAGGCGACGGTGCTAACCACTGAGCCACCGTGTTGCACTTTTAGACATTTATTTATTTAGAAATTAATTTAAGGTTTCATTGCAAATTAACTAACCAACTAGCTAATAATAATAATCAATAATGATGATGGTAATAATAATAATAAGAAGAATTGGGCATTGTGTATGGATACAGTGTTGAACTCCTGAAATGGATTTGTCTGTCTAAGAGAGTTTGTGTAAAATCTGATTTTTCTCAGAAACTCTTTGAGACTTTCTGCACAAATAAAAACAATTTAAAATAAATGAATGATTAAATCTTATAAAATACATTATGAAAATATAAATTACAAATATTTTATTTAAAACATTGGTATCACACATAAATCTATGTAATTCTGTGGGAAAAAATTACAGTAATTTGTACAGTAATTGCGAACGTGAGCCACAGTGTTTCCATTTAATTATTTTTTTATTCAAACATTTATTATAGAAGTGTATGTACATTTTTGAATAACTGAAAATTAAATATATAAACTAAACTTATTTTATTTCCCAGTGTTGTGTTGCAGCTGGAAGGGCGTCCCCTGTGTAAAGCATATGCTGTATAAGTTGGCGGTTCATTCCGCTGTGGCTAACCCCTTATGAATAAAGTGACTAAGCTGAAAAGAAAATGAATAAATATTAACTTAAGTAATTTAGTAAGTAAATATTTCCCATTTTCATTTAGTTTGACTTCAAATGAAAATAACTACACTACCACTACATTTATTTGATCCAAAGTACAGTAATTCGTTTTGAAATATTTTACTATATTTCTATTTGAATTTATATTCAAATTAAATTCATTTCTGTGATTTCAAAGTAAAATTTTTGCATCATTTTAGCATCATCAATGCAATCACATGAACCTTTTAAATCACTCTAATAGGCAGAAAACAATTATTTTATAATTTGTTTATAAACAATTACTTAATTTCATTATTTATTTTAGATTTTCATGTATTTTATTTCAATATTTTTTCAAGAAAATGTTATATCAAATAGTAAAAATATTTAAAAAACGTAATCGTTTCGGTAACACTTTAAAATAATGGTCCATTAGTTAATGTTAGTTAAAGTATTTACCAACATGAACTATTAGTAATGGTATTTATTCCTCTTTGTTGATGTTAGTTAATGTTATTTAAGTAAAAAAACATTATTTTATGTTAGCTCAATTAAACTCATGATGCATTAACCAATGTTATGCATTAACCAATGCATTAGGTAATGTTGAACTATGATTAATTATTGTCTTACAAGATTATTGATACTTCATTAATGTTATTAAATACATTAACTAATGGACCATTATTTTTAAGTGTTTAAGTGTAAAGTTTACAAAAAAAGGGTTTTTGCTGTACTTTGGATCAAATAAATGCAGGGTTGGTGAGCAGAAGAACTTTTACCCAATAGAACAAAACTACAACAAAACAAACAATAAACAATCTATCGGTTTATCTCCATCCATTCAGCTCATTCAGGCCCACAAATACAAAAGCTTAATATCAGTAACAATTGATCTTGTCCGTCTCTATTCACTTGACACCCTGTTGTGTAGCGATGATGGGATGTGGATAATGGTAAGTATAATATGATGACAGCCAGCCTTATTAGCGCTCTCTTCTGAGTAGAGGACACCCACGGTATAGTTTATTCGGTTAACACTGAGCCTCAGATGAGCCCAGGAGGTCTGCTTGTGTGACTGTGCTCTCAAGGGTCTCCATGCAGCTTGTGAGCAGACGGTGCTGATTACTGTCTACTCCTGAGGGAAGGAGACAGAGAAAAGAAAGCCATCAATAGCTTTCGTAGCTGGTCATTAGTGAGCGGCTTAAAATAGCCTGTTTACAGGGTGTTTGTGGACGACTAATGCATAAATGCTTATAGGATTCTGATTAGTTATTAGTGTTTTGCTTGTGTTTTTTTCTGACTGAAGATTATTTCACCAACAGAAACAGCAGCTTAATTGGACTTGACATAATAATAGTAATAATGTGACACAAAAACAACTTTCTGTCTATCTGTCTGTTTGTCCACCTTTCTTTTCTGTCTAGGTAGATATCATTCCAGCCATCCATCCATATACATTTGAAGTCAGAATTGTTAGCCCCCCTTTAAATTTTTTTCTCTTTTTTAAATATGTCCCAAATGATGTTTAACAGAGCAAAAAAAATTTCACAGTATGTCGAAAAATATTTTTTCTTTTGGAGAAAGTCTTATTTGTTTTATTTCGACTAGAATAAAAGCAGGTTTTAATTTTTTTAAACATCATTTTAAGGACAAAATTATTAGCTCCCTTAAGCCAATTTTTTTCGATAGTCTACAGAACAAACCATCATTATACATACAATAGCTTGTCTAATGACCCTAACCTGCCTAGTTAACCTAATTAACCTAGTTAAGCCTTTAAATGTCACTTTAAGCTGTATAAAAGTGTCTTGAAAAATATCTAGTCAAATATTATTTACTGTCATTGTTTACAATAACAATAGTTATTAAAACTATTATGTTTAGAAATGTGTTGAAAAAAATCTGCCCTCTGTTTAACAGAAAACGGGGAAAAAAATTAACAGGGCTAATAATGCAGGAGGAGGGCTAATAATTCAACTGTATATTAGTCTGTTGTTATATCTTTCTATCATTCTGTCCAGTTAGCTTTTGATGCATTTATCAATTCATCTGTCTTTCTGTCTAGCTATCAATTTATCAAATTTTATTCATTTGTTAATCCATTCATCATTGTAAAGTTCTTTCTAGCTAGCTATTATTCCATTTATCCATATATTGGTCTATCCGTTGTTCTATTTTTTATTCTATACATTTAATCTTTGGTTAATTCATCTATCGATAACTCTATTATTCCATCTGTCCATCCAACTGTCTTTCCATCCATTCATTCTTTCTATCCATCCCTTCATCCATCCATCCATCCATGTATAGGTCTATCTTTCATTTGCTTTCTGTCTATCTATCCAACTATCTATCTATCATTCTGTGGTTCTATCTTGGTAGTCATTCATCCTTGGAAAGTTTAACTAAACTGATTGGATATTTACATTCCATCCTTTCTGATGCTTTCACGATTATTGGTTGCTTTTGGTCAATCTGTCCATCCATCTGTCTCTCTGCTTAGCTACTATAATGTCTGTTCGTCCATCTGTTTATCCATTCATCCATCCATCCATCCATCCGTCAATCCATCCATCCGTCCATCTCTCTGTCCATTCATCCATCCATTCATCCATCCATCCATTCATCCATCCATTCGTTCATCCATCCATCTGTCCATCCATTCATCCATCCATCCATCCATCCATCCATATATTGGTCTATCCGTTGTTCTATCCTTTATTCTATCTATTTAACCTTTGGTCAATTCCTCTATCGATAAGTCTGTCATTCTATCCGTCCATTCATATGTCTCTCCATCCATCCATCCATCTATCCATCCATCCATCCATCCAACCATGTATAGGTCTATCTGTTGTTCTATCTTTCATTCTATCCAGTTTGCTTTTGGTCAAACTATCTATCTATCCATCTGTCTTTCTGCCTTACTATTATTCTGTCCATCCATCCATCCTTCCATCCATTCATCCATCTATCCATCTATCTATTGTTCTATCTTTCATTCTATCCATTTACACTCTGGTCAGTTCATCAATCAATCAATCTGTCTGTCTTTCTGTCTAGCTATTATTCCATCATTCTATCCATCCATACATCCATCCATTCATCCATCCATCCATCCATCCATCCATCCATCCATCCATCCATCCATTCATCTATTTATACATAGGTCTATCTGTTGTTTCATCGCTCATTCTATCCAATTCTATTTTGGTCAATCCATCCATCCATCTGTCATTCTGACTAGCTATTATTCTGTCCGTCTGCCCATCCATCCATCCATCCATCCATCCATCCATCCATATATTGTTCTATCTGTTGTTCTATCTTTTATTCTATCCAATTGACCTTTGGTCAGTTCATCAATTGATCAGTCTGTCTGTCTTTCTGTCTAGCTATTATTTCATCCATCCGTCCTTCCATCCATCCATCCATATGTCTATCTGTTGTTCTATGTATCTTTCATTCTATCCAGTTTTCTATTGGTCAACCCATCCATCCATCCGTCCATCCATCTGTCTAGCCAACTATCTATCTACCATTCTGTGGTTTTATCTTGGTAGTAATTCAGAGAGGTTTAAGTAAACTGATTGGATGTTGTTATTCCATCCTTTCTGATGCTTTCATGATTATGACAAATCAATCTCATAATCTATTAACATCAGTGGCAGCTACATAACATTTGGTGACATTTATATCTGCATTGTTCACATTAGCGATGTCCAATATATCCACAAAATCCACAAGACATAAGAACACGTACAGAAGATCAACACATGTAAGATTTATTGGCAGTGCAGCACTGGTCAGATGGAGACGGTTTATCATCTGACCTGAAACCCTCTCACATTGGCTCTTGGCCAGCAGGCCATCCTTATTGTTGAGTCCTGAGAAAGCACACTCAGGACACATGTACATACTCACAAATTATTTCAAAATGAACAGCAAGAGGAACTCTAACTTTACAGTCGCCATGAGCTGCAAAGAGCAATGCAAAAAAACTTTTCTTTTCACATTAAAGCATGCTAAAGTGGAGCAGGTGCCAGGCTCATGTAACTCTGTGCTGGAGAGTTAAAGAAGATTTTTTTCCAGCAGTCTCTATTGTGTGTGTGTTTACGTGTGCATGTGTGTGTAGTGATTACTTTGAGCTCACACTGATTTAGACAGAGAGACAGCTGCCACTCTTTGAATATTTCATAAGCTTCCGACAGACCACCCTGTTACCCCCTGACATCCAGACCCCTCCTATCAACCCTTTTGCCCCAGCACTCAAACCCCCAGCTACCCACTACCAAGATTACTCAGCTTGTCTTTGTCTATTTTTTATTATTTATGGAGTGTTTGTGTATTCATTGGAATAGGAATTCGATTTGTTTTGGCATTAAATCATTGCGGACACATATATGGGCATTTGATAGGATCTCACAGTTCTTTCATGCAGTTTGACTTGACAGAAAATGATTGTAAACAGCATTTTTTTTATTTTGTATTTCATTGTATTTATCTAGAAGTTGTAATTGATAAACTTATTTGTATTATCTAAATTTAACTGTGACCACCTTCAACTTCTTAAATTTATTTCTCATTTGTCTAAATTCCAGAATATGTTTACATTTAACTAATTAACTAATGGAACCTTTAGTTTATTTTTTTAGTTCTGTTTTGTTTAACAGTATACACTCACAGGCCACTTTATTAGGTACACCTGTCCAACTGCTCGTTAATACAAACTTCTAATTAGCCAATCACATGGCAGCAACTCAATGCATTTAGACATGTAGACATGGTCAAGATGATCCGCTGCAGTTCAAACCGAGCATCAGAATGGGAAAAAAAGGTGATTTAAGTGACTTTAAACGTGGCATGGTTGTATATTTCTGAGAAACTGCTGTACTACTGGGATTTTCACACACAACCATCTCTAGGGTTTACAGAGAATGATCCGAGCAGAAGAACATATCCAGTGAGCAGCAGTTCTGTGGGCGCAAATGGCTTGTTGATGCCAGAGGTCAAAGGAGAATGGCCAGACTGGTTCGAGCTGATAGAAAGGCAACAGTAACTCAAATAACCACTCGTTACAACCGAGGTATGCAGAAGAGCAGTCTCGATTTCTGCTGCGACATTTGAATGGTAGGGTCAGAATTTGGCGTCAACAACATGAAAGCATGGATCCATCCTGCCTTGTATCAACAGTTCAGGCTGGTGGTGTAATAGTGTGGGGGATATTTTCTTAGTACATGTTGGGCCCATTAGTACCAATTGAGCATTGTGTCAACGCCACAGGATTAAGGCAGTTCTGAAGGCAGAAGTGGGTCCAACCCGGTACTAGTAAGGTGTACCTAATAAAGTGGACGGTCAGTGTATAAACATATCGTTTACATACTGTAAAATCATATTGTAAATTATATTGAAATAGAATAGAGATAAATAAATAAAAAAACACCTAAAAAATTCTCAATTTCTCTAAAATTACCAGATCATTAATATGTATTTTATGCTATTAAGGTCTGATAAAATCAATATAAACAGGTTTGAAAGCATGGCAATGAATAAATGTTAATTATAATACTTAATGTTTATTCTTTTCATCCATTTGTCAGTTACCCACACACATCTAAATACACATATCTGTCTGAAGTGCTATGGAGTTTATATATAAATGTGTGTAAATGGTCTGTAACTGGTGTCTTTCCATCTTAGGCTCAGCAGGAGAAGATTGACAGCATCGAGGCAAACGTTAGCATAGCAGCCGCAAATGTGGAGGAGGGGACCCAGAGCCTGGGGAAGGTAAGGGAAGAGGGGACACTCCTGCTAGGGGATCGATTCCACTCTACCCCCCTGCTTCACTCGGCCTACCCCACCATCAGCCCATTGATCCACCTCAGAGAGCAAGGAAACCACAATTAAGAGAGGGAAGAGAGAGGTGGCGATGGTGGCGGAAGGCATGGAGCGAAGAGGGATCGATGTGTGTTGGTTTGCCCCTTGCAGGGAGTCGATGTGTGTGTGAGTGCAGGGAAGCCTAAAGAGTGTAAAAGAGAGTCTATAAACAGCATTCGAGCTCCTGCTGCGGGTTCGATACATATACACACACATACACACGCCGCAGAGCACCAACTTTTGACAGAAAAGCAAAGGCAAGGGTGCAACGTGGAGGCCGTGCGAGTGTGTGTTTGCGTGTGAACGAGGGGTTTTGTATGTGTTTTATTGATCGAGGCTCAATTGAAATGTTTCTCTTTTTTGGAGTCGAGAGTTAATGCAGTTCTATTGAGCATTTTGTCTGATGCCCGTGTAGAAAGTGGACCCACCTCTGAGACTGCTGAAAAGGACAGAGGGTGGTCAACACACACACTCACACACACACACACACACACACACACACACACACACACACACACACACACACACACACACACACACACACACACACACACACAGACAGACAGACAGACACAGCTGAAGACTAATATATTCTGACACACACACACTAGTGATGCACCGATCTTCAATTTTCATGCCAAATTCCGATTGCCGCTTTTTTACTAGCAAATAGCCCAATACATTTTTTTGGCTTAATTATTATTAATTAATAAAAAATTAAAATAGAAATATATTATTATAGAATTTTTTATTAAAAAAATCCAAATAAAAAACATTTGACTTAAGCTTCTTTCACACAGTAATACTGGTTTATTGCTTATTACCAGAATGGTATTACCATTAATTTAAAAAAGCAACCATGTTAACATCCAATATATTGATGAATTATTCAATTATGTGGCATCATTATACACTAATGACCTCTAAATGGCTGCACTTGTATTTGTAAACAGGGAAGGGATACAATTTTTTTGTTATTTACATGTTATTAGGAACATGATATTTATTTAATAATCTAATGATTGGCACAAAAAAACTATAATTTTGACCCATACATTGTATTTTTGGTTGTTGTCCTACAATACACACTGGTTTTGTGATCCAGGATCACATTTACACTCACCAGCCACTTTATTAGGTACACCTGTCCAACTGCTTGTTAACGCAAATTTCTAATCAGCCAATCACATGGCAGCAACTCAGTGCATTTAGGCCTAATCCCAATTCTATTTTTGTACCCCTACCCCTTCCCCTTGACCCTTACAACAGAGGGTTAAGGGGAAGGGCTTCAAAATTTACCCCTAAGAATTGGGACAGCACTTCAACACCTGCACACGTCATCTAATGTCATCGCAATCTCTTGCTTCATATGAGATCAGACGATGGTGACTACTGTAGTTATTCCAGTTGTGTTATTTGTTGGTGTTTATCTTCAGGAAATCACTGAAGGCATATATTATGTTATCATAACAATCTAATGTGGCAATAAGATCGTAACTGTACAAACTTTAGCGTTTTTTTTTCAAAAAGCTTTTTTCAAGAAGCTTGAGCATGTGTTTGTTTGTCGTAAAAATTTGTAATAATGACAAAAAATACAAATTTGTGGATCTCCTTACTTCCGGGTGCAGTGAAACTGCCGTTGTGGCAGGTGTATTCTGGGAAATTTTCGTACCCCTCCATTTCGAGTGTGCTCCTGAAAATCTTCGTTCGAAGGGGTGTATACCCCTTGCCCTTAGCCCTACGCCTTCAAGCTAAAGAAAATTGGGACACCACTACCCCTTGACGTGAACTCACCAAATGAGGGGTAGGGGTAAGGGGAAGAGTTGGTAGGGGTAGAATTGGGATTTATACAAAATGAAAGCATGGATCATTCTGCCTTGTATCAACGGTTCAGGCTGGTGGTGGTGGTGGTGTAATGGTGTGGGGGATATTTTTTTGGCACACTTTGTGTCCATTAGTACCAATTGAGCATTGTGTCAATGCCACAGCCTACCTGATTATTGTTGCTGACCATGTCCATCCCTTTATGATCACAGTGTACCCATCTTCTGATGGCTACTTTCAGCAAGATAATGCGCCATGTCATAAAGCGTGTATTATCTCAGACTGGTTTCTTGAACATGACAATGAGTTCACTGTACTCAAATGGCCTCCACAGTCACCAGAAGTCAATCCGATAGAGCACATTTGGGATGTGGTGGAATGGGAGATTCGCATCATGGATGTGCAGCTGACAAATCTGCAGCAACTGTGTGATGCTATGTCAATATGGACCAAAATCTCTGAGCAATATTTCCAGTACCTTGTTGAATCTATGCCACAAAGTATTAAGGCAGTTCTAAAGGCAAAAGGGGATCCAAGTAAGGTGTACCTAATAAAGTGGCCGGTGAGTGTATTCCACTCAGTTTTTTTTAATTGTGGGTGATTGATTAGTGTATTAACACACACACACACACACACACACACACACACACTTGTACTGCATCTTGAAGGGTACTTCCCACTGACCTACAGATTTTTTTTACTTATTTTATATAGAACTGTATATTCTGTCTCCTAACCCTACCCCTAAACCCAACCCTCACAGGAAACAATCCTGCTTTTCTGGATGATGTATGAACCATTTTTCCTCATAGGGGTCCAAGTTTAAAATTGACTGGTATTTCTATACTTATGGGGACAATTAGTTCCCGCAAGGTATTCGAGGTACACAGTCAGAGTGCATATCTGAATAGCAGGAGGAGATACTGCCTCAATCTCTCTCTCTCTCTCCAAGCATAATTAACTGTTCAGTTAACGGTTAACCCTGCCTTATGAAGATGATTAGATGACAGAGAAGGAGAGCTTGAGAAAGGCTGAAGGAGAGATGAGAAGAGAGGAAAGGTGGCATTTGATGGACGACCCTGCCTTTAAGTTTACATATCTTCAGTGAAATTAAATCATGTGCGTGCACACCGGGGGGCTTGTTACCTTGTATTAATTAAAGAATAATCTGACTAAGGGAGTTTCTCTTTTTACTCGATATCAATGAATTTACCATTTGGGGTTTGATCTGTGCGTTCAATTTCATCATGTTTTTTTCACCCCAGATCTCTGATTATTTTGTGTGTTTATATATGACTGGGTATGTTTCTGTTTCTGCTGGAAACTGGACATGAAAGAGTTTATAATTGTTTGGTTATCAGGAAAACAGCACATGAAAAGTGTGTTAGTTCAAACGCTGTTTTGGGACATTGATGCTGCATAAATCATTCATTTGTCACCTGTCTGATGCTTTCATGCGCGCGCACACACACACACACACACACACACACACACACACACACACACACACACACACACACACACACACACACACACACACACACACACACACACACACACACACACACACACACACACACACAC
>CAIGQZ010033112.1:12317005-12331823 GCA_903798205.1 Danio tinwini
AATGAATATATGGATGGATGGATGGACCAATATATGGATGGATGGATCGATGGATGGATGGATACATACAATTATTTTCATGATCAATCACTTCACGTTAGTGTTTTTATGCCCATTCCCAGTAACATTGAAGAAGCCTCAAAAAAATGAAGTGGCATGTGTCTGCATTGAACTCTGACCTGTCCTGGAGTGCTGTCTGTGGGGTCTGGGCCGTGATGAAACTCTCTGTGCAACTTTCCCGAGTGCAGGTCCAATACAAACTGCCTCAGCTTTCCTGGAACCCTGTTCATACACACAAGGCATCATAAAACAGTCCAAAAACACAAACAACACCACGAGCAGCATTACTGATTTAATGAGTCAACAGATAAGACCCCGAGAGGGCCGACAGTCTCCAAAACCACAGCATTTTAACAAGATAATGGCATCATCTGTACTGCCCCAGACGCCACGGACCCCCTGGACAATCAGCTGTATCAAAGTCTGATGAGAGGCAGGCTGATAAGAGCTTTATTGGATAACAGGATAAGCAGAGTGCTTAATAAAATAAGGCATGCGCTGAATTATGATGTTTTCTGTCATAAACGGCCTCTAGTGTCATAAATTACTGCAGTACTGTAATAGAATAGTAGTACCATGGTTATAAACATATGAAAAACATGTTCACATATATTACAGCTACAGTATTGGTGAGATGTTGCTTTGTTAACTAGCTCAATGCAGGTGCAGAGCAAAGCATCTTTAAAGGATAGTTCACTCCCGATATTCAAATTTACTAACCATTTATTCACTTTTAATAGTCTCCAATCCTTTATGCTTTGTTTTTTCTTCTGTTGAACACAATAGTGGATATTTTGAACAACACTGGAAACTGATAACCACTGATATCCATAGTAGGAATTCAGAATATGGAAGTTAATAAAGTTAATGGTCCAACATTCTGCCAAATACCTCATTTTGTGTTAAACAGAAAAAAGAAAACAAATTAAACAAATGGAGGTTGAGTAAATGATGGCATTTTTAGTTTTTTGGGTGAACTATCCCTTTAAGCCAGCCCATGCTCATTGGGAATACGTGCTTCAGCGTATATTTTGTAATATGTAAAATATGTTGTTGCGAGTACACTTCGTTGCACATTTCAGATCACAAATTCACTAGAGGTCACCGTCTACATTTTTGTGAATTTGAAATACATTATTTGGGGTATATTTTGTTGTTACGTTTCAGATACATATTATTTTTGTACACATCTACTAGACAGAGCTTGTTGTACAGATCACCTTGTGTGCCTAAACCCTTCCCTAAACCCATCCAATAGCGTTTTCAAAAGCAAACGATTTAAAAAAAATGTATCTAGAACAACATATTTTTTAAATAGTTTCCACATTGCTTTTATCTGTTTTGCGAAATGGTGCTTAACTGACTCGAATGCTTTGCATAGCAAGCACAACACCAAACAGAGTGAACCACCAAGTAAACTGACTACAATAGAAAACTTGTCTGTATAGAGATAGATAAGAAGCAAATGTATTCGATTACAAATCACAGACACCATTGTAGTGGTTTTTATTTGGTGTTGTGCAAAAAATTGCAGAAAATTAATCCTTTATTCCTCAATAATGTGTCCCTTTAAATATCATTATTGTGGAAAAATAAATGAATAAAAATGAATAAATATGCTAAAAAGGCAATAATAGTCCAACATTCCTGACCATTATCACCACTAAAGCCTAGAAATAGGGCATCAGTATCAAATATTTATTTCCAGTTATTAAAGAAATTATTTGTTACTTAATTTTAGTTTGTAACTATTAAATTGTTTTAAATTCAAAATTGTAATATATACATTTGTGTAAAACCTATGAATGTGGAAAAACATATTCTGTAATATTAAAACCACCTGGGTCTCCACTTTTGCATGGCCTCTCTTTTTGGTTTTAAAAAACTTTCACAAAAAAACTTTCCCACTGCTGTTGCAATTTCTAGCCAAGAATTATTGTTCATCTGGTTATCTCTATGATCACACATGGACAGATCATAAAGATGTCTGTACAATCGTACCTGTTTCAGGCAAAATCTCTTCAAAGAGTTTCATATTCAGCTCAAATTAAATGCAGCGCCGCGCGAACTGTTCCCCCGAATCTCAAAAATTTATGTGCGCTCCGCCAGCCGAAATCAAAGCTAACCTCCGCAAACACATCGTTGACGTCACATTCGCCGCGCGCACTGAGTTTAATAACAGAAAGCTGATTGGCTATTGCATATTGGTCTCGTTTGTAGTTGTAAAACCGCAAATTACATATGGACTAGTGAAATAAAGAACTACAACACCACGAAAACCAAGCAACAACAACAAAAAAGATAGATGTTACATGGGCATCGGAAAAATAAGACCTGTCCAAAAATATTTAAGACCTAGAACAGCAAATTTAAGACTTTTTATGAGCTAAAATTTTTATTTTTCAATTTTAGACTTTAAGACCCCATGGAAACCCTAGTTTTGGACCATTTTCTTGCTGAGATGTCCATCCTGGTTTCATCTTCATCATCCTGGTAATATAAATGTTGGACTCAAGCAGCTAATACTAATTTACAATGAAGAAAGGCAGAGGGTTGATGAAGAACTTCTGAGAGATTTTAGCTGCTGTCGGGACTTTCACTGTCTTTCTACACCTCTGTTTCTTCATTTGTTCAATACTTTTTCCCTGCGTCATTTTATTTTATTACCCATAAATTAATTTGTAAACTAATTAGCTTAGTTTTCTTTGTATATATGGATTTCCTCAGTGGTTATCAACATCCAGTGAAAATTTTAAGTCAACAGTACCTTTAGAAATGTTTTCTGAGAAAAGTGTTGGCGTGTTCAATACTTATTTACCTACTGTATGTTGAAGCACACCATTGTGGTTTCAGAAAAATGTAGGATGAAGCATGTATTTTCAAAGAGCCTGTGTTGCTTTTAAGCTCTGTCACTCTCACAGTGTGTGTGTTGCTGTAACTGGTGGCAATAACTGGTATCAAGTGTGTTCATGTAGAGTGTAGAGTGAAAGCTGAAATAATCTCTGCATTAAATATACATAGACGTTCCAATACTTACGCAAGGTCGCTGAACTCTGGGAAGACATACATGTGGCGGAAACTATCGATGGCGATTACAGGGCAATCGGCAGGTGTCTTCTGAATGTGGAGTAGAGGGTGCCGGAACTTATCGCAATCGGCATGAAGGAAATTTATAGAACCTGAGGAAGAGACCAGATTAATTTAGATATTGTCATTTAGATCTCTGTAAAGCACTATGACAATCAAAAGTATGTTTGATTATGGATGAGCTAAACTACACATTTTTAAGCTGGATACATTTTTAGTTAAACTACTAAAAAAATGGCATTTCTATATCATAGTGTGTTTTTAAAAATTCCATTTGCCTTAACAACAACTTTTCAGTGTCAACGGAAGGCCAAAACTAATATAATAATATATAATAATAATAAAAAGCTTCCCATTTACTATGGGAAGTATGACATAATGCCATTGTCAGCAGCCCAATACACAAGCATCATATTTCCTGTAGTAAACGTGCACTCTGACCTGACACAGAAGACACAGGTGAACACAGTCATTTTTACAGTTTATTTGGTGCACAAAAGTGTTTTTGGAGCTTCACAGATATATATCTGTGGTTCAGAAGTTACCATATGAAGCTCCAAAAACACTTTGAAATGATTTGGAATGGTTTTTGTTTCCTTTCTTTGAATGTCACATGACCATTGCGGTCTATGGAGGATGAGAGAGCTCCCTGATTCCATCAAAAAAATGTTAATTTGTATTCAGAAAATAAAATTTTTTGACAACGTTTTTTGGGCCCTTTTTCTGGACTTCGAATGTCTCAGGACCATTTCGGTCTATGGAGGATCATCTACTCTGAACTCAAAAAAAGTGTTTTTGCCACAAAATTGACAAGTTTGCATTAGGGCTTGGCGATAAAGTTGGTATCAATATTTATTGACTGAACATCATTGTCAACATTGACTAAAAAAAGATTCGGTGTAAAGTTTCAGTTTGGAGGCTTTAGTTTTAATAAAATGTGGCTGCTGAGCACGCGCCTTGGAAGAAATGCCAATAAGCTTAGGGTGTAAGTTTGTCATTTCCAATGAAGGCACGGGACTTGTCGCACATGTTGTGCAAGCAGCGCACAAGTGAGGAGTGGATGTAAAAAAGGATGTAAGGATGTCGCCAGATTGGCTTTTTGGTTTCTTTTCTAGTGCATCCCAGCAACTAGCTGCCCATCTGAAAGAGTTTTTGCCATAGGGGTAATGTAGTTATTCAACTTCACAAATTTGTAATGTTGCAATATGTATTTAAATAATGATGGTTGGTTCCTTTACTTGAAAGCTCAGATTTGATTATTATAATTTGTTTTATTCACAGAGTTTGAGGTTTAATGTATCAGTATTATTCATACCTAACAGATGTTGATCTACCTTAAGGTTTGCGTTAATTGTTCAGCATTTTACCATTGCACATACTTTGTAACATTTTTAATCAAGTTTAAGAGTCTCTTTAACACTTATGTTTATTAGTTGAAATAAAAAAAAGTTGAAATATTTTATTTATATATTTTTGTTTTTGACTATTAAAACTATTTGCATTGCTAATGTTGGTAAATTAAAATAAAGTGGTTAAATTACAAAAAATCCTAACAATCCTAAATGTATTGTTAAAAAATATTCAATAATTATCGATATCGAATGATATTAAACATGATAAAAAAAAAAATGTTTTGCAATATCACCCAGACCTAGTTTGCATTCCCGTACTATGTAACGAAGTGTTGCATGTACCTTTTTCACTAATAAGCTGACGAGCCACTTCTTGCTGAAATTTCTCCAAACTCTCTGTGTCATCCTTCTGATGGAAGAGGATGAGGAACGGGATGCCCTCCTCTGTCAGTTCCTTCACTCACACACACACACACACACACACACACACAAAAAAACACATTCTAAATCACATCAAGCACAGACAAGAAGCACCCTGTGAAAAGTCCCAGTAATGTTACACAACAGTATCACAGATAGCAAAGTAAATGCCGTATAATGAGTTTTGAGAGTGTGTAGGATGGCAGGGTGAAGTGCGGTTGGGCAGAGGTGGGTCAGTAGAGCAGATTGTGGAGAATCTGCCCTATCGCCAAGCAACGATGACAGAGATATTCAAAACATGTGGTCAAGTAAATCAAAGAAAAAACCCACACCCGCTAAAGGACATGGCATGCGGACGTCTTTAAAACACAAACACATGCTCTGGTGTGGGAAAAGTACACTGAGGGGGAGGGGACTTTTCTTATGCAAATGACAAACACACTTTGAGTTCAGCTCGACTGTTCAATGTACACAAATAACAATGCAGACAAAGTGGAAATAAAGTACATATGATGGTTCATATGCACTGACCACACACAAAAAAAAAGATATTTGGAGAAAGGAAAGTCATACCTCTCCGTTTTCAAATGTGATTTCTCGGACTAGCGGCACACACTTGTCTTGCGTCCAGGCATAGCTGAGGTCAAAATTTGTAAGCGAGCCCATGTAGACCATGTCAGGAGCATTTTCTCCCAATGGTTTATAAATAATGTTATCACCACTAAACCGCTCGGGCTTAGAAACCTCCCTAAGATAAAAAAAAAAAAAAAAAAAGAGGAAAAGATTAGAAATTTAAATGTCACTTAAATGTCACTGTATTTTTTACAATACAAAAACATCTGTAATCATTTTTTCCCATTTTAGTTCAGATTCCAGTAACAGTTTATTTGATTCAAAGATGTGATGTACTGTATGACATATAAGTAGTTTTCTAAAGCCTAAATATTATCAGTAGTTGTTGTATATAGCATAGGTTTTGTTGTAAGCATAGGTTTCAAACTCGATTCCTGGAGGGCCGCAGCTCTGTTTTGCTTCAACCCTAACGAAACACAGCTCCAACTAATCAAGGTGTTCAAGACTACTGTAGACTATTAAGCAGGTGTGAGTTGGAGGTGGTTGGAGCTAAACTAGGCAAAGCTGCAGCCCTCCAGGAATTGAGTTTGAGACCATTGTTGTAAGGTAAAGAGTTAAAAGTAAAGTTAGTAAGTTTATACAGTATATAGCACCTTTCACAAACATTAAGTCAAAGTGCTTTGCAGTAAAAGAAAACATATCAAAACAGGTTAATAATCCAAGTACAGATAATACCAATGTAAAGATTATGAAAATGATCAAACACGGTATGTTCAATTGTAAAGATCCAAAATATTTTGATTCTATCCACACTGATTGGAAGGGGCAGATCTGAATGTGAGACTGCAGTTGATCAATGGTTCCCAAATGGGCTATATGCACAGCTAGTGTTTTTCAGCCAATGACAAACTTCCGGTGAGAGTTTTATGTGAGTATTTTCAATTTCATAAGGTTTCATTTACAGCATCGACATTGTAACGTAATTTAATTATATTCAGTTAAATAGACTTAAGCATCCATTTTATTGTTAAAGCATAAAAAGACGGTTTAAACGTAGGCGCCGTCATTAGCGGCAGGCTAGCGCAGAAACTCCATTTAAAATACTGGGGTAAAATAAATTTTCATATTTTAAAGACATGGCACGGAAAGATCTAATTTAATGCAGTGCTTCTTGTTTGGTCTAATACCCCCTTATACTGTATCTCAGCCAGGCAGTAAAGATCACTGTTTTTTAAAGAAATCAAATTTTAAACGTGGCAATTTTGTATGGGATGACAATTAACCAGAAGAATTAACCAGAACCCTGAGGCTGGCGGACTGAATTTAAAAGAGTGTGTTTGCACATACCTCATTGGCAAACTAAAACTAGCCCAATCGCAAAATAAGGGTACTCTTAAAATACATACTTTAGATTAGGGCGGCACAATATATCGTTTAAGCATCGGTATCACAATGTGATTGTTCACAATAGTCACGTCGCAAGCATTTAAAATATAATTGATCATTTCTCAAGTGTTTTTTGAGGCCTCTGTAAGGGTTTAAAAAGCATTCAGGCCTAAGAAATTGTACCATTTGTAACTTTGACAAATTAATAACGATTGAATCGTTTATAAAATGAAGACTGTGCAGTAATATTTCACATTTGATTATTGCCATTTGAGTGCAATGAACTCATTGTCATGTTCAAGAAACCAGTCTGGGAAGATTCGTGCTTTATGACATGGCGAGTTATCCTGCTGGAAGTAGCCAACAGAAGATGGGTACACTGTGGTCATTAAGGGATGGACATGGTCAGCAACAATACTCAGGTAGGCTGTGGTGTTGAAACGATGCTCAGTTGGAACTAACAGGCCCAAAGTATGCAAAGAAAATATTCCCCACACCATTACACCACCACCAGCAGCCTGAACCATTGATACATAGCAGGATGGATCCATGCTGTTGCCAAGTTCTGACCCTACCATCTGAATGTGGCAGCAGAAATTGAGACTCATCAGACCAGGCAACATTTTTCCAATCTTCTATTGTCCAATTTTGGTGAGCCTGTGCAAATTGTAGCTTTAGTTTTTCGTTGTTAGCTGACAGGAGTGGCACCCGGTCTGGTCTGCTGCTGTAGCCCATCCGCCTCAAGGTTAGACATGTTGCATGTTCAGAGATGCTCTTCTGCATACCTTGGTTGTAACGAGTGCTTATTTGAGTTACTATTGACTTTCTATCTCTATCCCTTTCTGCCATTCTTCTCTGACATCAACAAAGCATTTGTACCCACAGAACTGCCGCTCACAGGATATTTTCTCTTTTTTCGGACCATTTTCTGTAAAGCCTAGAGATGGTTGTGCGTGAAAATCCCAGTAGATTAGCAGTTTCTGAAATACTCAGACCAGCCCGTCTGGCACCAACAACCATGCCATGTTCAAAATCACTTAAATCACCTTTCTTCCCCATTCTGATGCTCGGTTTGAACTGCAGCAGATCGTCTTGACCATGTCTACATGCCTCAATGCGTTGAGTTGCTGCCATGTATTGGCTGATTAGAAATTTGCATTGCAATGTTAGATTTTTCCAGTATCATGCAGCCGTACTTTAGTTATTATTTTGCATTATACACAATTTAAAATACTTTTAAATCCCAAATACTGTAGTCATCACAAACATCATAACATTCATAATGGTTTTCAAAGGCCCTTACATCTCCTCTCAAAAATCATCAGCTATAGCACAGCTTTAGCAATAATAGAATGAAAATGAGTAAAATAGCCCAATATAAGCCATTTCTGATGCTGACTGATAGTACAGTATTTCCTACCCAAAAGCTGCCAGGAAAGCACAGTCATCTCTCAGGATGTTGGCCACTTTCTCATAAGTACGGTAATTGTCCGAGTCCCTTTTTTCAAAGTAACCAATGATGGTGCGTCTGCTCCTCTGAAAGAGATGAGGGGACATGAAGATGACACAGCAGGGGAAATATCCACGTCATTCCTATTCGTTGTACAGCTGTGTACTTTGTCATTGTGAAACACTCACATCTATAGTGCTGATTTCCTCCAAATTTTCAATCTCTTTGATTGGATCCACTTTCTGCTGGCGGATGAAGTCTGCGATGGCGGTCACTGACCTTTGACCTCTGTACTCTCGCTTCATCATCATGCCATTCCTGAACAGCTTCAGTGTAGGGTATTTGCTTATCCTGTAGCGCTGTGCTAGATCAGCTGTCAGAAGAAACAAAAATAGATCAACCACACTCCTTTAAAAAAATAGGGTTAGTCAATTATCAAGTTTACAAAAGAAAGATTACAAAATAGTGATAGAAATAGTGTAAAATAGAAATAATGTTTAATGTTATTACAATTTAAGATGTCTTCAGAATTTAAATGTATGTTTTTTGCATTTTGAAAGATATATGTAAAATAAACTTCTGTAAAAACTGGTTCAAGTAAAAACTTGAAAAATGCTTTAGCCTCATTCAGTGTCTGATAAGATTATTAATTAGATTATGTAGGAGGTACTAGGAATAATTGGCATGCATGTTTCACATGGATTCTTTTAACAGGGACCAGTTTATATATATTTTTATTAATTCTTTTATTATTATTATAAATTTCATGGTTCAATCCAACTTACAAATTTTGCTACAAATTTACGGCTAATCTGCTGTTTATTTTTCAAACCTCATAGTCTTAAGTATACTCATACTAAAATGACAGTAAAAAACATATTTTCTTACTTAAAGATTTTGTCTTGTTTCTAGTGCAAATATATGACAATTCTTATAATCATGAAACATTCTCTAAACAAGTAAAATGTACGTATCATTTTCCTTAAAAACAAGCTAAATTATCTGCCAATAATACGGAGCCTACACTGCTGGCAGATTCTTTTGCTTGTTTTAAGGAGAAATTAACTTCATTTTGACTTGTTTTTTTTTTTTCTAAAAAAGAGAAATTTTTAAGTTTTCTATAAAAATGCGTTTTGATTTAAAAAAAATTTGATATTTGGAACAGAAACAAGACAAAAACTCTTAAGTTATCGTTTTTTTCCCAGTGAATAGGAAGTATAATGAGATCTTTTTTTCTGGAATTAGGTCAATTTTTAAAAAAATAACAATAATAATAAAAATAACAATAATAATAAAAAAATATTAATTAGGTTCCATGGCCAAACAAGTTGCTAACCACTATTTTAAAATGCTATTTATTTCTGCAATTTCAAATCTGAATTTCCAGTATCGCTATGCCATACTTCACTAAAACATACTTACTAAAATGCTGATTTGCTGCTAAAGAACATTGTTAATGTTTAAAAAATGTTGTGCTGTTTAATTTTTGAATGGAAATTGTAATCAGCTTTTTTTTTTAATCAGAATTTTTAATATACATAGAAGGTGCCAAAAAGCATGATTTATTAGAATCAGCAATCTTTGAAACATTATAAAATGTCTGTACTGTCACTGTGATCAATCTAATCTTATAAAATAAAAGTACTTGGAAAAAAAACAAATAAATACTGACCTCTAACTTATCTAAAGCTAAAAAAAATTTTCATAAAAATTTTTAAAATCCAACAAATTGTTTGACATCTTGGCTCACACTTGTTTGGCTTGTAAATTAAAAAGTTGCAATTTTAGGATGGAAATGTAGCTCGCTTTAAACTTCAAGAAAAATATATGGGTCAATCCACGAATGTTTTTACATTATGAGATGGAGAGATCAAAAGGTCAGAAATCAGATAGGTCTCATTTAAAAATAAAAAAGCTAGACTCCAGTCAAAGTATACAGCTATCAAAAGATGAAGAAAAAGGGGAAGAACTAAAGAAAGTGGAGGAAAGAGAAAGAGAGAGTGCAAGGAGGAAAGGCAGAGGGTGTAGACATGAAAGTGAGCTGGTGTGGGGGGTAAATACTCCAAAAGCGTGTGCGCTCACACACATATACACACACACTGTGGGGTCTCTTTGAGCCGCCTTGACTTCACAGAAGATGCCGTTTTGTCATTAAACCATCAAACACTTTACAAGACATCAATAATTCTGTTTAATTTGCTTTATCTCAAAGGCTAAACCAATACGTGTGTGTGTGTGTGTGTGTGTGTGTGTGTGTGTGTGTGTGTTAACTCACAGTGTTGGTCACAGTCGACCCGGGCGAACACCACCTGTGTAGCGTCTGGATATTCCTCGCGCACTATATTTGACGCCTCCTCAAAGATGGGGTGCAGCATCTGACTAAAACGACACCTGCCGAAAAATAGATCATGTGCTGAAAACAGGCTGTAGATATTATAGAGAATGAGACACAGTACTAGGGACAGTTTTATTTTTAATGCTGACATATATAGGCTAAATATTTCTGGTCCTTTTATTTGATGTTAATTTAATGTATTTGTTAATTAGCAATGGAATAAAATGTAAAGTAACCCAAGCATAAATTACAAGATTTTCCACTTAGCATTTGGAGTTTAAGTCACCCTTTAAGTCTACATATTAGATTCTACAAATTCTCAATATATTATAAATGACAACTTATAATTATTATATAATTTCAACCACTTTTAAAATTATATATTTTAACTATTTTAAATGGTTCTGTGCAGTGACAAACATTTCTAACACATTATTAAAGTGGTATTATTATTATTAATAGTAACAATAATAATAATAATAATAATAATAATAATAATAATAATAATAGTAAAGAATCTATGCGAGTACAAGTAATCTTTATATTTTACAGAAATAAATAAGCAATAGCAATAATAATAATTATTATTTTATTTTTATAAATTCTACTACTATTACAGAAATCAGTATTAGTTATAATAATAATATTAACAACAATAATTATAACTACTATTTATTACAGAAATAAATTAGTAGTAATAATAATAATAATAATAATAACAACAATTAATAATTATAACTATTTATTACAGAAGTAAATTAGTATAATAATAATAATAATAATAATAGCAACAATATTTTTATTAATTTTATTATTATTATTATTACTACTACTATTTATTACAGAAATAAATTAGCATTAGTAACAACAACAATAATAATAATTATTATTATTGTTATTATTTTATTATTATTACTACTACTACTACTACTACTACTAATAATAATAATAATATGTAATACAGAAATAAATTAGCATTAGTAATAATAATAATTGTTGTTAAGTTGATGATAATCTTGGAACTGAATGCATGAAGCATTGGTAAATATAAAAGCAAAGGAGAAAAGATAAAAAAATTTAATTGGTTATTAAAAATTTAAGCATTTATGAGAATTAAAACAATGCTGTACCTTTTTAATAGATATTTTACATAGTCTGTCTTTAAATAAAATTGATAATAACTGATCATTAAAACTACATAATAATCATCATCTGAATGACCTTGGCACAGAAACAGAAAAGCAGTCAGAAATGAACAGATCTTGTGATGGTTTCTTCTGGAGGTGTTATAGAGCAACACAGACACTCACCAGTCTGCATAGAAGTTGACTAGAGCCACACCTGCTCCGTCTGTGGAGAGAAACTGTGCTTTAATGTCATCTCATCTACGACAATGACAAAGCAGCATTAAAAGGCTCACACCCACACAAACACACGCAAACAACTCACTGAGGATGTCATCGATGTTTCCAGAGTCCAGACTGGTTATTTCTCCTCGTCCTGGATTATACAGACCCGTTACCTGCCAACAACAGAGGTGAGCGAGTAATAACAGTGAGTAATAACAAAAACAGGGTTTAAACATTATCACTGGACAGTCATACTCGCATTTAAAAAATATATTTTGCTGCTTGGTCAAACTCCTTATGCAAAATGAGCTTAACACAATTCTGGAGATCTTTTTGGGCCACCTTAATTGTTTTATGATCAATCTGCTGTTAAGGCTTTTAAGTTAACTTAATTGATTTGTGTTGGGTCAGTCTGAATAAATATTGTGGAACCATGCATTTTTAGTGCATAATCTAGAACCAAATTAAACAAACACTTTCATGCACACTAAAAATGCTGAATTGTTTTGACCCACTTTTTGGCCAAACCAAACTGTTTGGCTAAATATTTTTAAAGTAAAAATTTCAACCCAACAACTGGATGTAGGCCTGTTACGATATCTATTTTTATTGCACGATATATTGCACCAAAATATTTTGCGATAAACAGTATTATTGTCATTTTAAGCCACTCATTATATAATGCCAGAATGACAATATAATAGCATCATAATGCAAGACACTCTTCCAAAAAACACATAATATTTTATTCTTCAGAATATTTCATTTAATTACAGTCATTTTAACAATTTAATAATTAGGCATTGAAATCAAAATGTGAAAACCTATATATCCTAAACAAATAATACTAATAAATGTTAACAAAAAAAGTGCAAGGTAGAAAGTAACTGAGGCTGCGATATCTTCTACCAGATTTATTTTCAGTTGTGAGGCCCCCACATATAAAAATATACTATAATAATTTATAGTAAATACTACAGTAATGTAATGTGTATATATATATAGCACATTTATTGTGTATGGCCATACACCCAAAGCGCTTCACAATCATGAGGGTGGGGTTCTCTCCACACCACCACCAGTGTGCAGCATCCACTTGGATAATGCGACGGCAGCCACAGGACAACGGCGCCAATGCGCTCACCACACACTAGCTTTGGTTGGAATGAAGAGACAGTGATAGTATAAAAAGATGTAACCTTTTTTAACTGCACCCGGCTCTAGCATAACATTGGTCTACAAAAACAATTTTTTGTTATTTTACAGAACTCTACATTTCTGGGATAAAGTCAAAAATACGCTGTTAAAAAATTATATGACAAAAAGTCATGAAAACAAATATTCTATTTTACTTAAACTAATATTAATGAGTTTATCAGGTCTGAACCATTTTTTGACGTGAGGACGGATGCAAAAGCACTATAAAACTTTCTTTTAAAGTAAAAAAACTTCCTGCCTAATTTTTTTGTGTATAAATTTTTTTTTTTTTGGGGGGGGGGGGGGGGGGGGGTGGGGGGGGCATTTTCATGTTACTTTCAAACAAACAATTATTTTAAAGCGTTAACATTTTATTTTAACAAAGCTTGACAAATTAAAGTGGACTCACATTTCTTAAATTATAGTGTCAGGCCAATTTTTTTGCTTAGAAAAAAACAGTTAAGCGGGTAACAGGATTTTAATGTATGAAAAAGGCTAATGCGTTTTAATATATATATTTTTTGTTGCTTAAAACCCCTTCTCATCTTTGACCCTCTGTGCATACGAAATGTGATTTAAAAATGCAGTGTATTTTTTTAAATATTTATCACAATAAAAAAAATCATCATCAAATAAGCCATGACAAACAGATGCCATAAAACAAATGACGTCTGAGTGGGACTGAAGTTTGTTAAAATGACAAACAGCAGAACAAATGCCATTATAGTATCAGTCCAGGCCAAAAAATAATGTTAATCATCTCTTAAACATACAGGACACTCACTGACAAAAGAAAGGTGAATCTTTGCTGGTCTGTTCCATGTGGCCTTTCAAAGCATTTCTCATCAAGCTTTTACACACTAGCTTTTACAGATTTTTCTGCCTTGCATTAGGGCTGTGGGATATCTGATTGCGATTTTTCTGACAGATATTGCAATTGCAATTTGATTTGTGGTTTAATTTTGTAGTCAAGCTTCAGCTCAATAATCTGTAAGTCGTGGCAACAATTCTGCGACAGCTCCTAAAAATTACCTGTTTTTGTTTGGTGTCTGACTTTGATACCAAATATTCCCATATTACTAATGTCCTGTTTTTCTTTGATATTTATTTGTTTATTAATGCTTCTGAAGCAGCAGACGCTCTTATCCCAATTGTCCGCGCTTTCCTGTTTGTTTGTTTTTGTATTTCATTGTGGGCGTTCAGCATAGTTCGGTTGTGCAATTCCGATTGTGCAGAACGAAAGGGTGCTCACTTAATTGGCTAGTAAGACTATCACACACAGATGGCAGTCACGCATTTGCTTTGGGAGAGGGAAATTAAATAATACATATATTTATTTCATATCACAACCTTTTGCGTTTAGCTAATCGCAACGTTTTAAACTGCGATTGCGATTCGATTAAATCGCACAGCTCTACCTTGCATTCACACCTTTTTTCATAGATACCACTGACACAATGTTTTTACAACCAATCCCAAATATTTTTGAATATTGGCCGATGTGGATACCAATATGATCTGTATTGTTAAAAAATAATTTATGAAAAATATGTGCATTATATATATATATATATATATATATATATATATATATATATATATATATATA
>CAIGQZ010033112.1:12351180-12362425 GCA_903798205.1 Danio tinwini
CACAACTTAAGGGCTTTATTCTGTGAAAGCAACCATCTGGATGTACAGTATCCCATTTATTACATGACTGCTTGTCTTAAAATTAAACTATAAGACACAAAACATTGATCTGAACTGTAATACAATATACTAGCTCTTTATTCAAACCTAAAACTGTTAGGGCATAAGTGCAATTGCAAAAATAAAACTGATTTTAAACAGCGGTTTGGATAATGAGAGTTGGTCTAAACAAAGGCAGAGCACAATATTTTTGCACATCTCAGAGCAACAATGCAATATTCAGTTCTAGAATTAATCCTTTTCTTTGACAAGTACTTTGAACCAATGATTTAGTCATCCATATGAAAAAGACAATCACTTGCTTCCCTGTAAAAAAAAATAAATCTAGCTTCCACACAAATCGATTTTTTTTAAAGTCACTTTAAGGCAAGTAATTTCACTCTGCGGCCATCTTTGAAACACCTCTCGGGTTGTATGCTCAGGCATTCTGTCTGAATGGCGAAACATCAAATTCAAATGTTTGCCAAGCTTATGATTACATTACATATTTGAAGTCACCATTAACATTAAACAACAACAACAATAATAATAATAATAATAAGTTCATAAGTTTAGTTTCTAAACGTCCGTATCAAACAAAGCAGACTGTACCTCGCATTCGATTCATACAGTTTACAAATCCAAAAATCTTTTGTTTTCAAGTGTAGTTGGTTTGTTTAAAAGTGGAGATTTCAAGCTTTATGTGGATATA
Source organism: Danio tinwini (assembly GCA_903798205.1). NCBI lineage: Eukaryota > Metazoa > Chordata > Actinopteri > Cypriniformes > Danionidae > Danio > Danio tinwini. The sequence continues at coordinate 12,351,932 of CAIGQZ010033112.1, forward strand.
TTTCTTATGTCTGTGAAGCAAGTTTTTGTTGAGATTCCAATGTTTGTTGACCACCAAACTGTTGTAAAAGGTCCATGCTTTTCCCCGGAGAAACATTACTCTATAGCGATTGATGGTTGGCTCCTGTACTAGTAGGCAGGTCTTCATTCGCCATACTGACGGTTACACTTTTTCCCCATTCTAAAATATACTCGTCTGAAAAAAATATATATACTCACTTGAGTGACTCGTCTTGTGTATTTTATAGTCTTTGTTTATGTTGGGACATACTTAGTAATTTTTACTAATTTAAGTGAATTAAACATGAAACAATTAATTGTCACAAAAAACCCTTACAAATTATAATTTTAACAGCTAATTTGAACAAACAGCAAGCGTCATTTTGTGAGTGTTGGTTTCTAAATGAATCAACCGCTTTGAACAAATCATTTGAATGAGTGATTAAGTAAGGTACTCGTATAAACAGAGACTTGCGACCAACTATTGTTTGTTAATGTTATAATTATGTACTCATAAAAAGCCTAAACCAGCCAAGGTACCATCACAAAAACACACACAACAAAGTATTGTTTAAAAAATAAAGTAATGAAAAACATTGATATGTAATTTTTCATCAACATTGTAATAAAAATAAAAAATAAAAAAATAAGCTGACATTAGCGTAAAGGAAAAAGCTAAGTATTTTAAATCTCATTTTTTAATTTCATATATTTTCTTATTTATTTACAGTTGAAGTCAGAATTATTAGCCCCCCTGTTTATTTTTTCCCCAATTTCAGTTTAACAGAGAGCAGATGTTTTCAACACATTTCTAAACATAATAGTTTTAATAACTTATTTCTAATAACTAATTTATTTTTTCTTAGCCATGATGACAGTACATAATAATTGACTAAATATTTTTTTAAGACACTTCTATACAGCTTAAAGTGACATTTAAAAGCTTAACTAGGTTAATTAGGTTAACTAGGCAGGTTAGGGTAATTAGGCAAGTTATTGCATAATGATGGTTTGTCGAAAAATATATATCTTAAAGGGGCTAATAATTTTGACTTTAAAATGTTTTTTAAAAAAATTAAAACTGCTTTTATTCTAGCTGAAATAGAACAAATAAGACTTTCTCCAGAAGAAAAAATATTATCAGACATATTGTGAAAATTTCCTTGCTCTGTTAAACATCATTTGGGAAATAAAAAAATTTAAAATTCAAAGGGGTTTAATGATTCTGATTTCAACTGTTTATGATAAATTTGCATTGGACAGCAAAACCAAACTTCTTCAGACTGCCCTTTTTGTGATTTGATTTCAGTTATGAAAGGAAAGCGTGTGTTTGATATTGCGTTAGTGTGTGTGTGCACATTTCAAAAGTATCAATTACATATTTCTACCACACACTGGTCGTTTATTGAGTGCGGTGTGTTCTATGTCACACATTAGATAGTGTGTGTTATCTCACAGTTTAACAGCACATATGTTTTTCACTTGTTGTGACTGACACCTTTGGAGCTCCATAATTGCATTACTTTGCCCACTGGAAGCCACACCTCCTTCACCAGAGGGGCTCATTTGTCGCTCGGCATTATGGGAGACCACAGCTAATGAGGCACAAGGTGATCATGTCAGTCAAGACACACTATGGATGGCATCCACTGGGATCACCGCATGCATACACAGCATGGAGCCCTTTCTCCTTGGAGAAAGTATGGAGGATTTACCCTCTGGGCATTAGATGAAAGAACCGATGTCTCTCAGCGAGATACTTAGAAGAAGAGATTTGGGGAAAAAAGAAAGAGCAGTGTTTTTTGGAAAAGGAGCAGTTAATGTGAATCGTACAGATCTGCTTTCGCAATGCCAGGCACTGCTTTACTCACAAATGTGCACGAAGCTCAACTTCTGACCCTGTGGTTTGTTCTTCATTATTTCTTTTTTTCCCTTCTTTTTTGTCTCTCTTTCTCCCTAATTCCTGACTCAGCTGGTTGTTCAATAAGATGCTGGTGGGGAGTCATTTGGCTGGGCTAGACAAGCTGGATGATTGCCCACACACAACCGCACACACACATATGCTTACACTGGCACACACACAAACATACACATACACGTGCAAACACATTTCAGATGAAGTGCTCTCATTCTTCTAAACATTGAATGAATCCATAAGGTGTTCCAGAGTTTTTTTTTGTGTGTCGTTTTGTTCTTTATGTCACATTTTTCCACTTTATATTAAAATATATGCAGCATATTTTCATTTGAACTTTTCTGTGAGGCTTAAAGACAGATGTAATATGACAGATGCTGTATATATTCAAATCATTATGTTTAAATGTGAATTAAAGCTATATCAAAATAATTCACACTTCAATTTGAAGCTGTAATAATTGATTGTTAATTAAATTAGTTGAAAATGAGTTTGCACCATTCAGTTGATCGTCATGATAATGCCACTGTAATTTATTTTTGATTTTCCCTCTCTGTTTTTCAGTTTTCATGTAAGGCACATTATTAGCGTGATTAAAATTATCTGCTTTGTACCCGCTTTATATTTATTGTCATCAATTATTAAACAAAAATTTTTTTTAAACTTTTCTTTCTCTGAAGTTTTTGCACAAAGGTTTTGATATAAAATTAATGCATGGAATAGAGTCACATTTACTTAACCTTCGTGCACGGTTCATATTTACTACCCTTTTGTTATGTTCTGGATGAAAACATTCACTGAATTAAACCGCTGTAAAAATGCATCAGATAAATGTTTTTTTCAACCTCAGTCTTGATCAAAACTGCTAAATTGTTTAGAAAATTACAGGATTTTAGCTTTTTAATTGTCAAGTTCAGAAATGATGTCACTGATTTGGCAAAACACACAAAATGATGTATTTTCAGTATAAGAAGTATTTGTGGACTAGATTTTTTTTTTACTTTTTTACCTTTTATCACAGTCTTGGAAATGTGAATGATTGGTAACAACACTGACTTTGATGCATTGTTAGATGTTCATTTTCTCAGACACATCAAGGTACGTGCGTAAAGGCTCACACTCACAGACACACATACACACTTTAATTTGCTGTTATCCTCCATTTAAAATCCCTAAACTAGGCTTTATTTGCACAGGCCTTTATAAAGGGTTGGTGCCAACTGATGATCCACAGTAAAAATAAAACTTTTTACCAATTACCAACAGGGAAAACCACCTAAAATCAAAAATGCAGGATTAAATGCTCTCATGAATTTGTAATACAAAAAAGTGGTTATAATGGAAGTCAATGGGACAAAAACAGCCACCAACAGTAAATTAGGGAGAAAAATTAAAATCAATCAAAAACAATGCATCAAAGGAAGTGTTGTTTCACATGTCCAAAAGGTTAAAATAATCCAGTGCACAATTGCTTTTTATATTGAAAATAGGTCATTTTGTGTGTGTTTTTCACAAAATCAGTGACATCATTTATGAATTTGGCAATTAAAGAGTTAAAATCCTGTAACTTTCTAAACAATTTAGTAGTTTGCATCAGGACTAGGGTTGATTTAACAGATTTTTGCAACAAAAAAATTTATTTGATGCATTTTACAGCGGTTCAATTCAGTGGATGTTTTCATCCCCAACATAACAAAAGGGTAGTAAATTTGGTCGGAATGTATCATTGAGTTTTGTTTTTTTTTAATTCAAAGCATTTTCTCAAAATATGTGTCAAATTAAGATTTGTCACAAAAAATCCTTGCACTAGCTTAAACAGAAAAAGTTATAGCCGAATTAAGACTCAAAATCACCCCAGAGTGGATCAAAACATCCCCAACCGTAGGGACTAATACATTTTGTAGAAGTAACATTTTTGAGAAAAATGGTTGTTTAAAGTTTACTTTACAATATTACTCTTTGTTTATTGGTATGTTTTACTCAAACAATATTGCACTGAATTAAACTATGCTTTGAATTCAATTGTTTGCTTTATTTTAAAGATTTAAACAAGTAAAGAACACAGTCAATTTAATGTTGCAATATATATAATGCAATGACGACACAGAGGTAATGAGGTACTTAACACAAAGATTCTCAAAACACAATGATCAATTCAATGTTGTTGTTTATTTGCATGTGTGTCATTTTTAGTACAAAAAATTTACTCCAGATGTAATAAAATAATTACTACCAACAACAAAAGCAACAACAAAACAGTGTAAACACAACTGGAAAAGAGTTTAAAGTACAAAATCTACAGCTTCAGCAAACAGTCAGTCTGGAGCATGAGCTTTTTGCTGCTGGAGGATGTGTATAATTGTGTGCAAACTCACACAACTGTTTTGTTGGTATAGGATGCAGCATCCATTGATGAACAGCACAACACTTGTGTCCTCCTTTGCCATTTTAAACAAAGATAATCATCAGCTCATGTGTGAATTTGCACCCACGTATGTCATTTTGCTACAGGAAACTCGCACTCCAGGCCGTTGAGAACAATTAATGCTATTAATGTTATAAATAAGGTTTAGTTACTTGCACAGTTGGGCCGTTTGATTTTGTAAGACCTTGCTGTGTTGTCATGGGTACCAATTTTGCTTTGCTTTGCTTTTCTGACTTATCTGAGTTGTTAACATTCATTTAATGAATCACTAAAGACCACATTTTGAGTTAAAAATGTATTTTATGTTCTACTGAAAGTAAAAAGGTCATCTACATTTTGGAAATTATAGTCTGCGTGAACCGAAAGTTGCTGCAAACTTTTATTTCTGTAGGATGACACACTACTAACTGAAACGGAGGGCCCTAACATACTGTACACTCACCGCAATAAGGCAAAGTCTATAAAGGAGGTGTGTTAAGGTGCATTGCATCCTTTATACTTTTATCTTTACATAAAAGTAAAGAAATAAAGTACAATAAAAGTAAAATAAGGAGAAAGTAAAGAGGCAGAATGGAGGAGGCTCATTCTTTTTTTTTTTTAGAATACTTTTTTTTCAGGGTTTTCACCTGTAATGTATAGGACAGAATAGAGCACTGATCATGAACTGGCGGCCTGCAAGCCAAATTCGGCCCGCTGAGCCATTTAATCCAGCCTGCGACTGGATTCCAAAATTGTGAGGATCAAAAAGAAAATAGTTGTCCACACTATTAAAGCAACTAAAAATAACAACAACTGAGTCTCTTGTCAGAATAACCACCATTTATGACTATATTAAGGCTACACTTCGAAATGAGGACAGACTCAGACAGACTATGCAGCGTTAAGCATTTATTGCTTCAAAAAGGGTTTTAGCGTAAGTGAAGACCGGGTGGGGTGTAGGCAGAGTGCGCGACGTGTGTGTGATGAAGAGCAAGGAGGGATGCGGTGGAGAGAGGTGTACAACGTATTTGAGGAGCGGGAGGGAGACGCACAATTTTCGGGAGATTATCATTAATTTGCGGGCATCCGGGAGTTTATGCATTTGCGGGAGACTCACAGAACTTCCAGGAGACCTGGGATGTCTGCCTCAGGACTAAAAAAAAGAGGAAAAACAATCTGGCACAATTTAAAATAGCATGGTAAATAAATAACTTGGTACCAGAACAAAACAGGTCACAAATAATGTTCGCACATCAAATGAAATGTTAAGTGGGCTTGAATTCAAATCACAATGCTGAAACGGGCTACTCACAGTGCTTAATCAATGGCTAAAGTTACATTTCCCCTTGTTGACTTAGCCTAATTGAGTTGAGGCAAAATATCTATCATTCCTAGTGGTTGACTGTGGTATAGGTGATGGGAGCCTGAATCAAATGCCTTCAGTTTTGTAATGAAATTAAAAAAGTATAAACATTAAACATAATGTTAAGCCAAAATGAGATTTTTATTTGATTTTCTTCTTGGGGGTCCGGCCAACACTGTCTGGTAAAACTCTGGCCCTCTGATGAATATAGTTGATGACCCCTGGTATAGAGTATTGACAGGAAAGCATAGGGAACAGAGAGAGGGGAAGGATTGGCAAAGGACTGCGAGGCGGGAATCAAACTCGGGTCGCCGTGAGCACCGAAGTGCATGTGTCAACACACTAACCACTACACCACTTTCGCCGACGAGGAGGCTCATTCTTTATCCTCATGCAGATTGTTTGTTTAAATGTTTTCTCGCTGGTGAAGCGTTCAGTTTTTCCACTTACAAAGGCGCCATGTAAATAGCAAATGCGCCATGGCGTGACGCAACTGACTCTTAAAGGTAATGTGAGATAAGACACTGATTGGTTTAATGCATGTTATGCTCAAAACACACACATAACTCATTAAGAAAATATACACAACCTTGTTAGACCATTCGCCAGGGCGAAGAGCATTTTTTTCCGTCTTTAAAATAGCAAAACTGGATTCAGACACACCTTTAATGCTTTTGCACCTTGTGCTTTAAACTTTGTGCCTAGATACTTAAAATAGAGCCCGAAATATTGAGTAGGAGGAGGGGTTTTATTTTTGTGCTTCTCCTTTCATCTTTCACTTGCAGCAAACTAATGGTTAGATGGATGTGGCTAAGCATATTTTGCCCTAAGCTGTAAAACTGACATAATCAGAGAAAGAATGGAAGAAAATAATTAGATTTTGATTAAACATTAACAAAATAAAACAAAAAAAATGTCAGTAGATTAACTTGCACTCGCGTCGGTTTCCTCCTGTTTCTTGTTTCATGCAGTATATGTGAACTAAAAAAACTAAATTGGCCATAGTGTAAGTGTGCGAATGAGTGTGTATGGGTGTTTCTCAGAACTGGGTTGCAGCTGGAGAGGCATCTGCTGTGGAAAACATATGCTTAATAAATTGGTAGTTCATTTCGCTGTGGCGACCCCTGATAAATAAATGGACTAAAGACTGATTTATACATTTACGGCGAGTGATCGACGTGACCCATGGCACCTGCCTTTCACATAGTCATGCATTTATACTTCTGCGTGCTGTTTGTGTTGCTCTGCAATAACACTTCCACTTGGCAGTAGGTTTTTATGTTCCTCTGTTTCGAGTTTCTTTGTGGGTATTTTGTTTTTTCTGAACGCTACAAGTAGCTAAAACACGCTCATTCAGAGGCGGGAACCGACAGAAATGCAACAGTTTTAACCATAAGGTAAACACAAAACAAAAGATTAAATCTCCTTCACGGGACTTGACACTTGTAAACACTCGCTCCATCAAGCTCGTGGGTCTCAGCACCGCCAACCAAGCGACCAGTCACAGAGCCTGTGCTACACGTTGTTGCAATATGTAGTTACATTTTTTGAGAGGTGCACATCAGCTACAGCGGGGGTTATGTGACTGCTCGAGGGCTGCGCCGGACCATACGCGTGCATTTGACGCAGAAGTATAAATCAGCCTTAAGCCGAAGGAAAATGAATGAATAAATTAATAACTTGCACTAATTAATTGTTCAACTTAATATTAACAATGTGTGCTAGTAAAATAAACATAGTAAATTTTGAGCTGCATATTTTCTTTTTGATTGAACTATCCCTTTAAACCTGTCCCTACCACTAAACCGGTTCTGTGCATCCAATCACAGTAGCAGAAACAGTATTTTGCAGTACACAATGAACATGAAAAATACATACATCTCTTACATTTAAGTACACAATAGAAAAATACACCAAATATTAAGTGGCACCCCAGCTTCTTTTCAAATGGACCCCTTTTGTTTTGCATTCAAAAGCAAGTCATTTAATTTGTATGCCAGGCATTTTTATTATTAAGCCCCAGCGTGTGTGTTTGCATGTATGTGTGCATCCTAGTCTGGAGGAAATTGAGGAAAGCTTGTGGTCGATACAAGCGAAGCCTCCATAAAAACCTTCTCTCACGGAAAATCACTTCCCACGCGATCTCGCAGACACACACACTGATGCACAAAGAGTAAACGCAAAGATAGAGCTCTTCCCTTGTGCACGCACCTTTCTCAAAGCATCCCCCTGCTGTCTTTTTTCCACATCATGATTCCAAAAGTAGACTGCATGTGTGTGCGCGCGCTTTTTTTCTGATGTCTGATTTCCTTCGTTTAAGTACGCAGAGTCATATAAAGCTGAATTATAGTGTATCGGAGAGCATTTAAAGGCTTTAATCAGAACATACACACACAAACACACATGCTACTGAAGTAGTTGCAACTCTTAGTAGTTTTTACGAGTCTGCATTAACTAACCCCAATTACCCTCTCATGAGGTGCGTGAGAACAGAGCGGCTAATTAGTTGTGTGTGTGTATGCTTGTGTGTGTGCGAGACGAAAGAGAATGGCAAAAAAAAGGGGTATTGTATGAATGGGTTTTTTGTGCTCATTGAAGAACTCATTTCTACAGTCATAAACATGCTTCACACACATTTAGAGCAGATTTGTGTACGTAATTGATTTTCTTTTTAATCTCTTGCAATATTGATGAGCATGAATAAGAGATGAGTTGGGCAGGGTGTGTCCCGGCGGGGGATTTACTCCCTCTCTGTTACTTCCTGTCTGAAGATTACCCAGCATTTCGGTTTCACCGCTAGTGGATGTAATGGTTGGTTTGGTCACCATACAAAGATTGATTAAGTTTAGGTTCTAGGCTATAATCTCAATGTTTGGACCATAAGTAGGGCCGGACAGGATCTGCAGACATTTTTAGCTATTTCTGTGGAGAATTTTGTAAATAATCTGTGGATTTATGTGGAATGATTTTAGAAATATCTAAAAACTTAATATGTAAAATAAAATAAAAAATGTGTAACTTTTATTTAATGGTTACAATGCAAATCCAATTAGATCCACTTATTTGGTAAACAAAGCAAGTCTCTAATACTGTATATCTACTAAAAGACAGAAATCATTTGCTATTTAGGCAAAAAATATTACTTTACAAATAGTATTGTAAATAAATCATATGAGCATTTTAATATTACTGTTATTATATCACAAAATGTTAGTGAAATTAATTTATAATTTAAATTTACACAAGTAAATACATACACTCAATGATGGGCTAAAAATCTGCGGAAATCTGCAGATTCCGAGTGGGCCTAACCATGAGTGAGCCTGTTGTCTGACAGCTGATGATGTATACACTAAAAAATAATATGCTAAAAAGTCATCACAACCATAGCCTAATGTTACTTCAACTTGTTTTTATAAGTTATCGTTTTTGAACATTTTTTTAAGTTATAAAGTTTAACATTATATTTTTTGTCTGTTTGAGTGATGTAAGTTGAGATGAATTGAAAAGATCAATTGATTCAAGTAAAAAAATTAAGAGAGTAAGAATTTTTTAATGCTCTGTAAAAATGCTGGGTTCTATACAATTCCATCAAGTTGTCCCAACACAAATCGGTTAAGCTTTTTTGACAAATTTAGGTGGATTGAATGTAAAAGTATTAGGTTGTCCTAAAAAAAAACCCTCAAGAATTGCGTTGTTGCAGTTTATTTAAAAAAAGTTGTTTGAGCAAGCTGCAAAAATCTTTTTATTTTGAGTGTGTGTGTGTGTGTGTGGACTCATTGGTGTAACTTAATATAATTATTACACATTTTTCCACATATTTCAATGCTGTTATTTAAACTTAATTTAGGCAAGTAAGCAAATTCATTATGAATCTACGAGATCAGATTACTTTCATTTGAATTATCTTGTGCATTTAATTTGAACACAGTTTACTCTTGTTAGGCCAAAGAATCTTAATCACTTAATTTGGACAACCAGAATGTTCTGTCTACTATTGTCGTTCAAACTTAACAACTACTTTAATAGCATTTATTGTTTTTTTTATATGTAACATATGGACTGGGCAAATAAAAAAGACATTCAGAATACCCAATCTGACATTAGCACAGTTATTGCCTATGAAGTGAAGGAACAGACGTTGTTGTTAATTAAGGATCTTAAACATAAGCGCTACGGTGCTAAAGTGTTAACTTTTAAATTCAGAACCAATCTCTAAAATCTCTAAAACAGAATTAGAAGACATTTTAACATGTATCGATTACACTTATTGACACTTAAGGCTATTTCAAGCAAAGCATGCTGGGATATGCACATCCACCACACCAACATGTTCAAGAATTCTGTAATTTCAACTCATTTTAAACAAGTAATTTAAACAAGCAGGGAATTTATATTGACTTATTTATATTTTGTGTGCGTTTGTGCATGTGTGTGTGTGCACCAGGCAATGCTGCTCCCCCAGAATCCATCTCAGGTACATGCGGCTGCTGTGAACGGAGACAAGAACACCTTGCAGAAACTGATCACAGGTATCACACATATATCCATAGTCATAATGCTCACTTTTTTCCCATGTGTTAGGTGTCTTAACAAAATACAGTGATGTTTTATTAAAATGTAAAATTATTATTTTCTATTTTAATATATTTAAAAAAATTATTTATTCCTGTTATGGCGAAGTGGAATTGCTTCTGTCACATTGTTTTCAGAAATCATTATAATATGCAGATTTGATGCTCAAGGTATATTTTCATAATACTATCAATGTTGAAAAGATGTGTTGCTGTAAATTTTAATGAATAAAATGTTT
>CAIGQZ010033112.1:12367425-12386503 GCA_903798205.1 Danio tinwini
ATATATCTTTTTTTTTTTTTTACTTTTTCAGGGCAATGTGCGTTTCATGAAACTCCTACTGTCACGTCATGCTGATTGGCGATTAAAGGATCTGGAGGAAATGACTCCATTACACCTGGCATCCCGTCATTCCAGCTCCAAACCTTTGTCTCTGCTCCTCAAACACATGGCGCCCGGTGAGGTGGACACACAGGACAGGAATAAGGTACCAAACACAAATACATGCACAAACATTGCAAATGCTTACATGGGTGTGGATCGGGGTGAACGTGAGGTTAGGTGCTGTGTGTGTACATGTGTGTTTGTGGTTGTATATATGTCGTAAAGCAGCAGGGGGGCTCTGCACCCTCTGATGTTTCTCTGGAGGATATGAGCTCTATTTAAATTGTCTAATAAAAGATATTTTCTCAGAGCTGCTGCGAGAGCTTGCCAGGCGCCTATGAGGCTCAGGGTCTCATCGCAATGTTAACCTTATGTGTGTATGTTTGTGTGTGTGCATGAAGTGACTTACACACTTGCTGCATTGCAGAGAGAACATAAATAAAACCAATTCACAACAAATGTCACTTTTTCACCTTAAAGTAGAGATCCCTCAGAAGAAATAAAATTACAGTTATGAGAACACATGAGAAATAAATCGGCAATTACAAGAGACTGTCACATTGGCAAGAATTAGTTTCTTGTAATAGTCACAATTATGTGAAAAAAATTTCCACTTTCACGAAACAAAGTCACATACACAAGAAGTAATTGCAATTATGGGAAACGCATGAGCAGCTACAAGAAATAATAACAGTTAACAATTACATTGACAAGAAGCTGTTGCAATTATGAGCACTAAATGTGCAGTTATGAGAAAATTACATTTACATTTTTTTAAGTAATAGGTATAAGCAATGTATTTGCAACCACAGGAAAAAGTAGTTGCAATTATGATAAATATTTCTAATAACTACAAATATTAAGTTACATTTAATATTTAAATATTAAGTTACAGCATTGTCTTACCCTTAGAAAAACTGACTTACAACTTGCATCAGATATCTGATGATTTCTGACATATCTGGAATCCTCTATGGGAGTTTTTAGAGAATGTATCTTGAAAGAATATTTTTATTCGATTTTTTAAATATATTTTTTGTTAATTTTACCAAAAGATTTGAATTACTAACCGATGGACGATTGTATAATAGATGGCTATATTATTGTATATGATGACATGAGACACCTATACCACTGTTCTGTCATTATATATCTTTAAATAAATGTTTAAAAAATAAATGAATATTAAGTTACATTACAAGTAATAGATTTCAAGTATTAGGTACCAAGGTGGCGTAGTGTGTAGCGTTGTTGCCTCGCAGCAAGAAGGTCGCTGGTTCGAGCCCTGGCTGGTTCAGTTGTCATTTCTGTGTGGAGTTTGCATGTTCTCCCTGTGTTTGCGTGGTTTTTCTATGGGTGCTCCCATTTCCTCCTCAGTCCAAAGACATGTTTGGGAAATGCACCCCAGATTTGATGAAATGGCAAAAAGTTCCATAACGGTTGGCACTGTTGTTGTAATGTACTGTAATATTTGTATTACTACTCATTGGGCTATAAAACCGGTAATAATAACAGCAGTAGTACACTTAGGATCATTAGTAAACAGAGGATTTTTTTTTAAAGCAGATAAGAAGAAACGTGCCGGTCACCATGGAGCAAACCAAGAGGTTGGAGAGATGCGTATGTGGCCCTGTGTTTTCCTGGGAAATACTGCTATCAACTGCTCCAGATTACCAGACCACATGCAGCTTTATTCACTTTGGCTCCAATTACTGTAAACATTCACCCCAGTTTACTTTCCGATGATCTACGCACATACAGCGACTCTTTAGATACGCCGTCATTTAAAATCTCATTCCACAGACAAACTGCTCAAAGCTACCAGGGTTATTAAGGCTCCTGTTTTAAATCATTATTCTGTGTGTGTGTGCGTGTGTGTATGGTTGTGATTATGCTAACATGAGTGTGTACGTGTGCGCGCGCACTGCAGTTGTATCAGTGCTCCCATTGAGTCGCATAAGGGTGTTTTGTTTGCAGGCCTTTATCCGTCTGTTGGTTTTGTAATAATTTGATAAGCACAGTCGTGATTTCTCGTGATGAGGCTTGCTTTGTGGTCAGATGCAGAAAATAGCTCATCTAGTGCGTCTTCGCTCTTCACTTTCCATGTTTTGTGGCTGGGGAAACTCAAGCGATGATAAAGGGAGCTTTTTGAGATAAACTTTGCTGAATCAAACTGCTTTGCAAACTGTCTTCATGGTGATGATGGGTGACCAATTGCCTGCTGGTTCAATTTGTGAAGAAGATGAAGACCTGGATTCATTTACTTGTTATATTTTAGAAGACACTCATCCAATGTGACTAATAAATGAGAAAAGTCTTAAGCAATTTATCAGGCAGGCAGTCAAAAATGTTATATTTCTGATATTTTGCCTTCAACTGGCAAAAGATGTAGGCATCAGGAGTGTCTTGGCATCAGAGGTCTTTTCAGGTTCTATGTGACATGTTAATTTTGTTATACAAGTTATATAAAATTAAGTTATATAAGAAAATGCATTCAGATTGACAAAAACAGTTGCTGCAGTTTTGAAAATAAAATAAATAAAATAAATAAATAAAAAGTTGCAATAAATAAAAAGGTTAAAAGTATGATCAACAAAATTTCAAATATGATCAACAAGCTAGAAATAAATTCACTCACTGCAAAAATGTTTTTCTTACTTCAATTGTTGTCTTGTTTTTATTCCATATATCTAAAAATTTATAAATCATAGTCAGAATTAGGTGATTTTTTTCTCCCTATATATATGTATGTATGTATGTATCGTCACCTTGGAATTATAAGATTCTAGCTGCTTTCTGAATGGTTTTGAGATATTGAGCTTGAAAGTTTTTGCATTCCATAGAAAACAGTATGTGTGTAACATTTGTTTTTTAAATAAAAGGTCTTAAAATGTAAACAACTTATAAAAAACATCCTATAAAATAAACAAGTTGTCATTTAATAAGAATATGTCAATAACTCAGTTTTGACAAAAATGTCAGAAAGAACCTTATAATTCTAAAGTGACGATATATATATATATATATATATATATATATACCGAAAGAAAAGCAATTTTGCAGTGCATCTACAATAAATAATCAGAATTATGACAAATAAATATGATGTTATAAGAAATTATTTCACATTCAGAAGAAATAGTTGTAATTGTAAGATAGGAAGTCATACTCTCAGAAATAAAGGTATGCAAGCTGTTTTTAGATACTAATATATACTTTTGAGGTACCAATATGGACAAATATGTACCAATATGAAGTACAAATGTGTACCTTTTGAAAGTTACCACCCCAGTGACAGCTTGTGTACCTTTATTTGTGAGAGTGTAGGCCTAATCCCAATTCTATTTTTGTACCCCTACCACTTCTTCTTAAACAGAGTGTGAAGGGGCTTCAAATTATCCCAAAGAAATAGAACAGCACTACAATACCTTCACACGTTGACATATGTCATCGCAAGCTCTTGCTTTGTATGAGATCGGCAACGGTGACTGCTGTAGTTTATTCAGTTGTACTATTTTTTGGTATTTATCTGCAGGAAATTACGGAAGGCAACCTCATGTTATCATAACGATTTAATGTGGCAATACGCTCGTAACTGTACTGTGCATTTGCACTATGGCCATATTCGTCTATGTAATCACAAGAAAACAACATTACCATTATACCAGGCACTGTAAAAAGGTCATTCCTAGCCACTAGACAAGGTATCCGAGTGCTATACAGGAGATATTATTATCTATTATAGATAACAACATTTAGTAGGGTTTTTTAATCAGTTTTTTTTAAAAGCATGATCGTAATACACAAACACCATTATGAATGTATTAAAACATATGCTTGTTCGTTGTAAAAAGTTTTAATAATAACAAAAAATACTTAAATTTGTTGACTTGCATGTGCAACTATGTTGCTGTTATAGATGGTGTATTTTGGGAAATTTCGTATCCTTTGGTTTCTAGTGTTGCCTTGCAAAATCTCAGTTTCAAGGGCTATCTAGCACATCCCCTTAGCCCTACGCCTTCAAGCTAAAGAGAATTGGGACACCCCTACCCTTTCACGTGAACACGCAAAACGAGGGGTAGGGGTAAGGGGAAGGGCTAAGGGGTAGAATTGGCATTGGAATTTTGTAAACTTATTTGAAACTCACTAGGCTGCATTAATTTGATTTAAGATTCAGTACAAAATTTAAGTGTTTTAGCACTAGAGGTCTTTTGGATCTTATGCTACAGTATGTTTGTGCTTAGTTGTAGTTGACTTAGCTTGAATTATATGTTCCCCTTCGGGAGGGGAACTTCAATGCTATGTGGAAACTTCTACTATGGGGATTTCATTCAGAAAGCCAATCATCTGAAGGAGTATGTAAACGGGTCAATGAAATGCCAATGAGTTGGTAGCTTCAGCTTGCGCACCTGATGCTTGTTGCAATCAATTTGCTATAAGAGCACAGCATGCACAAAGCCAAGCATCATTTTCACTTCAGAGACTTTAACAGCCTTCTGAGAGAGTCGATGAGGGTTCCTCCAGCTGAGTTTCAGACAGAGAGTGAACGAGAGCGATCTCCCGGTCCCGAGTGTGTGACACGCAGCTGCAGACAGTCGAGCTGGGTTTCTCCATTGCCTGGCGTCCTTTGGGTCCGGTCCTCCAGAGCGGTATGTATTGTTGCGAATTTCTTAAAAGAGCAACACGGTCGTGCAGTGCGTCTTTTTCAAGACGTCGCTCTGACTGTGAGTTTCTGGATGCTGTGGTTTCCTGTCCTCGGATGATGGGCACGAGCATTGCGTTTCATGTCTGGGGGTCCAGCATGTTAATGCGGTGCTCGCGGGCAGTGGATGCCATCACTTGGTGGCATGTCTGCTGCACAGTTAAGATCGCGGTTAGCTCTTGCAAAAAGGGCCACCCACCCCAGTTGTCCCCTGCTCCGCGGTGGGCACTCGGGCAGATCTGAGGGTTACAGTGAGAGTAAATCTGCCGACCTCGGGCTTGTGGACCTCTCGCTCCTCCACGCGCTCTATCCAAGCTTCGAGTAAGAAAAGCGCTCCATTCTCGGATGGCCGCCCTCTCACTTGATGACACCGAGGCTCAGATGTCCACCACTGCATCGGAGGTTGGGCTGTCATGATCTAATGAAGGATTTCCCCCCTCCACTCCCTCCCCTTGGGAGGGAGCGCGGCGGCAGACGATCTTGGAACAGACATGACAACCGTGCTTTCCCGGGCCGTTTCGGTCGTGGGTCTGGAGATGGTTTATCCCCCTGCCTCGCGGCCGGACCGACTAGATGGGTGTATGTGGAGGATTAAAAGGCAAGACCTTCTAACCTCCCATCTCTTTCTTCCCAGAAGTGCACAGTGGGCTCACGCAGTCCTGGGGTGCACCTTTCTCTGCCTGATCTGCGTGCGTCTCCGCCTCACCACCCTTGATGGTGGAGCAGCCAGGGAGTAGTCGATTCCCCAGATTGAGAGTGCTATC
Organism: Danio tinwini; assembly: GCA_903798205.1. NCBI lineage: Eukaryota > Metazoa > Chordata > Actinopteri > Cypriniformes > Danionidae > Danio > Danio tinwini. The sequence continues at coordinate 12,372,994 of CAIGQZ010033112.1, forward strand.
ACGGGCCCGCGTGGTGCCTCCTTCTGCTGGAATCAGCCTCATCTCCCGTCCAAGGCGTGTTGGTCTTCTGCCTCCCGAGCCAGAGCCCACACAGCCGCGGGCCAGGCTGCTTCCACCCTGCACGCCAGGGTCCATGTGCGCACGCTGGCCCAGCTGCACGAGGGTGGTTCCGACCCAGGCTTGTTACAAGCCCCGCACCGCACCCGACTAAGCTCCATGGACCTCAAGTCCGCTGCGTGTGCCCCGGGAAGGACGATGGCCACGTTAGTGGTCCAGGAGCGCCACCTCGGGCTAAACCTGGCAAAAATATTCGCAGAGTCGACAAAGTTCACTTTCTTGACTCCCCCATATACCAGTCTGGCCTGTTCGGCGACACCGTTGGTAATCTCACCCAGGAATTCATGACAATGCGGTCGGATATGATGGACCATGCATCGGCAGGGATGTAAGACCGCTCCCCCCTCGCCGAACCATCCACATCCACTGCTTGTCGCTGAGTGCGCCCGTGTACGAGTGCTGCTTCACCCTCGCCTGCGCCTCCGGCCAGCGGCAGCGCTGAGCACCTCACTGGCAACCAGCGCTCCTCGTCCCAGGGTGCCGTTAAGTCCGGTTAACGGACCGCAAAGCGCTCCTGAGACGGGCCATCCGGAGAAGAGGGAACCTGCTCTCTCCCCGGTTGGGGGCCGGGCTCCTCAGAGAGAGCACTTTTTCCCTTCCCTGGATGTGATAGCCCGAATACTGCCAGTCTGGGACGCGATGAAAAGCCTTCCAGCTCGCAGGATCGGCGCACTTGGCCAGTGGCTCACGAGGTCTGGGAGGACGATCTCCCTTCTCTCACACCTCCAGCCCTTCCCTCCGGAATCTGGGTGTAAGGTGAGTGAATCTCTCGCCTCCAGCTCTTCCGCGGGACCCCAGTGCTCCCCGGATCAGCACTCCCACTCCGCGCTGCCCCACTGCTGGTACGTCAGTGATCGTATCGATGCAGTTATTAGTGAGAGCTCTGCCTGCCTGGTTAGCATGGGCCAGCCCTTCGTGGCGGCTTATACCCACGATCAGATTCGGCTACGCAATTCAATTCGCGAACGGCCTCCCAAGTTCATGGGGGTGTTTCTTACCAGGGTCAGCCCTGTGCCCGCCCCTGTCTTGCGAGAGAAGATTGCTGTCCTCTTGGCGAAGGATGCAATCTAATCGATCCCTCTAGCCGAGATGGAGAGCGGGTTTACAGCCTGTACTTCATGGTACCTAAAAGAGTGGTGGGCTATGGCCAATCCTAGATCTGCGAATTTTGAATCGCTGTCTGCACAAGCTGCCGTTCAAAATGCTTAAGCAAAAGCGCATCTTTCGGTGCGTTCGTCCTCGGGATTGGTCTGCAGCAATAGACCTGAAGGACGCGTACTTCATGTCTCCATACTCCACGCCACTGTCAGTTTTTGCGGTCTGTGTTAAGGTCGAGCCTGGCAGTACAAGTCCTCCCCCTCGGGTTCTCTCTGTCTCCGCGAGTCTTCACCAAGCTCACGAAGGGTGCCCTAGTGCCCCTTCGGCTCGCGGGCATCCACATACTTAATTATCTCGGTGACTGGCTGATTTTAGCCCTCTCTCAGGAGCAATTGATTATGCACAGACACAAGGTGTTCCAGCACCTCCACCTATTGGGGTTTCAGGTCAGCCGAAAAAAGAGCAAACTCGCCCCCGTGCAGAGGATTTCTTTTCTCGGATTGGAGCTGGAATCGGTCACCATGACAGCGCGCCTCTCCAGAGAGCGCCCTCTGCTAATGCTGAACTGTCTGAGAGAGTTTGACAGCAAAATAGTGGTTCCACTGAAATCTTTCAGAGGCTCCTGGGGCATATGGCATCCGCAGCCGCTGTCACGCCGCTCGGATTGCTCCATATGAGACCACTTCAGCACTGGCTTCACGATCGAGTCCCCAGAAGCGCATGGCACGCGGGCATACAGCAGGTGACTGTCACTACGCTGTGTCGCCGCGGCTCTAAGCCCCTGGAACGACCCCTCATTCCTACAGGCCTTAGTGCCTCTAGGACAGGTGTTCAGAAATAGTGTCGTTTTGACAGATGCTTCCAGCACAGGCTGGGGGGCCATGTGTTGCGGGCATGCAGCCGCGGGCCTGTGGAAAGGAACCCAGTTGCATTGGCATATCAATCGCCTAGAGCTGTTGGCAGTGTTCCTCGCTCTCCGGCATTTTACCGGTGCTGGAGCGACAACACGTGCTGGTCAGGACAGACAGTAGGGCGGTGGTGGCGTATATATACCGTATGGGGGTATCTGCTCTCACTGCATGTCTCAGTTCGCTCGCCGTCTGCTGCCCCGGAGTCATACGCGGCGCAATCGCTGAGTTCCATTTTTTTGCACCGAGCTCAACCGTGCAGCCCATTCACTCTCACGGTGGTTTCGCCTGGGAAAATGGAGACTCCACCCCCGACTGGCCAGCTGTTATGGACTGCACCTTTCTCTCTCTAACTCAGAGATTCGTGCTCTCTTGCTTGAGTTCCCCACTTGGCTAACCCTGCAAAGTCCACTGGCTACACAGCTGGCCCCAGGGCGTGCGTAATACACATTTCTCCAGTGAGCCTACTCGCACAGATACTGTGTAAAGTCAGGGAGGTCGAGGAACAGCTCTCATATCCCAATCGGACCCGCTTTCTACTCTCCTTGTGATGGCTCCTCCCTGGCACATGCCCTGAAAACAGGGAACAGGCACCGTTTGGCACCCGCACACAGATCTATGCCTCACGTACGGTTCATAGATGGAGAGCGAAGGACTTAGGTGACCTACTGATTAGGTGGTTAACACTGTCACTCAGGCTGAGCACCCTACGAGGCATGCCCATGCCCTGAAGTGAAGTCTATTCGCTGTGTGGTTACCTTTTTCCCTGAGAAGGAAACCCCGAACATGCCAGATCAGAGTGATGCTATCCTCCTTCAGTTGACTGGAGCTAAGGCTGTCCCCTCCGCTCTGAGGGGTTGGCGTTACGATCATCCCCGCTCTAAGGATGCAGCGATGGCGGCGCGCTGGGAAGTATCGTCTCATCATCCAGTTCCCAGAGGCGCAAGACTGGATATTAATTATTTCTTTTTCCCTCTCATACCCACTTGGAGATCTCTCTTAGGAGAGGTCTGCTTGATCACTCGACTCAGTATCTTAAGATTTCTGTCCAGGTAGACAGCTCTGCTGGTCGTGTTTGCATCGGCCAAATGGGTGGGTATCTGGAGGCATTTTCGGTCAGCGAAAAGTGCCAGCGTGTTGGGCTGGCCCACTCTCATGTTTACCTGAGACCCCCTCCCACCTAGGTGCTCTAGGTTCCTACAGCATTATTTCAGCTACGTAGTGAACCTGCAAGCACTGCCCATGGAGGAGGCAGACCCAGTCCCTTTATTTGCTGCGTCCTTCGCGCTTTGCATATTATACGGACCGTACTCAGCTCTTTTATCTGTTACAGTGATCGGCAGAAGGGAAGTGCCGTATCCTAACAGAGGTTGGAACATACCCACTGAACAGTGAATGCCATCTCCCTCGCTCATCTGAGTCAGGGCGAGCCGTGTCCCCCAGGAGTGAGAGCGCGCTCCTCAAACCGCGCATCCTTTTGCGCGTTAGCAGACGGCGCCTCTTTAACAGACACTGTAGAGCTGTGGGCTGGGCGACACCTATTGCAAGATTTATTAATCTTGAGAGGAGCTGATTTCCTCACGCGGTGAATGAGAAATTCGGTTAGGTGCCATAAATGCTTGCTGTGCCATTCTAGAGATACGTGCACTTTTTCGTTCTGTCAATAAGTTCCCGTTGGCGAACCTTGCAGATATTCCGCCGAGACCCCCAGCATCCAGCATTGCTTGGCTTTCATTTTCAGGACTAAGCCTAAATATACTAAACAAAAATTTATATTTGTACGGTCAAATGAATTTATTCCATGGTCTGTTGAAATTTTTGTTCAAAATAAATGCGCTACCTGCAAACATTTGTAGTAACCATATCAATGTGATATTTGCCAGAGCCTTCATTCATCTGTGTAATCTCGAGGGCAGACATGTTGTGTGTTCATGACTGGTGGTTCTTTTACTCTGCTTTGTGTATTTATGGCTCGTTTCCACTGAGTGGTACAGTACGGTACGGTTCGGGTCGGTACGAGTCACCTTTATCAAGCTTGCGTTTTTCTATTACAAAGGGTACCCTTTTGGTGGGCGTGGTGTACTACAGAGAGTTTCAGTCTACGTCATTCTCGCTCGAATAAATGTCTACAGTAAAGCTGTACAGTTCGTTCACATTATATGAGAAGCTCTTCTAACAAAACAGATGCTTTAAACTATTAATACTTGTTTATAAATGTTTATTACTAACATTTCTATGAACATGATTTGATTATAACTGCAGATCAATGACAGTGTGACAGTGTTACAGCCTACTGTAACGTCTGCAATTATATAAAATAAATAAATAAATGCAACATATATGAACACATACAGACCCTTACAGTCTCCGATATGTTACCAATTACAGATAAACTACACACAGCATACATTAAGTCCTTATTTGATTTCAAAAACAACACACAACATATATAGTAGTCCACAGTCAGAGCTAACCTCTCATCTGTGTCTGTTATCTTCACCAGCACATGTAACCTCTGTTAGAGAGTAATTCCATCATTCCGAGTTCATAATAGTCCAAAAGGTGATGATAAACATGACAGTTTGTTCATGATTCAGGTTGCTGAAACTATTTGCTCCTGTCGGGAATCCTTGTAATCCTGTCGGGCTTCTCCTTTTTTTTCTGCGCTTCACTCTTGCGTTTGTCCTTTTCTTTCTGAATGGATCAGATGTCGAAGACGCTTCATTAATCACACACGCATTTTATTATTATCAGCTCAAGAAGTTCGTTATATCAAATCTAGACGCGAACGCGGGCTCCCTGGAGAAAGCGAAAAACCGCTCGCACTTTTAGACTTTTAGACGGCCTCGTAAAACAACAACAGGACACGGCAGATTCTTGGCTTTGTGGCTGTTCATCAAGACAACGACAAGGTTTGTTTTGAGCCCGGGTCATCCATGTATCGTTATTATATGCATATAGTTGTCTCGGCTGTGCATTTAAAAACATGGCGGCTCCATTGTTTTGATTCTGGGTAGCTCCACGAGATTGTGACGTATCTCTGTAAACCAATCAGCGTTTAGCTGCGCGGGTAGCTCCACCTTTGGGTACCCTTTCTCATCTTTGGTACCCTTTCGAAAGGGTGCCGAAAAAGTGGTACGGTACGGATCGGTTCGGTACGCTTTTGACAGTGGAAACGGCCATAAAAGCGTACCGACCCATACCGTACCACTCAGTGGAAACGGGCCTTAAAAGTCCTTTAATGCACGGCAATCCATTGATTATCCATACTTACAGTACATTTCATTTTTGAATGTAATCAGCATTATTTTAACATAATTTGTTGTAAAAAAAATGATGTGAAAAAATGATGTGACATCACAATGTTTCACATAGTTTACGTTTAAGTTTTGCTATTTTAATATAAACATTTGTTGCTATTTGTTGCTATTTGCAACATTTGTTGCTATTTGTTGTCATATATTTGTTTGCTATTTTAATATAAACATTTCACTGTGAATTGTATGACTAAATAATCTTTAAAGTTTAAACTAATTTACATTTAAGTTTTACAATTATTTTACTGTTAAAATTTTTTTATTTATATTCTAAAAAATAGCATTGTTTGTTTTTTGCAACAAATGATAGTGTAGTACACTGGTTAATCTTTTGGACTGATGTTGTGAATATTTAGATAAAACAAAGATCAGTGGAGTATTTTTTTACAAAAGAAAATACTTACATTTTACTTGAATTAATTGGCAGTTTCTGAGTGAAAACAGTTTCTTCCCCATATTTATAAAGTGTACTGTCAGATTTGCTCAACACATTTTAAAATTAAACTCCACATTGTAAAAAAAAAAAAGAAATTGACGTTTTCAGTCTAGGAGGGAATTGTGGATATAGAAGATCTTGGACCTGTAAGCCTAGAGGGAACAGGCCGACCAACTTGATGTGATATGATAAAGAGCGAATGCCAGCACTCCTTTATTTGCGCTCTTGGAAAAGCTCCATGATGTTATTTTCTTGATTGCAGTTCATTGACAGCTCGGTAGCTGTGATCACATTAAGGTCCAATTTGCTTGAAGGCCATGAAGCAGGCTTGCAGCTGCAGTGCAGCACGAGTGAAGGGTAAAGCTGGAAATCTGATCTTTGAAATCCAATGTTTGTTCTATAGCAGACGGCGTTGCACTGGAGCGCTTTCTACAATCACCCCGAGCATGTAAAGCTGCTGATCAAGCATGATTCAAACATTGGCATCCCAGACAGTGAAGGCAAGATCCCTCTACACTGGGCAGCACACAACAAACACCCCAATGCCACCCGTACAGTGCGCTGTATCCTGGTGAGTCCATGCTCAAAACATCCCTAATACTCCTCACACATTCCCATACTACAAGCTAGACCAAATTGGTGGGACAATTTTTGGGTGTGCAACGCAGGGGTGTTTTAATGTACTTTTTTAAAAATGAAATTAAATGTTAATTTCACCCAAAAATTTTAATTGCCCCAGAATTTACTCACTCTTGAGCCATCCTCTATGTACATGACTTTCTTCATTCAGATGAACACAGCCGGTGTAGTTTTAAACTTTATCTGGACTCTTCCTTATGTATCTTCCACTGTATAATGGCATTGGGTAGTGGCCCTTTTTGAAGCTTTCAAAAGTGCAAAATCCATTGTACATCTAACTCATATGCCACCAGGGGGTTAACACGTATCTTATGAAGCGGATGGATTTGTTTTTGTAAAAATTGTAATGGAAACTGAAATCTCATGCTTCATTTGGGTTGAAAAATTAATTGTAAGACAATTATCAGATCATAGTGATAACTGACTGAATTATGATAGCTGGCTATGTTTTTGATATGTTGAGTCCTAACACAGGAGGGTTATTATTACATCATCACGGATGATGTCATTACATTGTAGCGTAAAAGAACCGGTGATCTGGTTTTTGAACCAGTTAATTAAAACAAACTGTTGAAAGATCCTGTTCGGTGAAAAGATCCGATCACCCAGCCAAAGCTCCTGTGAGAGTAGACAAATATAAGTTAGTTAACTAATTAACAGAGAAAATTAGGTAAAATTTCTAAGGATTTTACTGTTAAAGAAGAATAGATAGATTTTTTTGCACAGCTATGTTTGTTTGAACCAGAGTACATCAACATCAGTGTTATGTCAAGTCAGATGTCCGCCAAGAAATTGTCCAGAATGCTCATTCTGCAGTGATTTGAGTTAATAATTTAAAGGTCATAAATATTTTTTTACAAAAACACATCAATCTACTTCATAAGGCATGCGTTATTCCCCTGGCAGCCTGTGGAATACAATTCCTTGTTAGTTTTATGATGGATTTATATGCTTTAGGAAGCTTCAAAAAAAGGCCACTACCCAACACAATTATACAGCATAGAACAGCCGGGGTAAAATTGAAAACTTCTACGACTTGGTTCGCCTGAAAGAATAAAGTCATAAACACATAAAAGATGTTTTAAAGGAATAGTTTCCCCAAACATGTTATCAAAATGATCATAAATAACTGCATATAAAAGTTGTTTAAGAGTATTTGTGATTGGGAAACAAAAATTATTATTATTGTATATATATATATATTTTTAAAGAACTACATTTCCCTGTCTTGTCAATGTAACATAAACATATGACATAATATTTGTCTATACATTTTAGGAAGCTGCTCCAACAGAATCTCTGTTGAACTGGCAGGACTATGAGGGACGGACCCCTCTGCATTTTGCAGTGGCTGATGGGAATGAGGCGGTGGTTGAGGTCCTGACATCATATGAAGGTTGCAGCGTTACAGCCTATGATAACCTGTTCAGGACACCACTGCACTGGGCAGCACTGCTGGGTACACTTTTACACTCATATATACAAGTGTTTTTACTTCAGATTATTTGTTTTAAGTGTGGATGTAAAAGCTACACTGGTTTGTGCTTGTTTGTGTAGGTCATGCAAAGATTGTCCACCTGCTGCTGGAGAGGAATAAGTCTGGGATGATCCCGTCGGACAGTCAGGGAGCAACACCCCTGCACTATGGAGCTCAGAGCAACTATGCTGTAAGACATAACAGCTTCTTTGATTGGGCCACAAATGTTTTAGTTTCAGTTGAAGTGTTTTAGTTGGGTTTTATCTTTTTTTTGTGTGTGTATGTATACATACACATGCACATTTTTACTTCTTTTATTAAATTATGTATTTATTATATCATGTATTTATATCAATAAACATGTATATTATTTAGATTATTATTATTATTATTTATTAGTTATTATTGTAATAGCTTTTGTATATATTCTTTAATTTACTTGTTTAACACTGAACTAATCGATTAATTAATTAATTAATTAATTCCCTTTTAAATTTCAATTTATTTAACAAGTTTATAAAATAATTTTTTCCTTTCTTTTATTAATATTTTACACGCACAAAACAAAATATCTAAACACAGATGTATATAATTGGGATTTTTTTTCTTATTTAATATGATTGTTTTCTTGTATATTCATTTGTTTACTCACAATTTATAATACTTATTTTCTTAACTACTGCTTGATCAATCAAATTAATTCCTATTCATTTATTTTAAAAACTGAACTAATACATTTGTTCTTCTTTTATTAATGTAATTACGAGCATAGTTTTTTATTTGCTTTTGTTTTTCCATTTGTGTACAGGTCAAGTTGAAGTTATTGTATAACGATGGTTTGTTTTGTAGACTATGTAAAAAATATAGCTTAAAGGGGCTAATAATTTTGTCCCTAAAATGTAGAAAAAAAATTAAAGCTGCTTTTTTTCTAGCTGAAATAAAACAAATAAGACTTTGTCTATTTTAAGACTTTCTCTCTAAATATTATCAGACATACCATGAAAATTTCTTTGCTCTGTTAAACATCATTTGGGAAATATTTATAAAAGAAAAAAAAACAAAGCGGGGCTAATAATTCTGACTTCAACTGTAATAATTTGTATACATACAAATTTACTAGGGCTGGACAGATTAATCACGATTAATTGTTTCCAAAATAAAATATGTGTGTAAATTATATATGTTTTATGTACATTTGATACACACATACGTAAAAACAAATTTACACAAAACACTTTTGTTATATAGATATTTAAATATATATAGAACTTACTATAAATAAACATTTTCTCAAATATATGCATGCATGTGTGTATTTATATATATACATAATAAATATACAAAGTATGCACACATATATTATGTCAAAAGAATATTAATTTTTTTCAAGTACTGCATTTATTTTACATTAGCCCAGTTCTAAAATGTACATAAATTCCCATAACTGATCGCGTGTGATTTTGCCTGTGTGTTGTTAAGGACACGGTTGCAGTGTTTTTGAAACACCACTCTGTAAGAGATGAGCCTGATCTGGAGGGACGAACCGCCTTCATGTGGGCCGCTGGGAAAGGCAGTGATGATGTCATCAAAATCATGCTGGATTTGAAAAAAGACCTAGACATCAACATGACAGATAAATATGGAGGGACAGGTGTGTGAGAGGCACACACACTCACACACAGATTCATTTTGAACACAATTATCCATTCCTGGCTTAAACTGGTTAGTTTCAGCTCAGATCAGTGATAATTGCATTTTCTGTTCAATCAAGCAATTAACAAGCCATATACCATGTATGTTCCCCCATACAGCCATAACAAGAGTTGACGGTTTGCTCAATGTCTTTGTGTGTGTGGTTCTCGTGTGTGTGTGTGTGTATGTGTAGCTCTTCATGCGGCTGCACTGTCAGGTCATGTGTCCACTGTGCGCTTGCTGCTGGAGCAGGGAGGAATGGTGGACCCGCTGGACGTCATGAAACACACCCCTCTGTTTCGTGCGTGTGAGATGGGCCATCGAGATGTCATACTAACACTCATTAAAGGTGCATGCATGCCTCCCCACTGGTGCTGTTTTGAAAAATAATAATCACAATAGGCAAAAACAGCATGAAATTCCTAAGAAATACATATACACTTATTTAAATAAGTACTTTATATTCCAGAATGTTTTTTTCAATGATCACAAGTTGTTTAAAGATATATAAAAAGAAAAAATACATAGCAATAAATATTTGCATTGTAAGTATAAGCATATTTCGAAATAGCTGAAGCCAGCAACACCACAATTTTTTCTAGACATAATTGTTTGTCATAGTTCAGTGGATTTCAGCTTTTTTCACTCAAATGCTCCCTACTATCCTCAATAATATTTAAAGGCTTCCAGACATTTCTTTACATTTGCTCATGATTTACTAAATAAGAATAAGAAATTTTAATGGTAAAAGTTTTTTAAGATTTATTTAGTTTAATATATATTTTAATATATATATTTTTTATTTGTATTTATATTTATGATTATAAAATGCCCATGGAGTTTTACAGTTTTAATCATTTAAACAATTTTTCCAGGTATAGCTCTAAAAAAAAATAGGATTAAATGTACACAATATATCTTGATTTTTAGTGGTCAGATATCTTGATTTATTTGCCTGTTTTGACTAGTTTTAATGGTGCCATATAATGCATTGATAAAATATGTTAAACTGTTCTCTGATATCTACATAGAGTGTACAGTATGTGGCAAAAAATATCCAAAAACAGAATTGGCTCTAATATGATATGGTAGGTATTGACCATATTTGAAAGGGTCATGAATATTAATGAGATCTGCTCTGATGTTTTAGCAACATACATAGTTATGCACCCTGAAATACACATTCACAAAATAATCATACTTGAGTTGTCAAAATATTTTAACAAATTGAATAGATTCACTGTTAAAGGACAGTATTTTCAAATTAAGTGGAAGAGAGAAGATTAGTTTAGGTGGACGGAGTGAGTGATCTTTATGACAACAAAGTAGTCTGGTTTGTAATCTACTTTAATTTAATATAAGTTTTAGCATATATGAAAATACAGACAGGTATTTAATAGCAACCTCTACATAAACAGATACGTTTTTGACGTTTATTTGCGTTCTTTTACTCTAGAAATTCACAGTAAGAGCTGTGTGATATGACACGATGCATAAACATGGATTAAACACTTATATTCAGCAGTGTACATGTGTATGTTGCCTCATTACAAACACACATTTGTATCTGTTGCACAAGTTCCTTTTTCTCATATTGTCATGTTGTGTCATGATAGTATGCCTTATTTTCTCCAATTTAAGACGAGACATCACTTCTCTTATCCAGTGATTATATGTTGGTGGAATAGGGTCTTTTCATTTAAACAATATCAGTCTTCTATCCAAAAGAGAATCAAAGGCTAGCATTTTCATTTGTCTTGTGTTAAGAGGAGTGTTGTCATGGGCCACCCCGAAGAACCCGAGAAATGGTGATGGCCCTACTTTTACCCCAAATGCCTCAGAGAAGGTCTCAAAAATACTAATCCAGTATGTACTAATCCAGTTGGACATGTCCAGAACATGTGCAGCAGAGTAGCAGGAACCTGCCTACATCGATCGCATATGGGATCTATGTCAGCATTGATCTTAGGGATTCTGACTTTAGACCAGTGCAAATGATGAACAATTTAGATTTGTATTACAGCATGTCTGAGGCATATGGACGATGAGAAAAGTCCTTGTATTATTTTGTCACAATCTTAATCTGAGATTAGTTCATCTAAATCTGTCTCCGATTTATTTTTAAGTAAGTCTAAGGATGCTAAATCATGTATGTTGAGTAATTCATAAATCTTGCTTATTGTCTGATTTATATTGAATGATTTATATTTTTAAAATGAGTGTATTAAAGAAATGGGGGGACATTCGAAGCTACAAAGTTTCATAGTTACAAGTACCTATAAAAGTGTGATTTGGGAATGTCATATTTCAGTACCAGCTGTTCAAAAGAAGCAAAGTTTCCATCAATATAAAGATCAGACAGCGAAATCAGCCCTCTTTAGACCATGTTTCAAACGCTTCATCCATCATTGATGGAGCAAACATGTAGTTTTTTACAATTGGTACATTCGGTAATAAATCAATATACAAGTTAAACTAACAAAAGACACATTTAAACAGACCTTCTACAAATTAAAAAATGAGGGGAAAAATATATCAGTGTTGTAATTGCACTAGGAAACATTTGGGCAAATCAAAAGCTGACTGGGGCTTGCATATTAATGATCATCAGTGGATTGGCAGAGTTTGTGAATCGTTCTGATTGGCCTGATTTTCACTGGGAATTTTACACTCACAGGAATTACATGAGAATGAAGAAACATTGGTGTTCGAGGCTCATGGTATGTCATTTCCATGTACTGAGCACTAATTATTCAGCTATGTCTAGGATTATACAGATTTTCATTCAATGGCACCTTTAATAATTTTTAAAACATCATCTCTGGAAAAGAGCAAATGTCATAACAGGAGTAACCTATTTTTCTAAACTGTCACTTGCACATGACAAATTTATGCGACTACATTAGTATAAAAATTCCTACGTATCTCCATTCAAACTATAACAGTTTCTAGTGCTCACAGTGAATCTGACCCTGTTATAGGAGGTGCTCGTGTTGATCTAGTCGACATAGACGGTCACTCTGCACTGCACTGGGCGGCTCTGGGTGGTAATGCGGAGGTGTGCGAGGTGCTAATGGAGAACGGGATCAGTCCTAACCTGCAGGATCAAGCTGGACGGACACCCTTACAGTGCGCGGCATATGCTGGCTACATAAACTGCATGGCCTTGCTCATTCAGCATGACGCAGACCCTAATATTCAGGACAAGGAGGTATGAGTGTACAGCATGCCTGAAAACATGTAGTGGCCATTACCTGCGAATGGCCTGCTGGAGAAAGTCCGAAGAATGATGTCTGATGCATGATGTCTGAATGATGCATGATGTCTGACTTTAGTGTGTGTTTATGTGTTAAGGGGAGAACCGCGCTCCACTGGTCCTGTAATAATGGTTATCTGGATGCCGTGAAGCTGCTGCTGGGGTGTGGGGCATTTCCCAATCACATGGAGCACACTGAAGAGAGGTAACAAACAAATACTTGCGAATGGTGTGGGTTTGTGGAATAGTTCAGAAAGAGTGTAGCCTCATGGTAACATCTCAGAGACACAGATTCACTTTCCAGAACCTTCTTGTGTGTGTGTATTTTCAGAGTTTTCACTTTAGCAAGGACCTATTTAACAGTTCCTCCCAGATTTTGCAAGTCTAATTGTTCATGAGATCAAACATTTTGTTGTATTTACACAGCAAAACACAAGAATTGAAGAATATAATTCCATACGTTTTTAGAAAAGTCATCACAAAATAATTTTAGGCTGCAAGTATGAAAAAAGTACCTGCAAAATCCTGAAGGGACTGAATATATATATATATATATATATATATATATAT
>CAIGQZ010033112.1:12402467-12417321 GCA_903798205.1 Danio tinwini
GTAATTAAGTTGGAAAATATGTATCTCATATACATATATATATATATAATATGTGAGAGAGAAAGATTTGATTTTTCAAAACCACTTTAATTTAAAGTTTTTCTACTTGATCACAATTTAACAGAATATGAAGAGGCAATACAAATTTAACAACTTAATTACGAAGAGAGAGAGAGAATATAGTCCTTTATTGTTTCATGAAAAATACATTAAACATGATAGTATTGGGGGGCGCAGTGGGTAGCCTCACAGCAAAAAGTTTGCTAGTTCTAGCCTCGGTTGGGTCAGTTGGCATTTCTGTGTGGAGTTTGCTCTAGTTTCCCTCACAGTCCAAAAACATGCGTTACAGGTGAATTGGGTAATCTAAATTGTCCATAGTGTATATGTGTTTCCCAGCAATAGGTTGCAGCTGGAAGGGCACCTGCTGGGTAAAACATGCTGGATGAGTTGGTGGTTCATTCTGCTGTGGCGACCTCTGATCAATAAAGGGACTAAGCCGAAAATGAATGAATGAATGAATGATAGTATTGGCAAAAAAACGTAATTACATTTAACTGTTTTCAACTTTATTGTATTTTATCAATGTAATTTGATCTGCTTATGGTAAAGACTTCACTTCAGTTTTTAATGTCAGAAAAAATTTTCTTATTTCAGAAATCATTCTCTACTAAGAAACAAATATTCTTTTGAGAACAGGTGTGCTGTTCAATATTTTTGTGCAAACCCTAATAAATGACCATTAATGAGTTTGGTGTAAGATCAAATTATATAGATTTTTTTTACAAGGATATATGATCTAAACAGGAAAGTAAAGAAAACATTTTTTAAATAAGGCAACAAAAGATTCTTATTTTAAATAAATGCTGTTTTTTTAATATTTTTAATTCTGAAAAAGTCTACACAAAAATATTAACTAGCAAAACATTGGTTTGAGCTGGAATCATTTATAAACTCTTTAATTAAAATAGTGGCGCAGTGGGTATCGTTGTCGCCTCACAGCAAGAAGATTGCAGGTTTGAGCCCCTGGGTCAATTGGCATTTCTTTGTGGAGTCTGCATGTTCTGCCCGTGTTCTCGTAGGTTTCCTCCGGGTGCTCCGGTTTCCCCCACAGTCCAAAGACATGCGGTATAGGTGATTTAGGTAAGCTAAATTGTCCATAGTGAATGAGAGTATATGGGTGTTTCCCAGTGATGGGTTGCAGCTGGAAGGACATCCGCTGCGTAAAACATGTGCTGGATAAGTTGGCGGTTCATTTTGCTGTGGCGACCCCTAAATAATAAAGGGACTAAGCTGAAAAAAAAATTAACAAATGAATTAACAAAACCAAAAATGGCTGAATGCAGCTTACACTAACCTACTTGTATTATTCTTATTCAGTGGCAAGGTGGCACAAAACAGTCAAGAATACCAGCGTGAAAGAAAAGCAGATAAATATTGTGAAAGATAAGCACATAAATATGAATACACTGTATTTAAGGTCCAGATCATTCGAAGCTACCGGATGAAGTTTCAGCAGTCATCTGTGAATGACACGCCATCGAATGTCATAATTGACCAATCAGAATCAAGTATTTCAGAGAGCCATGTAATAATAATAATAATAATTGATAACAACTGAGATACAAATCAGCATGTGAACTCCTATTACAATACAATCCCAAATGTGTTTCTGATCAAATAAATAGCCTTGGTAAACTCTTATTTATTTCAAACCTCTGATTAGTTGTGTTTGTGCTTCAATACATGTGTATAAAGACAAATGCTTAAATGTTTATAATAAATATGCCTTACGAGGACACTTCATCATGTGTTTCTGGAACCCAAAGGGCTTCAAACTCATACTAAACAGTGCTATTTGAAATTCAAGTTGTTTTTATTGGTTATGTTTAGCTATAGGATTAGGTGTAGAGGACAGAATATACACTTTTGACGTGTATAAAAATCATTACACCTATGGAGAGTCCCTGTAAACCACATATCCTAATATATGTGTTTTCTTTACAGTGAGCGCCATGGAGTGTGTGAATCTGGTGGATTCTGTCAGTCAGGCCAAGCAATACTCTTACCATCTACGGCCATCCAGTGCTGCCAGTCAAAGCGCTCCGAACCGAACAAAAAAATGACACAAAACGGACACCTACATGTGTGTGTGGTATGTTTGTTTCTGCAGAAACTGAATCAGACGGAATGATCTTCACTTTTACAGTATTGCATGAGGTACAGTATTGTCTGCGTTTACACGTCAAATCTGCCGCATCACCTCGATTATTGCAGAGGTTAGAGGTTAAAACCACAAACACAACAAATGTATTAGATAACCTTTCATTCTGTCGACAACAGGTCATATACCTGTCGTAAGGGTGACATACGCCTTGCGTAACAAGACCACCTGCATGGGAGACCACTGAGCACTTATATGTACAGTTAAAGACTGAAACATATTTTCAGCCTGTTGCTACAGTTGTCAGTTGTCACAGATGTCTGTTATATTGTTGTCTTTTTTTACTGAGAAGTTATAATTGTCTTATCTGTCTCTATAAACCAGTGTACTCTTTGTATTATGGTGTTGTTTTTAAATATATTTTGTAAAAATGATCATATCTCAGTTTGAAAAGGGAAGGATTTTGCTGCCGTTGTTGCAGGTCACTTTACGGCAGACTTTGTTTTTTAACATGAGAAGCAATTATTTAAAAAAGATTTTTGAAACGTGGAGTTTGTTCAAAGAATTAGGCTCGATTTTTTTTTTAACTCTCTTCTGCTCATTAAGGCTAGATTTGTTTAGATTTTTTTATATAGTCATTTTAAAACATATATATATATATATATATATATGTTGTTTTTTTTTTCCAACATTACTCAAAATGCTAAATTTCAAGAGTTTACACCAAAGGCTGCATTTACACTGCATAGTTCAAGTGACTCAATTCTGATCTTTTTTCTCCCATGTGGCACAGATCAGATATGGCCCATGTACGTGTAAGCAGGAAAAAAAAACATGGATTCTGATTTACTCAAATCAGATTCAGGCCTCGTTCATATGTGGAAATGTATCCGATATGAATCGAATCTGTGCCCATGTGTCTGCAGTGTAAGCAGGTAAATTGGATTTTCACCTGTCAATGCGAGTTGCGCATCATTAAAAACCATCAATGACGTCAACTCTAATGCTTTCATTTCGGAACAGAACAGAGTCCCAAGCCTTAAATCTCATACAAAAAAAAAAAAAAAAGCTTTTATATTGGCATATACTGTAGCACAAGTATTTAAGCATGTGAGAGAGAGAGAAAGAGAGCGAGAGCGAGAGAGAGAGCGAGAAATAGAAATATCCGCCACGTAACCAAAATAAATATAAAATTGTGGCAAACGTCACGTGCTTAAATCATGCCATGGACATTACATTAAGATGCCTACTGGTTTAAAAAGGCCTAGATTAAAAAAGGAAAACCTTGTGAACACATTTAATTCTGTTTCTGTTCTGTTCATAGTTAATACAACCTGTATATAAAAAAAAAAAAGATCAGATACAGTCCCAAAATTAAAATTGACCATCAAGATCTGCAGTGTAAATAGCAGCCTTAGATATGCTTGACGCTTATAGCAGGGAGAGAACCCTGAGCTCGGAGATAATTGAGCCCATAATTAAGCTGGCCAATAAGCATATAAAGGGGTCCAAGATCAGGTAGGTCTCGAGAGCTCACCCCGGTAAAGGGAGGAAAAAGAGGCGATGGGGTGGAAGAGGGGGATTCTTCCAAAATGAAGATAAGGCAGTAAGGTGAAATCAGTCTATTTATTGTAAGCTTTAATCAATCTGATTGGATTATTACTGATTATGGATGAGAGGCCAGGCGCTATCAATTATATCGCATGCTCCTCTCCAAATTAGTTTATAAAACTTCACTTGATGCAACACATCGTAAATTTAGTATATACATCATGTGTATATAGTATATATAATATATAACTGAAGTCATATATTTATTATATAATAATTTTATAAGTGATATAGTACATTCAGAAATCATGCCATATAATGTTTGGCACTCAATATATAAAAACTATTATTTTAATTTTTATTTATGTTGAAAATAGTTTCAAATAGGTTAAGATTTATTTTTCCAGGATTCTTTAATTAATAAACAGTATTTTATTTTAGTTTAGTAACTTAGTAAGTTTAGTAACTACACATTTTAATTGTCACTTTAAGTTAATGGATCTGAGCAGAAAAGAAAATATTTATAAAAACAACCAAACAATAGAACACTTTTTATTAATACTTAAAACGCTTTTGAATAAAACTTAAAACAGATTTTGGTATTTCGGTTATTAAAATCTGAATTCTTTCAGAAAAGGAACATGAGAAACTTGCATGTTTCAGCTGCTTTGAGTAAATTTCACAATAGCTTTGTTTCCATCACCCTGTGCTAATGCACATTCTGAAGTCCAAGTTTTGAAGAAAAAATATCTTATTTGCTTGGATTTTTGTACATTTTGTGAATAATGTGAGAATGTGTAAAATGACTATTAAACTAGTTGGTTACTAGGTTACCAATACTACTGTCAGCCACTCTAACAACTTGGAAACGTGTAATTCACATTTGGGATTTTTATTTTGCAAACTTTGAAAACATTCGCTTAACATTAGAATAAGAAAGAAAGACACGACCAGTCATTTCATTATAACAAAGTTTACTTTCTTCATTTTATACAAAATGAGTGGACTGAAAAAGAAAGGAGAAGAAAGGCTGCAGCTCTGAATACTGTGTTAGCCGATAGCGGCTAATAGATGTCCCTTATGCCCATGTTTGCTCGATGAGTAGACAGTGTCACACTGTAGCAGTAGAGGAGGTCAGTCAGCCACTGCTCACGGCTCTCACCACCATAGAAATGCTGGAACAAAGCATTTTTTTGTAAATCATAAGTGTTTTGGAATGTCAAAAATCTATATTTTCTTGTTGTCAATAACTTCACCAAACTTGTTCCTGGAGGGCCGGTGTCCTGCAGATTTTAGCTCCAACCCTAATCAAACACACCTGAACAAACTAATCAAGGTCTCACTAGGTATACTTGAAACATCCAGGCAGGTTTGTTGAGGCAAGTTGGAACTAAACCCTGCAGGGCCCTCCAGCACTGAGATTGGTGACCCCTGACTTAGTGTGTTCCAAAAGAGACAATTACATTTTTATGAAAAAAAAAAAAGTTGTGTGTTGCATGGGTATATTTTTAACAATAGTCAAAAATACATTAAATGATCAGTTTTTCTTTAACGTCAAAAAATCATTTGAATATTTATATAAAGATCATTTTCATGTAAGATTTTCAGTCATTTTCTACTGTAAATATCTCAAAATACTATTTTTTTATTAGTAATATCCATTGCTAAGCACTTCATTTGGGCAACTTTAAACGTGATTTTCTCAATATTTATTTTTTAAATCTCAAGAGGGTCACACACCAGAAATGCCGCAGACACTTTTTTCTATGAGGAGATGCACACCAGTGCCACCATTTGGCATCTGTTCGAGAAGCTTAGCAACATATAGACTGGATGTGTCCGTTGTGCAACCTGCTTCAGATTTTATATTGTGAAATAGTTGTATCTTGGCCAAATACTGTCCTACCCTAACAAATCATACATCAATGAAAAGCTTATTTATTCATAAATATAATGTATAAATCTCAATTTTAACTAAATTGACACTTGACTGACTAGTCCAGGGTCAAATAAATAAGCATTAAAAACAGTTTCTCGCTTCCACTAATACAGATCAAATCTTCTTAGGAAATAACTGAAGTCTCGGTTAGCAATAATGTCAAATGAAACACTGCAGCATTTACACTAAGCACACAATATTGGCTTTTTTAAAAAGGGGAGAAGCAACACAAATGCCCCTCCCTGCATTTATGTTTCCATTGAAAATACATCATTTATCAAAGGTGCACTTTTCAAGGAACTTAAACTTGCTCTCTGTAAGTTTTTGACTCTTCTAAAGCAAGAAAATACAGTGCGTTTACAGATATTTAAGGGCGTACTCACACTTTGTACAGTCACCTTGAACCAGGCCAAAGCACGCTTGTCCCCCCTCCTGTTTCCCCCAACGGCTGCACTCACATTACATTCGGGCCTGGGCACGCTTACGTCATCGATGATGCGCTGTTCAGCAAGCGCTCTCACTCAGCACAGTAGAGATTTCTTTAGTTATATTGTTTAAGTCGTTTGATATGCAGTGACATGCAGTCAAATATTTCGCCAAACAGATCAGCCACTTTTGACCCTCATAAACAATCAAAGTCCTCGTGCTGGAGGAATTAGGAGGTTTGCTGAAGGTGCAGCTGTCGTGCAGTGAGGGGTTTGCATCTTTAATAAACTACGACTGTCTGCGTTCATTGAATAGTAGGATTGATTAATTAATCCATATCAAACAGTCCCTTAAAAGTCACGTCTCGCTTTCAGTTTCGGGCTCAGGCACGCTTGCACTCACACTACAAGCATACCGCGCCTGAGCCCAAGTGAACTGCGCTCAGGTCCACCTCTTCCAACAGGGCCAGGGCCGCCCAAGTGAACTGTGCCTGAGCCCGATTCATAGCACTCACACTTATCAAACGATCCGGGAAACGGACCTGGGCATGGTTTAGATAGCATAGTGTGAGTACGCCCTGAGAATCATGTTAAGTGAACATACTTGTGTATCTAAAAAGCAATGCTAAAATGCACATTCTGTGTCCCAGTGTCTGTCTTTGTTTTGATCTGTGTAATTGCACCCACTGCCAGTTTAAACCACTTATATTTCAGCACCCCAGGTTGCCTAGGCGGAAAACACTGCATATTTTATTTCAGTCATGAAAGCTGCCTTAATGTATGTGGACGCGATTAATAATGTGACCTCCAGAGTACAGTATAGCAACCTCTGAAATAAGACGCAGATTCAAAGTCATAAAAATCCACAAAAAGTGTTTTGAATTAGCAAATAATATAAATATTACAAATGTAACCATTAGCTGAGCAGCATACATTGTAATGCTCAGTCGTCAGGTATGCTCACTCCTATTGGTGTCGTCAATCTGGCAACCTGCGTTTGTGTCAAGTCCTTATCGGAGAGGCCGAGAGAAAAAAAAACCCTCTCCAATATTTTGAATTTGGACTGCAATACCTAGGTCAACCACTAGGAGACAATCCTACATACTGCAGCTTTAAAAAAACAAGGCCGTCCCTGACTCTATTAGTTTCTGTAGACAGATATTTTTGTCAGTGGCTGTGTATGAGCATGTACCGTTAAATCCTGTATGATGTGCTGCAGGAAACTGGCGTTGGCCATCATTTGGTTGCGTAGCTGAGTGTGTTGTAGAAGTAACGACAGGATCTGTGCCAACACGGGCAGCTCGTCCTCACACAGGTCACACACACGGAAAGACTGCAGAACGAGTCGCAGGAGCCTCGGGACTGAGCTCAACGCAGCAAAACACGCCTCCCACACGGCATCCCTGAAACACACACAAACATACAGACATTTGGATAAATGCACTCATGTTTTTAAATGCTAAATATTATATTTCTTTAAACACAAACCCTAACGTAACTTCCTAACTAAGATTGTACGTGATATGCTGTGAAAATAAATGTGGCCTAAATTTTGTTAATGTAATGATTAGTGAATAACTGGTTAATAATTATAATAATAATATTAGGGAATTAATATTATAAAACTAACTCTAAAGAACAAATTTCTCAAATATTTGACACAAATAAAATAATAAATTATAGTTCTCAAACTTAAAGTAGCGTAAACAAACTGGCCTATTTCTATCTTTTCATTTTGTACATTTCAGATAATTTATATATTATTTATTTATCTAATTTTTGTAGGAATACAACACATCATATATTTATATACAAAATTAAAGTCATTATTTCATAGTTTTGTAGAATATATTTTTAATAGGTGACACGATGGCTCGGTTTATGGCACTGTCACCTCACAGCAAGAAGGTATTTCTGATTGGCATGAAGATGAATATAGGCATTCGTGTGTGGAGTTTGCATGTTCTCACCGTGTTCTTGTGGGTTTCCCCCACAGTCCAAAGACATGTGCTATTGATGAATTGAATAAACTAAATCAACCGTAGTGTGTGTGTGTGTGTCTGTGAGTGTATGGATGTTTCCCAGTGTTAGGTTGCAGCTGGAAGGGCATCCGCTGTGTGAAACATATGCTGGATAAGTTGGCGGTTCATTCCGCTGTGGTGACCCCTGATAAATAAAAAATATTTGAGTAATTTTAAGTCATATTTGGTCATATAGTGGTTATTTTAACTGTGTAATTTAATTTTTACCTGTGTTGAAAAATTTGGTACAATTTAGCTATATATATTATCATTTATAGATATATATATAATCAAGTATACGAGTACAAGTACGAGTATTTTAATTTGTGTACTCGCCGATACCGAGTACCAATTCCGATACTTCTTAAATTTGATTTCAATGAAAGTGCAATTGTTTTATGTTTTGTCTGTATCAAGGATGAACACAGAAATCTTTAACAGAAACCTATTTCAAGCTAAAAATATACACACATTGTTGATAACCCTGTAAATCGATAGACCTTATTGATTAAGCATGGACATCTAAAGGATAAGTTACCCTTGCGCTGACACGCGTCCACAACTTCACACATTACATAATGAAGTGTGTGCAGTTTACGTTACCTTAATGAATTTCTTTCATTTTTTTATATTTATAGTTTATATATAAAATGAGTGCTAGCTTGTTTCGCTGTAATGATTATGCAAGTATCATATTTCATATTCGGTTTATTCTTCAGTAGCCTATAGATTCCTTAATAATGTATTTTTTTATAAACGGATTGTTTATAAGGACTAAGCTTATAATATATAATACATTAATTAATACACTAAGACATTGAAGTCAGGTACGACAACAAATCACATACATATAGTGAAATACTGTTGAGTGGTATCGGTGCGTGCACAGCAAAATCCTCTGAGTAAAATTTACTCAGTTTAGATAGCATTTGGTCCCTCTTTAAATTTAGTTAAAGTTACTCAAGTTAATGAGACAATAAAAGGATTAATTAGGTGACGATTGAACACTGATGAAAAACACTTCTGTTAATAAACAAACACAGAAGAGAAACAGTCTTAGATGAAATCAGCTGAAATATAATACACTCAATCTCTCAAAATCTCAGCAGAGGATCATTAAGCAACTCCACAAACAGCAGCTACTTATTACCAACCTGTTTGCCCTTATTTAAAGAGGGACTAAATACTCTCTGAACTAAATGAGTAAATTTTGCTCAGAGGATTTTGCTGTGTGGTCTGCATGACATTTTTTTTTACTTTACTTTCTTTATTGTCCACAAGTGGAAATTTATCTTTGGCCTCACCTCACAACCACATCAGCGTTCACATTACATCACAAAAACAACAGGCAACACAAATACATTCAATGTCATCACATATATCACAATAAAAAAACTATTTAAAACCCTTTACATACTTAGAACCCAGTATTTAAAAGTCTAATGGCAGTCGGTACAAAGGACATTTGATACACATTTTTCTTTACTTGAGGTTGCCTAAAACATCTTTTTGATGGCAAGAGCTGAAATCCTATATTTAAGGGATGGGAACAATCTTCAATAATGACGTGAGCTTTCTGTTAAATTCTCATTGAATAGATTTCATTTGGTTGTCTTTGTGCTTTACCTACAATTGCACTGCCAATTTTTACTACTCGACACAGTTTTTGTTTTTCCTTAATTGGCAACAGTCCATACCATGCAATCATGTTAAAGCTCACAACACTTTCAACCAAGTTCTTGTATACCATCTCCAGAACATCTTGACTCACACTAAATTGTTGTAACCTCCTAATGAGATATAATCTCTGCATTGCTTTTTTAAAAATGCACTCTGCATTTGCAGAAAATGTCAATCCACAATCAATAAATGTTCCTAAATATTTAAAACATCCAACTGTTTCTATTTCATGGCCCTCAATGACCAGAGGTTTCAACCCTCGACTAAGAACTAGTTTATTTCTGCTAATTATCATCTCCTTGGTTTTATTAAAATTAATCTCAAGTGAACTCCTCTTACACCACTTTTGAAGCAAATTTATGTAATTATAGTACAAGGTATCTCCTTCTGTTCCTGTTTTAGTCAACTGGCCAACAAGTGCCATATCATCTGCGTATTTAAATAACTTAAAACCTAAGTCCTGGATCTTAAATTCATTTGTGTAAAGAAAAAAAAGTAAGGGTGACATTGATTGGTGATGCAGACATTATAGGATTACCAAAATAAGTACCCTTCTTTCCAAATGTGTTGATCCTTTCTTTATGTTAATGCACTAATGGACTTCCCCCAAAACTGTTTACAGCTTCTCTTGCTGTGCCATCAAGCAGTCATTGTGTGTATAAATGTTACAGTATGCAAATATTGACCTCTTGCGGGCGCTCTGCTCCAGCTGTAGCAACAGACTAAGCATGCTCAGACAACAGTCAGACAGGAAGTGGAGGAGTGTGTCGCTGGGCAGGAAGTTGACATCCAATAAGCGAGGAACACACCTTAGAAGAGCCACACACACACAGTCTGGCACCACCACGAGTCCAGCCTGTAGAAACAGCGCAAGTGTCACAGCAAACATTATCTGCAGCAAAACACACATGCGTACACTCAAGACACACACTCACCAGATTATTAATGATGGCATTCTGGATCACATCGAAACACTGCGCTCGAGAGCCTAGAGTGTCCAGACAGTGACAAACCACCTAAATAAAACAAACAAAGTGTATTAATCTTCAAAAACTGATTAACTGTGGCGGGGCAGTAGGTAGTGCTGTCGCCTCACAGCAAGAAGGTCGCTGGTTTGAGACTCGCCTGGGTCAGTTGGCGTTTCTGTGTGGAGTTTGCATGTTCTCACCATGTTCGTGTGGGTTTCCTCCGGGTGCTCCGGTTTCCCCCACAGTCCAAAGACATGCGCTATAGGTGAATTGGGTAGGCTAAATTGTCTGTAGTGAAAGAGTGTGAATGAGAGTGCATGGATGTTTTCCGGTGATGGGTTGCAGCTGGAAGGGCATCCGTTGCGTAAAACATATGCTGCATAAGTTGGCGATTCATTCCGCTGTGGTGACCACTGATTAATAAAGGGACTAAGCCGAAAAGAAAATGAATGAATGATTACCTGTGTTAAAGGGACAGTTCAACCAAACAATGAAAATTCGGTCATCATTTACTCACTCTCTACTTGTTCCAAACCCCCTTGCGTTTCTTTCTTCTGTTGAACACAAAGGAAGATAAACTGAAGAATGTTAAAAAAAAAACAGTCATTGACTTCAATAGTATTTTGAGTTCCTGATATAGATGTCAGTGGCTGCTTTTTCCAACATTCTTTCATGTGTTCAATAGAAGTAAAACATTCATAAAATTAGAACCGCTTGAGTGTGAATACATGGCAAGGAAACCTTCATTTTGGGTGAACTAACCCTTTAAAGTCTTCACACACAGACAGCAGAGTTAAGTTTTTCCACAAAGGCAGTTTTCCATAAAATCTTATTTCAAACCGACACCCAGCGCAGAAGCATTAGTACCGGCTCTAATTAAGGTAAAGTGGTTTGTAAGTAGCACTACAAACTGCTGGTTTTATTAAACACAATTCATTTTCCTTCGGTCTTAAGTCTCTATTGTGGAGGTCGCTAAAGCGGAATAAACTGCCAACTATTCCAGCATATGTTTTACACAGCAGATGTTCTTCCAGCCACAACCGAGTATTGGGAAACACTCACACAAACTCATACACTATGGCCAATTTAGCTTATTCAATTCAGCACGTCTTTAGACTGTGGGGAACACAGGAGCACCTGAAGGAAACCCACATGAACACAGGGAGAACATGCAAACTCCACACAGAAATGCCAACTAGCCCCGCTGGGACTCAAACCAGTGACCTTCTTGACCTTCTTCAAACCAGTGATTTAACACAATCTCATGTTAATTCATAATTTTCTGATTTTACCGACCAATTCAGATGATTTTTTTACGTTTTCTTACAATTTGCTCATACCCCATGAATGGCTGCTTTTAGGGGACACACTGACTCTTTAATATATATAAAAAAATTATAATAAAAAAGAACTTTTATAAATTAATCGTTTTTCGGCCAATACGTAAAATATTTGTTTCCTAGTAAGATCAGGCTGTTCGACCAGAAACAATTAGAGGAACAGAAACTTTGGACTGTCCTTTTTTAAACAGAAACCCAACACAACACAATGGTAAATATGTTATTCTGACAATAATCTTGTAATCCACAGATATATAAACACACACACTGTTATGTAGTTACTGTATATAGATTACATATAGATATATAAATATAGTCCTCATTCTGAAGTCACTTTGGGAAAATGCGTCAGAAAAATTACTACATGTAAATTATTGTGTACGCATGTATTTATGTATGCATGTGTGTGTTTGTCTCATAGCGTATCTAGTTCCATTTAGTCGCAAAATGTACATTTATTTAGAATTACATTTATTAGTTAAAGGGCAACTATTTTACACCTATTTCAAGATTTAATATAGGTCTTTTGTGCCTCCAGAATGTGTCTGTAAAGTTTCAGCTCAAAATACCCATCAGATTAATTATTAAACCTTTTTAAATCTGGGAAATTTGAGCTGTTTGGGCATTGTAGCTGTTTTTGTTGCCTGTGCTTTTAATGCAAATGAGCTGGTTCTCCCCGCCCACCGTTCCCACCTGCGTGTCAGAGCCACAGAAATCTCTTAGTATTACTCTGATGCGTGTAGCCTTCACATAGATAAACAGCACAATGACAGACAAGAATGAAGCAGATCTCCCTTGCTACAGCAAAATCTCTCCCAACTGTTATTTGATATACTGTATTTGTTGAGGAGTTAATTTAAGCCTTTCTGCAACGAGTCTCACACAAACACACACGTTTAGCTTTTTCAAAATAAACCTAATTTAAATCCACAAACCGAAATTGAAATGTCATCTTTTATAATTGTACTGACATGCAGCTGTGGTAATGAATTACGTGGCAATTTTATTGTATTTATTACAAACATGTAGCGTTTTAAAAACGTTTTAAACTTGTAAAACTCATTCTTGAGGTGCTGATGATCACAGAGATCTGAACAGATAATTTAACCCCTGTTGCTTTGCGCACATCCTGTCTTGTTGATCTGATTATACGCGTTACTATGAAAACATGTTAATACATGGCTGTCAAACAAATCAGTGGGCGAAGAAACTGCACTCCTACGTCACGTTGTGGTGGACCTCAAAATGGGAGGGATTTGGATTCTATTCCAACATCAGAAAAATTTAAAAGACAGACTTATTTTGCGTTTCTAGCACTACAATATGTCATTTTTTAACAGTCAGAAAACTAAAAGTTTGACCAGTCTTTCAGCTTTCAGCCACAGTCTACAAAGAACCACTGAATTATACATCACAACATCTTAACATCTGACACATTCAGACACACATACAGAGACATGGTTTAGGTCAGATAAAAATAAATCTCCAGACAAAAGAGATTTATTCCCCCCCAAAAAACAAACACACACACACACACACACACACACACACACACACACAGTGATGGGCTCAAAGGGTTGTCCTCTGTCATAATGTGAGTTGACACGGGACAGATTAGAGACATGCTGCCACTCTAAACTGATATTTTATGAGCACAAACAATAAATAAGAGTGTGAGGAATCTAATAGTGCAAATTGCATTAGGGCAGATTGAATTAAGCAGATGAAGGCGAAGCGGAATGTCATTCAGAGCAGGTTATTATCAGACATTAATCAGACTAACAGCGTTAAGAACACATTACACATGCTGCACATTACAGATGCCTGATTGCCAATAAAGGGATGGACCCCCAGCAGCCACACACACCAAACTTAATTTGATGCTAATTGTCATGCTATATATCTGAGAAACGGTGAGAATTTTCTTTAAGAGTGTGATGTGAAATCCCAGTAGGATTAAAGAACACTTTTAGCACATTTTTACGTTTAGCAACATTAATTCAAAAAGAAAAAAAAGTGCTAGAAAAAAAACCTGTTTAAGATATTTCAGGTTTTGCAAACATGGCATTTAAAATACAAGATAATGAACTTTTTTCTGATAAAAAAGATAAGTATTTTAACTAACCCCCTGTTAGTTTTCCCCCCAATTTCTGTTTAACGGAGAGAAGATTTCTATTTCTAAACATAATAGTTTTAATAACTCATCTCTAATAACTGATTTGTTTATCTTTGTCATGATGACAGTAAATAATATTTTTCAAGACACATCTATACAGCTTAGTGACATTTAAAAGCTTGAATAGGTCAATAAGGTTAACTAGGCAGGTTAGGGTAATTAGGCAAGTTATTGTATGACAGTTTGTTCTGTAGTCTATCGAAAAAAAATTGCTTAAAGGGGCTAATAATATTGAACTTAAAATGACTTTTAAAAAATTAAAAACATTAAATTAAAAACATTTTTATTCTAGCTAAAATAAAACATAAGACTTTTTCCAGAAGAAAACATATTATCAGACATACTGTGAAAATTACCTTGCTTATCATTTGGGAAACATTTATTTATATATATATATAAAAATAAATCAAAGGGGGACTTATAATTCTGACTTTATCTGTATATAGTCAAATTATAATTATATAGTCATATATTACATATTGTCAAGCTAAAAATTATTTATACCCCCGACAAATTCTAACTTTTATTCAACCAGGTAGTTTTTTTTCCACACACACACACACACACACACACACACACACACACACACACAC
>CAIGQZ010033112.1:12417421-12434077 GCA_903798205.1 Danio tinwini
CACACACACACACACACACACACACACACACACACACACAGGCCTTTTTATTGGATACACCTTACTAGTACCGGGGTGAACCACCTTTTGCCTTCAGAACTGCCTTAATCCTTCTTAGCATAGATTCAACAAGGTACTGGAAATATTCCTCATAGACCTTGGTCCATACTGACATGATAGCATCATGCAGTTGCTGCAGATTTGTCAGCTGCACATCCATAATGCGAATCTCCCCTTCCACCACATCCTAAAGGTGCTCTATTGGATTGAGATCTAGTGACTGTGGAGGCCATTTGAGTACAGTGAACTCATTGTCATGTACAAGAAAACAGTCTGAGATTATTCGCGCTTTATGACATGGCGAGTTATCCTGCTGGAGGTAGCCATCAGAAGATGGTTACACTGTGGTCATAAAGGGATGGACATGGTCAGCAACAACACTCAGGTAGGCTGTGGCACTGACACAATGC
Organism: Danio tinwini; assembly: GCA_903798205.1. Taxonomy (NCBI): domain Eukaryota; kingdom Metazoa; phylum Chordata; class Actinopteri; order Cypriniformes; family Danionidae; genus Danio; species Danio tinwini. The sequence goes on from CAIGQZ010033112.1 coordinate 12,417,892, forward strand.
TAAATTGGTACTAATGGGCCCAAAGTGTGCCAAGAAAATATCCCCCACACCGTTACACCACCACCACGAGCCTGAACCATTGATATAAGGCAGGATGGATCCATGCTTTCATGTTGTTGTTTCCAAATTCGGACCCTAAATCGAGACTCATCAGACAAGGCAAAGTTTTTCAAATCTTCTATTATCCAATTTTGGTCAGTCTGTGCGAATTGTAGCCTCAGTTTCCTGATCTTAGCTTACCGGAGTGGCATCGGGTGTGGTCTTCTGTTGCTGTAGTCCATCCGCCACATGTTGTGCGTTCAAAAGATGCTCTTCCGCATACCTCGGTTGTAACGAGTGGTTATTTGAGTTACTGTTACCTTTCTAACAGCTCGAACCAGGCTGGCCATTCTCCTCTGACCTCTAGCATCAACAAGGCATGTGTGCCCACAGAACTGCCATTCACTGGATATTTTCTCTTTTTTGGACTATTCTCTGTAAACCCTAGAGATGGTCGTGTGTGAATATCCCAGTAGATCAGCAGTTTGTGAAATACTTAGACCAGTCTGTCTGGCACCAACAACCATGCCATGTTCAAAATCACTTAAATCACCTCTTATCTCTATTCTGATGCTCGGTTTGAACTGCAGCTGATCGTCTTGACCATGTCTACATGTCTAAATTGAGTTGCTGCCATGTGATTGGCTGATTAGAATTTAGCTGTTGGACAGGTGTACATGATTAAGTGGCCGGAGAATGTATAAAAATCCTTATGTATTTACATTTTTTAATACAACACGATACCAATATTTAAACTTCAGAAATGTTTAGAAAAGAAAGAGGACTAACCTCTGAGTTTAATCACAACAACTTTAAAGAGCTTTTTTTTTAACCATTTGTCACAGAGGTATCCAGTACTTCAGTAAATATCATTAACACCTCTGTTTTTTCAAAAAGGTTGAGAGTGCAATTAACTCGTACCAAAAGTTTCCATTTAAATGTGTTATTGCGAGGTAATTTCTCATTGTTAAATAAATTTTTTTAATTAAGCAGGAGTGAAGTGATTGAGACAGCGTGTCCTGTGCTTGTGTACGTGAGGAGAGAATCGGGCTCTTTTCCTCATTAAGGCCCATTATTCTCCATCAGCTTCACCTGCTGGCATCATCTCCGCTGTCATTCCTCATTACCGTATCAACAGAGATGCCAACCGGCCCTCGCCACCTTTACTGTCTGATTGACTTGGACAAAAAAAATGAAAGTCCAGAGAAAATTGCATAGAGGAATTAGCAGTGTGTGTGTGTGCAGTAAAGTGAGAGTCAGAGCCTGGCCTGAGGGTGTGGTTTTGTTGGGTTTTAATTTCCGTGTAAAATGTCAGGTAGTGATGGTGTCCGCTGGCTGGCATTAGCATTTGCTTTAGCCAGGAGCACTCTGATAACCAGCCCTTATTGAAATATGGAGACACCTACACTGGTGCGATACGATAAACCTTCGCTCGAGCAACTGGCCTTGAGTCTTCAGGGGAAAACTTAAAAAAAAGAAAAACACACGCACTTGTGCCCGAAATTACAACCCGAGTGGCCCTGTGCTGATTCAAGTGGATGTCTGATGCTCAGTGGAAGTTTTATAATCACACATAACTCCGGACATCGCAAAACACTGCTTCCTGTTTCTTATACGGACCTTGAAGTGGCATTTCTAGAAATCAGTAATAAAAATAAAACTTAAAAACCTACTATTTTTATTTGCACACAAGTAAATGTGCATCTCCGAAAACATAACACAATTTGGAATGCAAGAAAACACTACATAATCATTTCCTGTCAATGTATAACCGGTTTTCAGTTTTTCTCTTCAACAGTCCAAAGCAAGAGTCCAAAACAAAACCGTATTCATCCACAATAAAGTGTGCACCACACATGGAAAATGGAGGAGAATAAAGTTCACAGATTAGATCAGTCTGAAAGAAGAAAGTCATATTCACCTACGATGCCTGAGAGTGAGTAAATCATGGGCTAATTTTCATATTTGTGTTAACTAGCTCTTTAAAATAGAGGCAGGCGGTATAAACAAAATTCTATTTCATGGTACGAGTAATGATTTATTTCACAATATATTAAATAGGTAGTCTAGTTATTATGAAAAAGCTAACTAAAATAACTTTATCATAAATAAATTCTACAGAAATGAAAAGGACTTCACCTTACTTCACTACTTTGTTCCTTTTATTTGGACTTTTTTTATTATTTCCACTTTTACAGTTGTGTGGACAAACGGTATTATTATTAAAACAATTCCTAAGATAGCTAAAAACAGTACAGAACAAAATATAGTTTCATTTATCAGTCCACTACCACAGAGGTTAGTATTATTAAACTGGAAACAGAAAGCTGCTCCTACAAATACAGTATACATCTAATGAGGAATGTAATGAAAATGTTGGAACTGGAGAAAATCAGATTCTGCCTAAAAAGAAACAAGACAAATTCAATCAAATCTGGTAACCTTTCATAGATTATTTATATAGACATAAATTCTACATGAACTTGAAATTGAAGAGGATCAGACTAATTTAGATTAAATCTAAGGTCAGGCTTTATTTTAGATTATTTATTTTTGTATTTTCTTGTCTTATTATTATTATTGATTTATTGGATTTAGCTGTTATTATTTAACTTATGTTTTGTTTGTATTTAATATCTTTTATTGTCAGTTGTTGTGTAAATGTTTGTAGTTTGGAATTTGTAAGTCATTGTGTTTGAATGTTAATAAATAAATAAATAACTTAACATTTCCAGTTATGCAATAAATATCACCTGCATAACAGGAAATAATCTTAAAAATGTACATATAAACACAGGTGTTTTTAACAAACTCCCAGTGTATCCCTCTGTGCACGAGTTAGTCACGCACATTTATGTACATATCATGGTACACACACACAAAAAAAATCTATTGATATTCATTCATTCATTTTCTTTTTGGCTTAGTTTCTTTATTAATCAGGGGTCGCCACAGCAGAATGAACTGCCAACTTATCCAGCATATGTTTTACATATCAACAGTAAAAACTGAATTTGCTGCAGTAGGAGAAAATGCGTCAATCTTTTCTTCATTTAATAAATGACTTGCACCTCAGAAGGCAATCCTGACATGCAGTGGCGTTTGAAGGTGTCAGACGTGGAGCACAGACGATCTTGATTCTGGAGGTCATTAATAATATAATAACACTAATACTTAAACGGTAAGGCGTTTTAGAATGACCAAAACAAAATTTCAGATGGTTTCAGATGTGCTCAGCCTGCACACATTTTTATCATCACATGATCTCTTATAACAAAATCACATGACCTTTTTTTATTGCGCATACTGGAATTTGTGCGGTGAAAGTGTTTCCATTGCAGTTTATGCGCATCTTTTCTTATCGAATAACAAGTTTATCCTAGTCAGTTATGTGCATGTTTTTTATGCGCATTTTCAAAATTTATGCGCATCATGGCATTTCTATCTACCATATTTTTATGCGCATATCCAAAATGGTCATAAAAATAGGTGAATGGAAACAGCTATCGACACCAAAACTAGAAAATGTTTGAAAGAGTAGTCTCGACTAAAATCAGAAAATATCAGTTTTGCATTTAACAACATACTTTACATGGCAGTTTACACATAACAGCTGCACATAAAACATTGTATATAGTAATATACCTGTACATACAATTTGTATATTTGCATTCACTACTTCTATTTTTAAAACATATTTATAATCTGTTTTTAGTCCTGTCTCTGTAATTCTGTTGCACTGTAGAAACTCTGTCACGAAAGCCAATTCCTTGTCTGTGTGAACATACCTAGCAATAAAGCTCTTTCTGATTCTGACTAAAGATGTGTACTTTCAACTTTGGGATGAATATTTTTATGGGACTTAGCAGCCAAATGAGCAACAAAGGAGAAAGAGAGAGAGGTGTTTAGAGGGGACCCAACGATTGACAACAGGAGCAGAAACTTACACCAGTGACTGACAGCACAACAACTGACAGAGCACAAATAGCTGGATCGACTGAAGACAGAGATTAAAAAAAAGAGAGAGACTCACCTCCACCACATCCCAGTGATGCAGGAACTGATCCAGGCTGGTGGTGAACACACTGAGGGGCGAGAGCGTGGAGGCAGCCAACAGATCGTCTTCATCCTTGTCTTGCAGAGCCCGCAACATGTCAGAGGAGAAACCTGAAACACAGGATCATAGGAACACTGCTTTATCAACATCAAGCATAATGTCGGTACTCACATCACTTAATCAGAATTTACAGGTTTTCACAAGTCTTTGATCACACACACACAAGAATTGCTATATTACGTTAGAAATCCGTCATGTAACTTTACTGAAACTCTCATTCAGCCAAAAATAACTTGAAGTAGGCTGTGTCTGCATTAAACTGATTGATAAAGGTAAAATTATAGTTCATTTAACAATATGTAGTGAGAATACAAGTTTTACTTGCTCAACTCAATCTAGGAAAATGGCTACATGGCCAACTTAACATATTTTAACAATAGTTTAGCAGATACTTACATAAAATCACAATGAAATGCAGTTGGCCAGAAACTACGACTGACTAAACTAACAAATACAGGGAGTGCAGAATTATTAGGCAAGTTGTATTTTTTAGAATTAATTTTATTATTGAACAACAACCATGTTCTCAATGAACCCAAAAAACTCATTAATATCAAAGCTGAATATTTTTGGAAGTAGTTAGTTTGTTTTTAGTTTTAGCTATTTTGGGAGGATATCTGTGTGTGCAGGTGACTATTACTGTGCATAATTATTAGGCAACTTAACAAAAAACAAACACCAGTGAAACCAATATAACATCTCAACATTCACAAATATACATTTCTGACATTAAAAAACAAAACAAAAACAAATCAGTAACCAAGATAGCCACCTTTCTTTGCAAGGACACTCAAAAGCCTGCCATCCATGGATTCTGTCAGTGTTTTGATCTGTTTACCATCAACATTGCGTGCAGCAGCAACCACAGCCTCCCAGATACTGTTCAGAGAGGTGTACTGTTGTCCCTCCTTGTAAATCTCACATTTAATGATAGACCAGAGGTTATCTATGGGGTTCAGAGATCAGGTGAACAAGGAGGCCATGTCATTAGTTTTTCTTCTTTTAGACCCTTTCTTGCTAGCCATGCTGTGGAGTACTTGGACGCGTGTAATGGAGCATTGTCCTGCATGAAAATCATGTTTTTCTTGAAGGATGCAGACTTCTTCCTGTACCACTGCTTGAAGAAGGTGTCTTCCAGAAACTGGCAGTAGGACTGGGAATTGAGCTTGACTCCATCCTCAACCTGAAAAGGCCCCACAAGCTCATCTTTGATGATACCAGCCCAAACCAGTACTCCACCTTGCTGGTGTCTGAGTCGGACTGGAGCTCTCTGCCTTTTTACCTATCCAGCCAGGGGTCCATCCATCTGGCCCATCAAGACTCACTCTCATTTCATCAGTCCATAAAACCTTAGAAAAATCAGTCTTGAGATATTTCTTGGCTCAGACTTGACGTTTCAGCTTGTGTGTCTTGTTCAGTGGTGGTCGTTATTCAGCCTTTCTTACCTTGGCCACGTCTCTTGAGTATTGCACACCTTGTGCTTTTGGGCACTCCAGTGATGTTGCAGCTCTGAAATATTGCAAAACTGGTGGCAAGTGGCATCTTGGCAGCTGCACAATTGACTTCTCAGTTCATGGGCAGTTATTTTGCGCCTTGGTTTTTCCACACGCTTCTTGCGACCCTGTTGACTTTTTTGAATGAAAAGCTTGATTGTTCGATGATCACGCTTCAGAAGCTTGGCAATTTTTAGAGTGTTGCATCCCTCTGCAAGATATCTCACTATTTTTGACTTTTTGGAGCCTGTCAAGTCCTTCTTTTGACCCATTTTGCCAAAGGAAAGGAAATTGCCTAATGTGGCAGCAGTACTGACGTATGCTCAGGGACTGTATATGTGTATATATATATATATATATATACACATATACATATATATATACATATAATTTATATAATTTAAATTGTTTTAAAAACATGCAAACAATACACTTTCACTAGATTATGGATAAACTTTGCAATGATAAATTAATGTACCTGAACGACTATAATCATGACTAGATATTGCACATGCTACGATGTTACTATTGCGAGTGTGTATATTGCGATATAGATGCTGAAAAGATATACCGTGCAGCCCCAAAATACATTTACAAATTTGAATACACATTTAAAAAAATACAAATTTGATAAATATATTATATCATGTTTTTTACAATGCTAATGGCTGTGCTTTTTATAAAGTTGTGTATTATAAATATGGCAAGCTTTATAGTTTACAATTAATTTTCTATTTGTTCTCTCAGTACATATCCCTTTACATATACTAGAGGCAATGGTTCTTGAGATAAAAATTAAAAAAATTTAATGTTGTTGTATAATATGTGTGCTTTTACAGCAAAACACAAGAAATGTCACAAATACTTCATCAAATGTATAGATTTAGGATTGTATCTAGCAAAAACCTAAAAGGACCCACAAAATCCAGGAAAGACTGATTGAATTAATGTGTGTGCGCCCACCTGTTAGCGTGGTGAAAAAGAAACTGAGGTAATCAACATCCTTCAGCGGGACATCCTGTGAGGCGCTGGAGCAGCCGCTCAGAGGAGACCTGTGAGGAAGCACACATGCATTAGTGTGCAGCGGCCCGACACTGATCCGCTCTCCTGTTACACACTTCACGCTGTACCTGTGTGTGTGCGCGCTCCAGCTCTGAATGCCAGACTAAAAATACTGGCCATCCGAGATCCCTCATTTCCTTTGAAATCAAGCTCCCGCCACAAAAATGCTCACCTTCAGCAAATAAGGACACTCAGCGGGATGAGGAACCGCGGCGGTCGTCTTTACAGTGTGATAGACAACATATAGTGTCGCTTAAGGACATTTGACGAAGTGTCTAAGAGTTTTTCTTTGCTTTTGTAATTGGTTTATAAAACATATACTATGGAAATGCAGAGTATATGAATACATTAATATGAGCATTAGTAATGGAGGGGGAAGGTGACAGATTCAAGGAAATAAGGGTTATGTCTGCCTTTAAGCTGTATGATTTAAAGATACATGATCATGAAATCACTTATTTAGTCACTATAAACACAGAAACTGAACTGTCAAGTCATCAAAATAAAGGTTTGAGTACAGTAGAAGGTACTTAAAATAAAAAATACAATAACTATAACTTTTTTAGTAATTGTTAAAATGCGTCTTAGATAATTTAGCAGAAGTTTGCAATTTAAGAAAGAAAAAGTTAATGTCCTTATTTAACAGCCATTAAATTCTTGTTATATTATGCAAGTTTCCAGATTTCAATTAATTGGTTATGATAAATAATAGATAACTATTTAATTTAACCATTAAATAAAGAAAAAAAAATGAGGAAAACAGAAACTAGGATAGATCAAACGGGGCAAACAAGTCAGAAAATATGATATCTGGACTAAAATTTCGACAGAATTTGGAAACAAAAGAACCCTACAGAGGGCAGATGAATCAAGAGGTCATCAGGAAGAGCTTCAGATCAGTCCAGTCAATTTTCAATGCATCCATATGCATTTGATTTCACCTAAAATTTGAGGTCTAGTAGCCACAGTGCTTTTCCAAGCAGGAAATCAGACAGAACCAGTGTGTGCGTGTGTGAGTTAAAGCTACTTGAGGACAATCTTGCTGTCTTATGATTCGCCCTTACAGATGTGGATCAGCCTCGAGGCCAATAAAATGCATGAATATCTGATCTTTTACTTGTTTTGATTTCATTTCTTTTATGATTGTGGAATGAGCATGTGCTGGACCTCCTTAATACACACTGATTGGCTTATTTTCCATCATCCCATTAGTAGAAAAGGGCTACACAGACACACAATCAAACAAAGATTCACTATTCAGCATGCCATTGCCAACCACAACTATCGCAAAATTATTAGTCATTTGTCCAACTTTAGCACCACTTTCCGAACTTCATGGCCACTGTTTAAAACTCTTTAACTCTAGGAGTTTAGTCTTGTTCTGCTTATGTGATCAAAGCGAAATTCTTGCGAAGGACAGAATGTTCGGTTCATGTTGTTCTGAGGATTGGCTCACTTAACAGTGTGTCACGCAGCTCTGCCATGAACAGAAGTGGCCTTAAAAGATGCTTCTCTTATCGTGGAGAAATCCTGTCACACGTCCAGACTTTACGAAAAGTGCAGTCGGTGTGAATTCACTTGCTGTAGCATTTGTTTTGGAATTTCGGTGTGACTGAGTGGAGAACTCGACAATCTCATCAAAAGAGCAACACTGCCCTCTGTAGGCGACACTTAGCCTAGCATTAGCACACAGAAAAAGCCCAGAGGAAAGGCAGCGTATCCAAAACACACCCGCACGCGTCACACAGGAATTCAAAGTCACACACTCAAACATGGCTCCCATTAGGATTTGAGGGAAATCCACAAATAAAAGAGTGGCTTTAGGCTAGTGACTAAAAGAAGTGCAGTGGGGACGCAGCGTGTCAGAGATCTACACACAGATGTACTCACACACACCCTGAGGCCCTCAGCATGTGGAGGAATATTCTGTCAATCATCCAGAACTAGTCAAGTAGTTAAAATGAAAAGTGGGGATGCTTATCAGTCTTACTGTAAGACTTTTAAAAAAAAATGTTTTCCATTATAGGAACGTCCCTGCTAAAAAATACAGCTAAAACCAGCCTAAACTGGTTAGCTGGTTTTGAATGGTCAACCAGTCTTGCAGGGGTTTTGGTAATTTCCAGGCTGGTTTCAGCCATTTCCAACCTGGTCTTAGCTCGTCGAGCTGGGAGATGACCAGCTAAAACAAGCTTGACAAGCCTAATTTATATAAATTATTTTGAATAAGATAGGTTATTAGAGAAAAGTTTAGATTTTCTTTTCAGCTTTAATTCTATTAACAACATAATTTTAATAGCTTCAGTGAACGGACTGAAGAAATTTTGAATAATCTAATCTAAACAACCTTCTTACACCTTTTGTGCAATGGAAATTAATATTCAGAAGATATAAAAAATATAAAAATATATAAAATTACGAAATTTACCCTCAAGTAGTACCAAACAGAAACCCGAAATTAAGATATTTTGAAGAATGTTGGAAATGAGTAGTCATTAGCTTCTATAGCGAAGAGAAAAATCAGTCATCTTTGGGGTGAACTATCCCTTTAAGGATCCTTCATGGAATTGATCAATGCCAATAAAGCCAATTATGCCAATAAAGAATATTTATTTTTAAAAGTGTATGTTATTTTTAACCAATTTTGCTTTAATTCAATTAAATCAATTTCTTATGTTGTCAAATGTCTCTTCTCTTTCCCTAAAAACAAATAATGTCCACTCACTTAACAAAATTCCTTTTCTACTCTAAGCATACTACGAAAGAGCTCTTTGACAAATTGTTTAAACTGGTAAACTATTTGTTATTCTGCTTACTGTCTCTAAATACAGAGAACCACTGCAGCATGACCTCTGCCTCACTGTGCAGTGACTCGTGGCTCTGTTCCGCCTCATTACGGCCAATCGTGTGTAATGACTAACGGTCACGGCCAATCAGAGTTAAGTGGGAGAACTGGCCATCCTCTGATCGCACCGCACTGCTCTCGGCTGTCTCCGATTGGCTAAATTGCTTGATTCTATTAGCAGGGAAAACTCAGAGACTGCTGTCTCCTGTCGGCAGTCACATTTTAAACCTATCAGTCAGATGCAGACTGATATTGTCCTCTCCAAAACTGAGCTGCACATGCACTGCCAAACACACACTATTGTACTTATTTGTCCCCATTTAAGCAAGTATTGTGTCTGGTAACTTGCTTGAGAGATATTCTAAAATTAGAGTGTGTAGGATGAGTATATGTTTATGTAATCTGTAATATGATGTGATATAAACTTGATCCAAACCAAGTGATATGCTCATTTAAAAGGCATCATAGGAATTAATTCAAAATTAGACAAAAAAAAAAACAACAAAACAAAAAATAAACAAAATAAATAAATAAATAAAAAGTTAAACAAACCAAGACAAATTAGACAAAAAAACAATCAAACAAAGACAAAATTAGAAAAAAAAATAAAGCAAAAAAAAAAAAAAAAAAAACTAATTAAAAAAAATAAAACAAATTAAACCAAAATAAGAAATTAGACAAAACAAAAAGACAACATAAAACAACAAGACAAAATTGCACAAAAAACTACAAAACAAAAAATAACAAAAACATAAATAAAAACTAAACAAAACAAATTAAACAAAACAAATGAGACAAAAAACACAACAAAACAAAAATGTATACAACAAAATAAAATAAAAACTAATCAAATTAAAACAAAAAGACAACAAAAAGACAAAACAAAATGAAACAAAGCAAAATACAATTAGACAAAAAAATACAACAAATTAAAACAAAAACAAAACAAAACACACTTAACAGACAACATGAGAATGAAATCCTTTTAGTTTCCGATGTGGCTTACTAGGATTTTAAAGAGATTTAATGCATTTGGACAATACAGCAGACAATTCTCTTGTCCCTGCCACTTTACACTCTACCCAGCACTCCTAGGAAAGCAGATCTCAGACTGCATTAGTGCTGCTGAAGTGTCATAACCCTCATACCTCAGGTGTACGGTGCGTATGAGTGTGGTGGCCAGACTCGCAGACACTCTCCCAGTGTTGCAGACCTCACTGAGACACGCTAGCAGCTCGGCTGGAAACTCTGGCAGGAAATGCAAAATCTGAACTAGTCTCTTCTGGGACTCCACAGGCAGCACCACCACACAGCCCTCCTGCGGATCTGCAATTTATGAACATATTTTATGCACATAAATTTAAAAAAAAAAAAAAAAGATATCATATTTTGTGGGATAAAAGTCAATTTTTTTAAGTAGTGGTCCACTATGATGATATATTTTAAACTTTAGTTAATGTGTAATGTAGATGTGTGAACAAACAACATCTCTAAATGTAATATGCTCAAAGTTCAATTTAAAGGGAGACATTGGCTTTTACAGAGTTAGCTTAGCAAAGCCTACAGCAAACAAAGTTTGGCGACTGCAAAAAAAATGCATAGTGAGATGACAAACGCTTCAGGTTACACACATTCACTATGCGTATACACCCTATGCAGCGAAGGGGCGGGGCCAGAGGCACTGTAACGTTATAGCAGAGAAAGCTAAAATGCTGTTACTTCCACAGAGCTTCTTCTGTTTCTGTATTTGGGCTTCTGAAGGACACGACCCAAAGAGAGAAGTGCTTACAATTTAATTTTAATTATGTTTCAGAGAATTATAAAAAAATATATAACTTGCATTTGACAAGAGATGGCATTTTCATTTTCTGTCAAGGAAATATGACAGTCGTTTTCATGTTAGCTGAGTACACTGTAAAAAAAAATCTGTGATTTTACGGTTTATTTCCGGCAGCTGGGATGCCGGAAATAAACTGTAAAATAACGGCTGTTAAATTACAGAAATTTACTGTAAAATAATAGAGGTTGAATTACAGAAATTTACCAGAAATTTAAATTTAAGTAAATTTCTGTAATTTAATATCCGTTATTTTACAGTAAATTTCTGTAATTTAACGGTCATTATTGTACGGTTTATTTCCGGCATCCCAGCTTCCAGAAATAAACCGTAAAATTATGGATTTTTTTTTGTGTAGCAGTATATAATCAAAGTAAGACATATAAAAAGATTATGTAAAGCATGAGCACACATTGCTTGGCATCTTATAAACACAACCAAGCCTTAAAAATGGATCACCTCTTTAATAATCTGAAACAGGTTGTGAATTATATTCCAAGCAAAACCTGTACAAATGTGTCAAAATCATTTAAAAAATTTTCTTTTTTTTTATAATATTTTTATAGTAAATGCCACAAGGATTTTTGATGGTTTTATCTTTTTCAATGTTTTACTGTCCTGAATATTGTTATATACAAATGATTTCTTTTTGGAATCAAACTAAAATGTGTTTATAATGTTTGTAAACATTGTGTACCCTGTTTTACATTTCTGAATGAAACATTATAACTCCGTTATCTGAATTTTTTTCCTCAACAATAAGGGTCAGCACGATGGCTCAGTGGTTAGCACAGTCACCTCACAGCAAGAAAGTTGCTGGTTCAAGCCCTGGTTGGGCCAGTTAGCATTTTTATGTGGAGTTTGCATGTTTTCCCCGCGTTGGCATGGGTTTCCTCTTGGTGCTGTGGTTTCCCCCACAGTCCAAAGATATGCGGTATAAGTAAATTAAATAAACTAAATTTGCCGTAGTGTGTGAATGTGAGTGTATGGGTGTTTCCCAGTACTGGGTTGCGACTGGAAGGGCATCCGCTGTGTAAAACATATGCTGGATAAGTGGCGATTCATTACACTGTGGGCACCCCTGATAAATAAAGGGACTAAGCCAAAGGAAAATTAATGAAAATGAATGCAACTGTATGGAAACTTGCAGTATAGAAAATACAGTACATAAAATTTATATCCCACATATGAACATAGGGAAAGAAATATTACAATAAAAAAATTGTCACAGACTAATGTGCACCAACTTTTCATTATAAAAAATATATATAATAATTTTTTAAATAGTTTTTGTTCTGAAAAATAACTTTACACGGAAAAATGACCTCAAAGCTTTGATTGTGAAACTTGATTGTGAAGCCGAAAACAGCTCCGCCTGTTGACAGATATCTGCAACTGTTATTTCTCAACAACGAACAGGGAATTTGTGTGTGCGAGACAGAAAAAGTAAGAAAGAACGGGTTTTGTCCTGTCAGTGATCACAGATAGACAGACATTATTAGCTGCTGACGCACGCTGCTGATGTCATGAGCGGCGAGCCACACAAAGAGAGAACTGTGCTCTCGAAACACAAAACTACAGAGACCTTATATCACACACAGAACCGGAGACGCCAGCGCTTACACAAGCCTCTCTCAAACACACACACGCACATACGCCACAGTGCTAAACAGCTGTTTGTGTCTATTAGCATATGCGATTACCATAAAGACTGCAGGCATTTTTCTGGAGACTCTGCAGAAGGTCTTTGTTGCCCCTCGCGGCCGCGGGCTGCACCGTCTCCAGCAGCTGAGCGGAGAGCTGAGGATTCCTGCTGCCCAGCTGAACCAACTGAACCGGTAGAGATGCCAACCAGCGGGCCAGAATCCTGCTCCTGAAATACAAACAAACTTCTGACTCTTCTAGCCGTTACAGGAAAATAGACACTATTACAAATTTTCGACAAAAAAATGCAACTGAAATCAAAAATAACAATATAACCTTGCTAACTCACAATTCATCTGTGCATGTCATTAAGAAAAAGAAAATAGTTTGCTCATGTAATCTAAAATTAAAATCTAAAAATGCACTGTTTGTTTGAAATTGTCAGATTACGTCTGTTTAAGGTAATGGGCGTGGTTAACACACTTAATACAACCCTCCAAACTAACTAAATGGTGAGAAGAAGGTATATATTAGGCTGTAATAACTGCCTGCTTTACTGCATCCAATCAGCTCGCAGTAGAAAAAACAAGCCACGCACACCGTTTTCTCATTTATTATTCTGGTTCTCTAGAAACTGCGTCACAATATGAAAAAAAAATGGTTGCAGCTTTCGGCTCATGCAAACTTTAAAGGGCACCTATTTTACTCCTTTACATGACATAAGATAAGCCTTTGGTGTCCCCTAAATGTGTCTGTAAAGTTTCAGCTCAAAATACCCAATTTATTATAGCCTCCAGAATCTGCCTATTTTGGTGTCTGAGTACATTGTAGCTGTTTTTGTAGCCTGTGGCTTTAAATGCAAATGAAGTGCTTCTCCCAACCCACCAGTCACATGTGCATGTCTGTTTCTCTTGCATTGTTTCAGATAAACAGCCGTCAGTGATAGAGACAGACACAGACACAGATGAAGCTGAAATACAGCTCATTAGTCAAAAATACCAAGTTTATGTCATGTATTTGTGGTGGAGTTTATTCAAGCCTTTCTGAAAGGATTAATCTCACAAATTCTGTTTGCAGTACACACACACACACACACACACACACACACACACACACACGTGCGCTTACTGACACCAGGTGGCCGTGGTGATTATAACAGTTAAGAATTACATAGCAATTTTACAGTCTTTATTACAAATCTGCTCTGTTTTAAAAACATTTTAAACTTATAAAGATCACAGAGAGTTGTATCATATGTTTTAATCCCATTTTCTTTGCTAAAATGTTCTGTGGACATACATGTTATTATAGAAACATGGTGCCTGTCAATGTAGTCAGCGGGGAAACCGCACTCCTACGTCACATTGCGGTGGGCCTCAAAATCACTGGGATTTGGGTCTTATTGTAATGTCAGGAAATTAAAAAAAAGAGACTTATTGTGTTTATATCACTCCAATATGACTGTGGACACACTATACGACACACAGTTCTGTCCAAACAGCTTACAAAAGTAGATTTTTATTATAGGTGCCCTTTAACAAATGACGACAAAGTTATAAGACAAAAAGCAACAACAACAACAAAAAGGTTTAATCAACATTTTTAGCATAGCTTAGCAAAAATAAATGAAGATAACTAGGTAACAGCACTGTGTAATATCATTGTGTATGCTGCAGCCATAGTATGGCAGCAAAGTTCCTTGATTGTTACACTGGAATGACAGTATAGTTCCTAGTCATATCGACAGCAAAGATAACAGCAACTTTTCATTTTCCGTTGGTCTTAGTACAAAATGTAAACAATACATGTTGTAACTTCCCTATTATGATATAATAGGAAAATTTATCAAAACTCTTTTTAAAAATCATTAAGCGACATGCTAATGGTGCCAGACCTGATAATCGGCTAAATGAATAAAACAAAGGTAAAATTCAACTGTTTAATACTAGGCGAATTGACTAAATGAGTCTATTTCCACACAAAAAAAAAAAGTGTTCCTTTAATGCACATAAAATAATAAGAAAACAAGTGTGCCATTGATTTAGTTCAGGCTATAGTTGGTATATGGCTTGATTGTTTTTAGTTGCCTCATGACAGCAAACTGATAAAAAATAAATAAATAAATAAACAAAAACACACACTCGCCAATGTGCAAAACTGATTTTATTTTATTTTTTATTCTGAAAAAGTCACTTGTGTTTAGCAAATACAAAAAAATTCAATTAATAATAACAAAAATTATAATAATTTAAATCTTAAATAATACTACAATTTTATTCAGGTTATTATTATTATTATTATTATTGTTATTATTATTATTATATATTCAATAAAAAAGTATTACATTATTTCAATGTTTGAAAATGATTGTGTGGCAAAAAACAAAAAAACATTTATTTAAACTAGAAATCTTTTATAACGTTGCACAGGTCTTTGGTGGCCATTTTGAACTAATTAAGGCATTTATGAATAGAAGTAATAATTAACATTAAATTAGTATGAAGATCCAGAAAAGATTACTTTGGAAAAAGTAGTAAAGATCGGGGTCAAACACAAACAAATAGCACTAACCTGGCGATATGAGGGTGGTTTTGATGCTCTTGAATGTAGAGCTGACTGAAAAAGCGCAGCAGCAGAGAGCGAACATTCACACTCAGGTTCCTCTGCTGGTACTGCACATACACAGCCTGCAGGAGCTCATCCGTCACCACTGCAAACACACACACACACTTCTCTGATAAAGACCCTCAATTCAGCAGAACTATCTCAGAAAATAAAACCAAAGAAAAGGCTCTCACCGCGGCTGCGCTGTGTGACAATCATCCTCCACACCACCTCCAGTAAGGCTGCCAGGTGCTTCGAGCTCAGTTTGCTTCCATTGGACAATGTTTCTCTGATAAAGACCCTGATTGGTCCGAGCCAGTCAGCATCTTCAGCTGCTACATGATCCTGGCCCCTAAGACTGAGTGTCACCATAACTTGACACAATGTGACGTTTACAGCCAATGGCTCCACGGTGCTCCCTGCAACCACTCCTGCTGCAACCGGCTGCTTGATCCTGAAAACACACACACACACACGCACACGCACACGCACACGCACACGCACACGCACACACACACACACACACACACACACACACACACACACAC
>CAIGQZ010033112.1:12450525-12504955 GCA_903798205.1 Danio tinwini
ATATATATATATATATATATATATATATATATATAATTAGTTAGAGACAAGTGACGTCAACCTCAGCAATGGGCAGCAGAGGGCATGAGAGTATCGCGGTCCTCCACGAGAGTTTCTCGATACGTATCGTGGTTGGTGTATCGTGATATTTTGGTTCGGTTTGTAGTGTCGTTACGCCACTATTCATTACGACTTGAAATTATTTATATTTGCAATATATTATGTTCAGTTCTTTTATTGACACATTTGACAATTTAATGTCATTGTACGTAAGAGTTTGGTCCAACTCGCACAGTTCTTGCAGTGAAGTTAATTAAGAACAAAATGTCAATCTGAATCAGATTGGTGAAGTAGCACTGTTTTAAGATTTTTGGTGTAATCTAGGTATTTTGCACTACTCTTGCAAATGTAATTGTTTTGATGAAGGTTGTGGTGGAATGGTTTCACCCCATTTACCTGATTCAACAAAACTGTTATGATTTGAAGCTCGGGCTGATGGTGCTGCAAACTGCCTGTTTGACAGTGCTTTTTTTCATTTCTATATCTTTTTTGCATATCAAAGCAAGCTTCATTAATCTGTTTTTATAATACAAATCTTGTAGTTAAAGGAATTGAATAAAGCCAGTGGTCTTTGTGCTACCATTGTATTTGGCATGTTCTTGGAGTGGTTCAGGGATTCTTTCGTTTTAATTAACGTGTGATATTCTTTACACGTCAAATAGATAAAACTCTCAGAGATTAATGCTAAAATGGCATTAATCTCTGCTATGATATTCTTGGCAGGATATTTATACCTAAAATCACGATTAGTGACAAGTAAATTGCTTAAGAATATACCTTATTGGTATTCATGCTAAATGTATTTTTTTTAAAGATTGGGGTCAATATAAGTTCTGCTTGTCTTTATTAAAAAAAAAAAGAATACCTTTTTCTCCGGCATGGACACAGTAAATTGGTGTTCTTTAAGCTTTTGCTTCAAATAAATGCTATTCATTTAAAATCCTATGTAATTATATCATGCAATGCTTCCCACAGGTTTGATTGAAAACACACCTTTTACTCATGGCACATGGTTACCTACCGACAAAAGTGATTTTTAGCAATATTTTTATTTATTATGACTGTTATACACTGTTTCTTTTTACAATGGGTGAAAGTAAAAAAAAGACTGTTGAAATAAAATTTTAAAAATCCACAATTTGTACTACTAAAGTACTACTTTTATTCAATTCAGGAGCCACATGCACACACTGGCAGGTAAAATCTGCTGCTGACATTTTGTACAGTATTGCCAAACCATGTTAGTAACCAGATATGTATTGCCAAACCAGATATGTATAAAATATGCAATATAACAATAACAAATGAAAATAAGGAAATGAACAGCAAATAAGAAATATTATATAAAGGAATTAAAACGGACACTATCTCAAAAAGTAATTACAAAAATAAAGTGTTGATTTATCAAAATAAAGCAAATGAATAAATGAACCATTTCTAACGGTGTACAAATATTTTACAGCCAGTTTATATGTAATTTTCTCCTCTTTGGGTATTATCTGAGTTGTTTAGATTAAAGAACTAATTTAGCTGTCAGCTGCAGAGCCAAGCGAGAGTAAATCAGGCTTAAAATAAAAATGTAATGCAAAAACACAAGTTACCAACAAATGACCACTTAAGAAAGCGAAACCAAAAGCCTACACATTTTAGGAGGTTTAGAAACCCGCACCTGATGCATTTTTAAGTCCCAAAAAGCATGTCTCTGTGGGTCTCTGCAGAGCACATGAGATTGTCTGAGAGTTTTAACAGTTCTCGCGCGCACACAACGAGAAGTAGGAAACGTGTAGGGCGAGAGAACATTTGCCACTCTGGTTAATCGATCACAGATGTTTGGCTATTGGGCAGATACAAAAAAGGGGTAAAAGGATGAAAATGGTAAAAAGAAATGTCACAAAATATATTTAGGCTTCGATGTTATACCTGGGCACTGTCATGGTTTTCATAAAACATTGATAAAGCACGGCTGCTTGCACAGCAGCAGCATTGATTCAAAATGTTTGCACCCCAAATCAAAATTGCATTAGAATGGAAGGGCTTGTTTTGTCCTCATCACAGATGAGCTATACAGTTAAAAGACATTCTGTTTAAAAGCAGAATGTACCTTGCAGAACATGTTATTCTTGGATCATCCCATATATTTTCTTCTTGTCTTCCTGATAGAGCCTTATTCTCAGGGAGCTGAATAAAGCATGTTTGTCTTCTAGCGTGAGAGTGTCTGGTGAAGAGACACTTTGTGTCCTCCCGTTCAAGAACTGTTACCCTCTACTCTTGCAGTGGAGCGGAGAGTATAAGTGGAGAAAGAGGAGAGCGGGACTCTGCTCTACACCTCCAGTGCTGTTATATCTCTAATCCCTCTCTATTTTTCTCCCCCGCCCATGATATTATTTGTGGCCTGTGACAGAAAAAGCAGCTCTTCAATGGTGACATAGGTAAGTGGCGCCCTCTAAACCCTTGGCCTTGGTAATGTTATTGCCACGTGCCACATCTGGGTGTTTCAGGGCTTCAGAAATCACAAGCACAGTTCTCAAACTAGCACCATTTTAGACCAATACTTTGCACTGTGTACATATCTTAAGTGCTGTGTGCTGAACAACATTAGAAACATCAACATCAATCTCTTTTGAGCAACATGAAAAAATTCAAGACCTATGGTTTCCACCCCTGATTTCTGTAAACCTACTTTGGCTAATCTACTTTTACTAATTTTAGGCATGCATTAAGCTGCCTAAGTAGAAGAGCGTTAACGAGAGCTATATTATTGCTGCCGGATATGCCTACTTCCATACTATGTAGTATGTGAAAATCAGTGCAGCAAAATAGTAGTATGTCTGAATATATAGCATGGGACGCAAAAAGTGTCTCCTGTGTCTACTGTTTCCATCAGGATCCTAAAGTGAGCATGTGATGGACACTTTCCATCCCCTAAGGCCTCTTGAGAGGAATTGTGGATGGCAGTGAAAGGACACAACTGAGACCGTAGGTCACATGACTGTTATGGCGGATATAGTAAATCCAGATTTCATTCATACTACCAATATTTCCACTCTGTGGAACATTACTTTTTACCCGTTTCAAAGTAGGTTTGCACGTGCCTAATAAACAGTTTGTGAATTTGGACACAGCATATCTTTCAGGTGCCATTAGTCTTGTACTCCATTTGAACAGTTATAATGCTGCAGTGTGATTTGGCTTCGGACTCAACTGGTGGGCTTTTGCGTGCACATTTGGGTTGTGGCCAGAAATACAGTGGCCATCACTGCAGCCTTTATTCAGATCTGTTGAGTTTTTATATGTTGTTCAGCGTTTAAGCGCAAAAAGTTGTGGCTCACTTGTCTGACCACAATAATCTATTATGAGCTCCTGACGCCTTATTGTAGGCCTTTGAGTAATTCATGAAGGAGGTCTTTAAGCACTCAAGTTTTATTTTTTGTGAAGCAATAACTACTTGGCACTCTTTCAGTAGAGTGGGTACAGTGTCCTCTGTGCATTGTTAGTTCACAATGATTGTCCTCAAACTTTTTAATGTAACTAATTGATCTGTATGTTTCATCAGTCTTCACCTCTAGGAATGGATCTATCCAGACCATACCCTGCCTAAACAAACGCCTCAAAGCAGTCACAGATACTGTTGTTGGTAAGTAGTCCATGCTGATTTTTTTTTTTTTTTTTTATTATATAAATATAGACTAAAATGCTTGTTGGTAGTCGTCACACTCATATTCGACCCTTTCACTTATGGAATAAATTGGTTGTGGCTAATTAGGTTTATTATTGTTGGCTAAAATTTAAAACAGGTTTCAGATTAACTGGTGTGTGTGTCCGTGTGTGTGTGTGTGTATTATATTGTACTTTAACAAATTTATGAAAACAAACTAGTAACGCTAAAATGGCTAAATTAGAATTAAAGATCACAATACCACAAACTTTTAAGCATTAATTTTAGCTTTTTGTTTGGCAAGTACAATGAAAAGCTATGTAACCATTCTTATAGGGCTGCATAATATATTGTTTCAGCATCGAGATCACAATGTGCGAGTCCGCAATAATCACAGGCAGGGATCTGCAATGTTCATTCATTCATTACTTTTCCTTTGGCTTAATCCCTTATTTATCAGGGGCTACTACAGCAGAATGAACCTCCAACTATTCTGGCATATGCTTTACGCAGCGGATGCCATTTCAATCCAGTACTGGGATACACCCATACACACTTGCATTCAAACACGCACTTATACACTATGGTCAATTTAGCTTATTTAATTCACCTCTTCACTCTGGGGGAATCTGGAGCACCCAGAGGAAACCCAAGCCAACAAAAGATCATGCAGAGTCCAAACAAAAAACAGCTGGGACTCGAACCAGCAACCTTCTTGCTGTGAGGCCACAGTGCTAACCACTGAGCCACTGTACCGCCTGACCTGCAATGTAGTTGGGATTATAGTTGGTCAGACATTACAGTTAACATCATAGTAGAGTAATTTCAATTTTTAACCTTAGAGTGAAAGTTTATTATTTGCATGTGTTAAGACAAGACTAAGAATTTGAAGCAAATTTAAGCCATTGGGCATTTTAAATAAAAAACATTTGTAGCTTTTAAGATTAATTGTATATTATGTATATTAAAACGATACATTTTATACAGTAATTATTTATTTTCTCCATCTGAATACAGTTTGACTTATCATTATTTGCATTTTTTTTCTCTGTTGTATTTAACTTTGCTTGTCTTTTTTTAAATTATATTTTATGCAGATATGTTCCCCTGCAGAATCATTCCAATCAATATAAAATTATGATTTATTTACTAGCTATTCATGTTATCTGCTGAAATTGTATTTCTATCACAATATATATAGCATTGAATGAAAGTAATTTCAATGTCAGCTTTTACAGGGTGTCTGCGGGGTCTTATAAAGGTTTAATGTCTTAAATTTAAAAAACTAAATTTTAGTCTTTAATTCACTGAAATATTGTAATAACATAAATAATTTTAAACGGGTCTAAATTTTCCTATATCCAAGAAAAGTTACCCAATTGGTCTTGGTCCATCTCAAAGCATTTTTTAAAAATATATATTTAAGTTTTTTTTTATTGCAAAGAGACTCAATTTACAACAGCTGTTAGACATTTTGCAGCAAATTCTCGTATTGAATTCCCTAATAAGGGAAAGAACTAAAGCAACACATACCTTTACGTATTCTTCTATTAATACAAAAACTATTTACAGAAGTAACTGGGCCACTAGAAAAAGTCCTTAAGTTTGAAAACATAAGTATTAAAAGTATAAGTCTAAAATTTCATTCATAATGGTCTTCAAAGTCTTACATTTGACTTGAAGAAACCTGCAGAAACCCTGTTTCAGTGATCTTGTAAATTGTAGCATTTTAAAAATTGTTACTTGAACAACTTTTAACGTACTTTGGCTGCTTTGGGTTAGCAGCTTGATGTGTATCTTTTTTTTTTTTAAATGGATAGTTGAATTGCATTTATATTTAAAATGTTTCAATATATGTGTTCTTTCAGGCCTGCAGTACATATGGGAGTATCGAAGCCCGTCTAAGTCAGTTCCTCCTCATTACCAGTGTAAACTGTGTAGAGTTAATCGCCTGCAGAATGAAATGGCTGCTCACATCACTGGCTGGAAGCACAGCTTCAGATACCTGGTACAGTCTTTGCTTTGCTTATTTTAATGATGGCTATCTTTTGTCAATTCGAGTAATATATTTTTAATCACAGATATATGTTATTGTGTGTATACATTTTTATTTTTTTTTAAATGCAGCAGCAGAACCACATGGACAAGGCTCCCTATGATGAAGCAGCTGCTCTTAAAGATCCAGCCATCAGGAAAGCTATTAAAGTGGCTGCTGCTGAAGTGGAAAAAGCAGAGGGAAGAGGTCAACTTAAGGTGAAAGACTAAATACTGTTGTGCTCAAACATGTCTTGCACGAGAACTCCTTTAATTATTATTATTATTATTTCCCCCACCTTCAGATGGTGTTAAAGGAGCCATTTGAGATTGTGGCATTTCAGGACATGAGTAAGCCCTTTAAAAATCTGTCTGATCCCCTGTTATCTCAGTGAATATCTAGTTTTACACAATCCTATGCAAAGGAGTGTATGAAATTGATACAAATTTAAAAAAAGTGACATATTAGGTGTTTTTTAAAATTTGATACAATATTAACATTTTGAAGAATGTGACATTGACTGTGTTGGTATCTTGTAAACTGTGACGAGGTTGTCAAGGCTCTACCATTTCAACATTTCAGGCCCAATTCTCAGTGGGTAAAAAGGGGCAGTAACATGCTGTTTACCCACAGTTAAACATTATTAAACTTTTGGCTACAAACAACAACAACAACAAAAAAAACAGACCAAACAAACTAAAATATTACTATGTCAGTGGATCCAAATTAAGTGTAATCAGTTTTCAAAAAGCACAGACATTTTACACCACATTTACAGGTGTTAAAGATCAGGTGTACACTTCACACCAACTAACAATTATAAAACACAAACACTTTCATGAATCCAAACATTTACGTTGGAACATTCTTATAAAGTATGTTATTACTGACAGTTGTTCTAAAATGAGATTGTTTAGAATACATTCTGTAAAAACACCCTTCTAAAAACAACTTTTTTTATGGTCTAGTCTCACTTCATATGCAGAAGTGAAACATTATACTTTTTCTAGTATTAAGAAGAGAAATGCTAAAAGTACTAAAGCATATTCCTGTATCAGTGCAAGTCTAGACTACAAAAATAAAAGCAAACCAGCTCTGACTGGTATTTGTTTTATTTTTCTGTATCTGTACTGCTGAGGCAGTTCTGTAGCCTTGAACTTCTGGTCTGAATCAAACTGCATACTTGGAGTTGGCTTCAACAACTTAAAGCTCACATATCAGACATTTAGCAAATGGCTTTTTTCATTCACTTTGTCTAGCTAAGGTGTCTGAGGTTACCCTTACATTTGTCAAAATATTTTGAATTGAAAGCTGAATTCTTTATTGAATGGACGTAAGTGTTCGCTTTGGTCTGATTTTGTTCTAATTTAAGTCACAGCAGTTTGGTTTTTGATTTTTGTGTATTAAGGCCTTTAGTCCAGTTTCCAGTGGGCTGCACCAGACATGAACTTTTAGTCATAATTTGGAAACAAGCCTTATGACCCACTAAGCTAGTCAATTATGTGAATTTGTATCCACTAATGAATTGCCAGCCAATTACTTAGCCAGATGTTTGTTAATTTCTTTTAGAGTCTGCACACCCAAATCCAGCATTTCCAGTACCTGGTGGCATTCATACTTCTTCGCCCAGAGGGTTGAAACAAGGTTTGTGTTGACAAAAGTGAATTATGTGAAAAATTACCATGATTTGAAAAGACATAAATGTGGTGGCTTAATTTATTTATTCTATTTTATTTATTTTATTTATTTATTTTATATTTTCTCCTCACAACAGCTAAGTAACCATTTTATTGGAAGTGGTGGAATACTCTTTGATTGAATAAAATAGCTCAGAAGAGACTTGTACATTTGCCTCCTATATAGTCCATGGGGTTCTATTTCTGTCTTACAGTGGTTTTTACTGTATAAGGCATGAACTGTGGAAGGTCACTAGCTGACTTATTTGTGGATGTGGATGGCTAAGTTTCTATACGTTCTGTATGTGTGTTCTTTAAATAGTTTTAGCTTAGTTACAACACGCATACAGAAGTTACTAAAAGAGAAGTTTTCCTTTCAGAATAAGTATAATTCATGAATAAATAAATCTATTAAAACATTCTACACTGACTGCCCTGCTTTAGTAGTAGTTATTTAGTAAGAGCACTGAGGTCTAAATATCTTTTTTTTAGTGAACTGTCAAGCATGAATAAAATAATAAACAGCCACTTTAAAAAGCTTATGCACAGATACAGTTAAATCAACATTGCGTATAACTTTTGGGTCTAGTTTTGCAAAAGAGTATCAGGATATGCAATGTTGAGTTGAGATTATATTTGACCAAAAACCACAGGTCAAAACACATGAGATTTGTGGAGACACTGCAGAATTGAATCATAATAAAGTGAATGTGTATCATCTGCAAAGTGTTTAAGGCCTGTGGCTTTGTGAGCATTTTAAGAGCGTTTAAAGTATTTTAGTAGTTCACAAAATAAGTTTAATAAAGATTCTTTCATTAATTTTCTGCGGCTTAGTTTCAGATTTATCAGAGGTCGCCACAGCAGAATGAACCACCTTCCAGCCGCATCACAGTACTTGGAAATTAATAAAGATTCATTTTATTAAATAATTTATATGATGAAGACTATGCAATGTTAATTTACATTTGATTTGTTCATTTTCTGAAAGCCACAAAGCACTGTTTATTGCACTTTAATATTTGCTCCATTGCGTTTATGACTAGTTTGTTTATCATTATTTCGGTGCATCACAGTGCATTGTCTATGCTTTCCATACACAGTTTTATATTTTCTTCACAGCAGCAATTTTTGTATTAAAATGTATAAATATATTTATATACTATTTGTAATACAATTTTGTCCTTTAATACAAACAGTCAGATATATAAATTGTACCTTTAAACAACACAAGCATTTATAGCAAATAATATAAACAAATATGAATATCCTGCTCGCTTTCTGATCCTTGTATACCAAGTTCTCTCACACCCCTATGATTGGTCACCCGCTCAACAGAAAGGGATGCGATTGGCTCTTGCGTGCTGCGCTCTTCACAGATGAGTGACACTGTGCCACCATATAGCCACAGTGTGAGAGAGAGAGTTTACTTTCATTCTCTCAGTCTCAGTGAAATAGGGGCTTCTGCTGTAAGTGTCAGTGAAAGTCTGTCCAGCAAACACACACACAGTGAAATTGTGCAGTTTCTGCATTTTTAGGTAGTTAGAGCATTGTAAATACTCACGCTCGCCTTCCTCGCCATAGTAAGCTACGGCGACAGCGCATATGAGATCAATGACGTCAGTACATAATAACCGATTATGATCATTACTGAACCGATATCAAATTGTTTGCGTCTGCATCGCGGTGCACCGAAGAAACAATTAATTTTGACACCCCTACGAAAAAAGAGCAATTTAGGCCTACAAATACACTGTGACCAACTTGTATTTAATAATGACTCTCTTTCATGATTTGGTGTGATTATTTTCACATCTGAAGTGAACCATACAGGAAATTGTTTACATTTGAGCATTTTATGTGACTTAAGTTTCGTCAGATATAATTGAACATTACAATTCAAATGCATCAACGCTCTCTGTGCTAGACTTTAGACCTGCTTTTAGTTGGTCAATGGCGCAATCTATTTCAGTTCCTCAAAATAGTAATGCTCCAACAATGCGCCTTTAACACCTGCTTTTTAGACCGGCACACCCATGAGTCCACAAAGTGGCACAAATGGATTTGCTGTTTAAACAACATGGCACAAAACATGAAAATTAGGATTGCGCTGGTGTGAAAATGGCATCGAATCACGCCAAACACGTTTTGCACCTTATTGTGCTGGGTGTATGATAGGGCCCTTTATCTTTTTGGAACATTTTTATCTCTGGTTTTTAGTAGTTTACAAAAATGCCATCAGATTCTCACCATAGTATTTGTCACTGAAAATATATTTCCTTTTAATCTGTAAAAATGACACTGGGTTACTGACATGGCACTACTTTTTCCCAAACCCTCAGGTGGTTCATTTAGAGGTCCTTATCAAGATTTTTCTCCCCGGGGTGGCATGATGTCTGACTTCCCTTCTGGCATGCGGGGCAGTATGGACAATCTCCCAATGAGGGGAGGTTATTCTAATATGGGAGAATTCACTAGCCCCGGTCACTATGGTAATGGTGGACCAGACAGGGGCATGATGGAAACAGATAACATACATCACTTCGCAGATGATGGACCCATGCGCATGGGTCCAGATGGATTTGGCACTGGTCATCATAATGAGGGCATGGGCAGACCTTTCCTAAATGACATGCCCATGAACAGCGGTGGGGACAGAATGATGGGACCTGGTCCTAAACGCTCAGAGAACAACAGCCTCCCTGCAACACTGCTCAAATACCTGGTACATTTTCATTTTGGATACACCGTGCCTGTTAAAATGCTTAGTTTGGTTATATCATGAAGCAGTGAGAGTTGTTAAACGTTGTTTTTTTTTTTTTTTTTGTCAGGATTCTTTTCGTATTGAAAATGAAGATGATGCTCAGATTGTCCTAAAGGTCACACAGAAGCTTACCGATGTTCTGATGGAGTACCGTCTGCGAAGTATTTCATCGGTAAAACTCTTAATGATTGCTTATAATAAATACTTTGATAAATAGAAATTGTTTACTACATTAGATCAGATTTTGGAATTGAATTTGAATTTTAGCAATCACATTCTCATGGAAATTGTCAAAGGAAGGTCAACAAGACCTCCATATCAGTGTTTAGATGAGTATTTATGTGCACATTTAAAAGCCATTTTGGCTCTAGGTTTGAGTGATTGAGAAGTAGACAGGAGGATTTGTGTGGATGTGTGTGTTACTGATGCAAACAACAAAGTGTCAAGCAAAGCAGTTGCAGAGATGTTTCCTGTGGGCATGTTTTACCCAGGATGTGGTGAAGTTTTATATGCTTCATTTCCTTCTGTAAAGTATGCGATTTATTATTGATGATTTGGTAGTCTCAAACCAGGTTTACTTGATCATTTCTGTAAATAAGATTGACAAATAAAAATAAAAGATTCCCAAATAAAACATTCAAAGAGGATAAAGACTTTTAGACTTCTCAAGTTAATTAGAATGATTTTTGGAGAATTAGAATCACTACTTTTCTGTTCCTCTTCGAAGTTATAAATAAACACTTGATAAATTAGTTTGTTCCCTAAAAGATGCATGAATCTCATTTCTTCTGCTGATGTGTTCTATTAAGGGCCTATATGTATAAGGAGCGCACGAGGGAAAAGCATACACTTATATTTGCTTGAGGGAGAATGGATAAGAATAGAATGAAAACTGAGTACATGTACCAAAACTAACTGCATTTATAATGACCTGCATTCAAACGTGAGTCATGGTAGAAATTGTATTATATTTGAGTAAAAGGATGGGTGGATGGAAAGCGCTGAAGGAACATGTATTCATTAATTGATTAGCAGGCATATTACTCAGACCCTCACTTGGCTGTTGAAGATTTCTTTGACCTCTGCCTCATTGTCATGTTGACAGACATAGTGATATTACATATAAACGATTATCTAGAGAAGGACAGAGTAACTTAAAACAAAGCTTTGTCTTCGAATTATTGAAAGAAATCAAATTTGACAGTTTGAATTTGGATTGTTTTTCAGGTGCCCATTGTGAAGCCCCTGCCTCCCATGAACTTTTCATCCTCATTGCCTTCTCGCAGCTCTAATGACAGATTCTCTGGAAACATGCCAGGTATTGCACACATCTGCTGAATTCTTATTAGTTTGCACTATACTATGGTATTGGTTAATGGTTGCCTGGAGGACACCAAATTTTACACTTATGTGAAATGTTCTTTTTTTTATGTTTGGCATTTCCCATGAAATGGCGCATAACATTAATGTGATTATAAAATTACTCCTAGTGTAACGATTTCCAGAGTTTTTGCTCTTTCTCTGTCTAATTAAAGAGCAAAATGATTAAACTTCTGCTTACATGAGCCCATCGCACATACAGACTATATTGTTTTCTTGTGGTTCAGAGATCTTGTGTAAACGAGTATTTTTTTTTTGTTTTATTGTCAATATGCTTAACATTTTCTGTTATGACTGTGTAAACAATGAAGGGTTACGGGTATGAGCAGCATATGAAAGGTCAGAATGTGCCGACACAAAAGAAACATTTGAACTATTCCTAAATAGTTTTGACTCCTAAATTCTTCCCTTGCATGAATCCAGTTCTCTTGCTGCCTGACCAGTCATTGCTTGCGGTCTTTAAAGTGGTGGTCTGGAGTGTATTTTTAAGGCTGTTGTGTTTATAAGATGCAAAGCAATGTGTGCTCATGCTTTATTATCTTTTCGTATATCTTTGATTTATATAATGCTAACATGAAAACGAAGTGGCACAGAAAGTGGCCCCATAGAGAGACACTGCAGTGCTGATGAAGATTGTGGCTGTTTACAGGGGTTTGACAGATAAATATGAATTTGTTGCTAAATTGTTAACCGTGCCAAACAGCATTTTCCATTGTTTATGTCCTTGCTGCAACATACCGTTAATGATTTGCATGTAATAGATTAATTGTAACCAATAACAATACTTACAGGTTGTGGCTCACAATCCACAGCTGCTTCTGTTATGGTTGGAGCTGCTCCTTTGAGGAGTTTCTTGCTGAATCCAGTACTGAACTGGGAGAGATTCTGGAAGCGGTCTTTGGTCAAATGCTAGCTAAATCTTTTTTATAAATCTCTGAAACATAATTAAAATTAAATTGTAAGCACTTCTCTCTTTGTCGTGTCTTTTGGAAGCCCAAATACAGAAACAGTACGAGCTCTGTGGAAATAGCAGCGTTTGGACGGCACTTTAGATTTCGCGCAGGGTGTATGTGCGTGGTGAATGTGCGTAACCTGAAGCGTTTGTGATCTCACTAGCCCAGATGTATTTTTTTGTAGTCCTCAAACTTCATTCACTGTAGGCTTTGCTAAGCTAACTCTGTAAAAGCCAATGTCTCCCTTTGCATTGAACTTTCAAGCATCTTACATTCAGAGATGTTGTTTAAGTTCACACAGCTACATTACACATCAACTTGAGTTTAAAAGATGATACCGTAGTGGACTACCCCTTTAAAGATATGAGTTAATTAAACAGTTTAAAAAAAGTAAAAAAGTGTTACCTGTATGAACTGCACATTTGTATATTATCAGAAAAGTCTGCAGAACGTTGACATGTAGTAGCATCATTGCATTTCAGGTGTCAAGTTGGTAATCCATCTTTTGTCCTGCTTTTTCACGTAGCTATACTCTCCTATCAAAATATACAAATCTTTAAAAAAATTTACTGTCATGGTAATTTTACTGAACTTTTTAACCGAATTATGTTGTGAAGTGGGCTATTGCGTGATAGAATTTGATTCTAATATATAAATAAATCTAAGATTAGAGATGGGGAAAATATTAATGCTTTGCATTGATTTATAAGTGAATAAAGTTCTGTTTCACTCTGTTTGCCTCAGCAGGCTCATCAAGATTCTATAACTAAACGTTGGAGGATCTGACTCTTATGGATTCAATCAAGACTCTGGTTGCAACCTGCTCTGTTTGTTTTTGATAATGTCTTTGTTTTGTTCATGACCAAACATCTTTTTCCCCTTGATTTTTAGGCTGCTTTGTTTTTACATTGTAAACATAGATCTGCTTATTTTAAATTTTTGATTTCCCCCTTTCTCATAAAAAACAGGTTTTGTATGCTGTTATTTGTAAAAGCAACAGTTTTTAGTGTTTAAAACTCTTTAGAGTCAGTGAAATCCTTATTGTGACTTTTCTGTTTCTAAAACATGTAGAATAAATTCATAGTCCCTCACAGAACTTTCTTTTGAGTTATTGTAAATGTCTTTGCTGCAGTCAGGTTGTATGTATGGAAGGTTTTTGGATGACTTTATTACTCTTTGTGTTGTATTTTAATAGTGTTTTTATTATCCTTTGTGTGTTTGACCTTTATACTTTTATCTTAATATAAAGAAGCTATTATTAAACAGACTGTAGGCTTATGAGAAATGCAGAGATGCTTTGTTGTAATGTAGCCAGAAACATGTAGGAAGTTCAAAGATGCATACAAAGGACAAAAGCACACAGCCAGAAATCAGCCTGAGACATACACACACATTCAGAGTAATATATATGAATTAAGCCCTGTTTGTTGGTACAACAGGATGCTTGTAATACCTTAGTCCAAAATTAAATTACGCAAGCCACAGCCGAACTTGCATTTGGCCAGATATTAGATGAAGGAATGGAAACTGACTACATGTACCAAAACTAACTGCATGTACTGTACAATGACATTGTTAAGGTAAACATGAGCCATGGTAGCAATAGTATAGTTCTATTTCAGTGAAGGAGTAGGTGGATGGAAAGCACTGAAGGTATCAAGGCAATATTTCAACATAAAGGCTCATTATTTCTGCATTTTAAAATTTTATTACTGTAAGTACTGGGATAAGATTACAGATCTAATAACATTTGTGTCTTTGTAAATTCTGTAAATGTTGTGAATGATTCAATAGATTTGTTCAAAATGCTGA
The DNA here is from genome assembly GCA_903798205.1 of Danio tinwini. Lineage (NCBI taxonomy): Eukaryota > Metazoa > Chordata > Actinopteri > Cypriniformes > Danionidae > Danio > Danio tinwini. The sequence goes on from CAIGQZ010033112.1 coordinate 12,464,858, forward strand.
TTCATCCAGTAGTGAAATAAGAGCTTTGAGTGAATATGTAATAGACTGTAGAAATAACAGTTGGTCAAGTTTTAATAGTTTTTATTATAATGGGATTTTTAATTTTATGCAGAGTCATGAAGCAATATCTAGGGTATTGTGACCCTTGCTGCTCTTCATTTGCATAGTGACCTTTTGATGTATTTGGGTTGTTGCTGCTTTTAACGAAACAAAATAGTACTGATCTAATCACTATTCTTTTCTTTATACCAGCTCATTTGTCCACTTGGAGTGATATAACGCCTAAGGATATGTCAGTGATTGTATTAAGCTGTATCATTGAGTGCTTCTTAATATCCTTTGTTTCCTCGCACCTCCATCCTACGATGCAGAAGCCAATTTAGCTCAGCCATCTTGTAAGACATAACAATTCTCTAATGGTACGAGGAGGTTTCGTGAAGAGGCATGAGCAAGGATACACAGGTGAACCCTTTGTGAAAGTGTTTTATCGACTTAATGGGATGCAAGTTGTAAATGCTCCTCCCCTTCTGTGCCAATAGTCTCAATAATTGCTAATTATGCAGAAGCAGCAAATTCACTCATATATTCATTCATTTTCTTTTCGGCTTAGTCCCTTTATTAATCTGAGTTTGCCACAGCGGAATGAACCACCAACTTATCCAGCATATGTTTTACGCAGCGAATGCCCTTCCAGCTGCAACCCATTACTGGGAAACATCCCCCCACACACAACGGTCTATTTCAGCATAGCCAATTCACCTGTACCACTTGTCTCTGGACTGTGGGGGAAACAGGACTACCTGGAGGAAACTCACCCGAACACAGGGAGAACATGCAAACTCCACACAGAAATGCCAACTGATCCAGCTGAGGCTCAAACCAGCGAACTTCTTGCTGTGAGGCGAACGTGCTACCCACTGTGCCACCTCACTCACATATTTATGTAAATATTAAAAATAAAGTTATTGTAAATATGGGCAGTGGTTTAAAGTTGCAAATACTCAAATTACTGTAAATATTTTTTCTCAAGAATTGCATTTTGCTTAGTAGTTTTAAAAATGTACTTGTACTTCCCTTTGAGTACATTTTTTGTGATGTATGGGTACTTTTACTCCACTATTTTCCTTCTACCTGCAGTCACTATCGCACAAAGAAAGTAAATGAAATTTAATGAATTACCTCAAGACATGGGTGCTTTATGAATGCAGCAAACTATCTGGAAGCATTAAAATGCGTCCAATAAGATGTCCAAAATTTTTACATACAGTGACCAAGAGACTGTTTTGAATGCATGTCACTGATGAGAAGATGGTGTTTACTCTATGACAACTGAAATTGCCAAATGGCCTTCAACCATCATTAAATGTGCTACAGAATGTTACATTTTCACACACATGCACAAATTGCATGTAAATGCATCAGCCTTTCACAGCTTAACACTCATTACTCTTAAGTACTTTTCAAGGGGCTACTTTTTACTCATACTTTTTTAGTATTTACAACAAATACTTTTATTTTGCTTGCACTGCATTTTTGGGTAAGTAGTGCTACTTTGTTTAGTACTATTTCCACCACTGAATGTGGGCTGTTTTAATAGGTTTTTGAATTTTGATGTAACATACTTTTTAGCACAAATAAGCAGTTAATAACGGAATAATTCATTGTTAGGTAAAATAAAAAATACAGACAAGTGTGATGTTTTGTGGCGGTAGAAAAACTTACAATATAAAAAATTATCGGTAATATTTAAAAATCCTGATATGCAAGCAAAATTAGTTGTGTGCTTTATTCATTTAATGGCAACACTATGAAACAGCGTTAAAGTAAATATTATTTCACTTGATTCTTCTGTTCTCACACATCCTGAGAGGGTGGAGCTAAGACACGAGTATGCAGAAATAAGCACAGAGAAGCACGCATTGTTACAATTATGCAATGTTCTCCCTTTGCCACGATTTCTGTAAGTGTAGCTATTTTTCTCCTTTTTGTCATGTAACAGAGGTTTATCATGTTGGTTTCATAACCATCAATGATGTTCATCTTGGAATGAATAATTTGTGACGCATCACTTGACACATTTCTGTAAGTTTATTGCAATATTATATCAAAGTTACATGTCAAAAGAAAAGAAAATCATACAGAAGTTTTAAAGAGTGCTTGTTTTTTTCCAAACAGAAATGCATTGACCTGCCAAATCGAAATACTATCTTACATTCAGAACCAATTTGAGCATTTTAAACAAACAGATCTGATTTATAGAGTTGTATGTGTGTTAAGCAGCAAAAATTTAAGAACAAAGCAACAAGACATTGTGACCTATCAGCTGAAAATTGAAATGTTACATTTGAAATTACAGTACATAGGCATCATTTGTACATCATTGTAGTCCTCTATAGTTTGGTAATCATGGCATGAAGTAGTCTTTCCTCTTTTGTTTATTTTTTTGTTCTCTCTTTCCGTGTAGTATTCACAATCTTGATTGGGCATCTTCAGTTGGAGAACCCATATTGTTTAGGCACATCTCATAAAAAAATGGGCATGAAAAAGTTTAATCTTAATCCTCAATTAAATAGTTGTCCTCATTTACATTGATTTTACACCATCCTGATGTCTCCAGATGTTCACCTCGTACCAAGTATTTTCACCATCTGTTGGTGTGTGATGCACGCGAGTAAAATTTTCGCCCCCATAAAATACTTCCCATGAAGTCTCTGGGCCTGTTTGGCGATGTTCTCACACCTGAAGTCCACGATGGCTTCTCCAATACCATTGCCTTGGTTGTCCACAAGCAATCTGACTGCATCATCACAGATGTTATAGCGCATGAAAAAACGTTTCACCTCCTCTTTTTTGACATTCGCTGGAAAATTGCGTGCATATATGTATGACATAGATAAATGTGCATTTCCATAAGGCGGTGGCCTCCTTGCTTTCGTACATCTGTTTTTGCTAAGTATATCAAGTATTTCTTCTTTAGTAATGGACAACACTTCAATGTTCTGCAAGCCAACATTTGTGCCGTTCATCTTCATAGCTGAGGCTTGGTCTTCTGAATTGTCAAAGGTGATGAACGCAGTGCTCGTCCTCTCTCCCCACTTGTTTAATAAATGTTTTATTCTATAGTTTTGGATTGCATAACAGCCAAATATATTCTTGATCTCTGTCTTGGTTATGTTCCTCGAGAGATTATTGACAATAACGCTATACTCTTTTTGAGGCGATGGGACATTTCGGCAGTATTTTTTAGGAGATCTTGGTGATAGCTGCTCTTCTGCAATTCTTTTAGTAGTGAACGCTCTCGTTGCATTTCGATTGTTGTTGGCCTCATTTTGCTCCAAGAACGAGTGTGGTTTAAGGTTTTTTGTGCAATTTTTGGACTCCTCAACGGCATCTGTCCACATCTTTTCATGGGCAAGTCTGACTTCGACGTTGAATTCTTTGAACTTTCTGTGACTGTATTTCAGCCCTTCCTCAGCATCTGAAAAACTGGCCAGCTTTACCAGACAGCACCAGCCCAGTTGCAGTCTAACTTTTGTAATGACCTCCAGCACTGGGAGTCCCCGTAAGAACTGAAAAATCTCCTGTTTGGCTACACAGTCAGGAAAGCCATAAAGCCGCAGGTAGCCTGGCTTACATGAATTAAGATTTTCTCCTCTACCTGTCTGCTGCTCCATAGATGTCAATTCATGATTGAAACTGTGCTGAGCATCTGTATTCGTTTGGTTTCCAGTTAACGGCAATGTATGCATTTCTGGAGAATTCTGGTTGAAATTTTCAGGTGTTTGGGGAGCTTGACCTTGCTGACTATCTTTGTTATTTGAATGAATTCCATAAATGGCACCCATTAGACTAAGCAAAAGAGCAGCATTGGTGTCAGTGGGAGATGATTGCACCACTTTAGTCTCCAATTCTGTGGACTTTGGCTTTTTTAATCTTGACTCCATTTTTCTCTTCAGCTCAGCCACACTGCTGATATGCAATGAAACAGAGGAGCCCTTGAGTGTTTTCCCAGAGTAGCGCATGGCTAATTGGCCTTCTCTCTCTGTTTTGAAAATAATGAATGCTTCACCCATCTCGCCTCCGATGATATGAACACCGCCCTCGGGTATGTGCAAGCCATGGAAAAATCTGCGGATATCTTCAGATCCTGCCTCAGTGTTTAACCCTTGTAAACGCAGAACCACTACTGTCATGGTGAGATTCTTCTTACAAACCAGTTGAATCTGTAAAAAGAAACATTGTAAAAAGTTTCATAAAGCAAAATGTAATATTTCAACAACAAAAAAACACTCACTGTACAAACTACAAGCAAACTCCTCTTGGTTATAAAAAAAGCCAAGAAAAGACAACAGAAAACTCCCACCACCAAACAATCATACTACTGTTGCTTGACTAAAGTAAAAAGTTTTCTCCTCCTTCCAAACAGTCATTGTCCTCGGACTCACTCGTACTTACCGTTTTGTTTAGTTTTTTCACGAAAATAACCAAAAACCTAAATATAAACGCTTCTCTACGCAGCTTTTTCCTGTCAGAAAAAAGCACGCGGCGTTCAAGAAAATAGCAGAGCGCATAGGTCCGGCGGGAAAGCTCAACTTCCTTTGGTAGAGACTTAAGAGCGTGCACATGTGACACGCCTTCTCATGTAAACGTGAAGAATACGTCATCAAGCGTCATCTGATCCTGCACCATGGCGACGGGGACGCGGAGCGCCTTGTGTAGTTTCTCTGTTATAATTCTGTTAAAAATAAGCGTTTTCTCCTGCCAGCAGTTCTCCATATTATTTCGGCAGCCTTCTGACTGTGGCGTGGAAAGCTATTTTGATATTTCGAGCTTGTCTTGCGTGAAATGCGGGTCAAATCAAGTCAGCAGCAAATCAGGTAACATTACGCGAGCGCATGCACAGATTAGTCTGTTTGTTTTGATCGAGCTAACGTGCAGATGATTTAATATACACCAAGCAACGGTAAATTTATTTAATGCCGTATCTGTTGCTAATGTAACTTAGATGAACACGAATACGCTTCTTGTAAGTTAGTCAGCTGCACGCGAGCTAATGTTTTATTAGCATGTGTGCAGATGATTCACTTAAAAGATTATAACTTTTATGAATCAAGGTAGAGTTAGCGAAAGATACGACCGATTTATTGCGCACGACACCGAAATATGTAAAGAACGTTGAAGTTGTAAAATAGATATTCGTCATTATGAATAAATTCATATATTATATTAACGTATATAATAAGTGACACTGGTCAGAAAGTGAAGCGAACCCAGCAAACAATTTTGTGTTTAATAGACGTCTAATAGACTAAACGTAGACAGTTTTTACAAGGCTGTCAGTGAAAATATAATAGACATCTAATAATAGCCCAAAACTAGACTAGTCGTCAAATATACAGATTAGACAGACTTTATACAGTATGTGCAGTCATTCATCTCTGTTTATTTGATGACTAGTCTAGTTTTGGCCTATTCTTGGACGTCTATTATATTTTCACTGACAGCCTAAATTTAGCCTTGTTTTAGCCAAGACGACTATGTTTAAACGTCTATTAGACATCTTTTAAAAACAAAAAATGCCTACTGAGAAGTGACACAAAACCAGTCTTATCTATATTTTTGGCTGTAACCAAATTATTGGCTTTTCTATTATGCTAAAATCATGAAATAATGAAGTAAAGATCATGTTCCATGAAAACATATAGTAAATTTCCTACTATAAATATATCAAAACATAATGGTTGATTAGTAATATGCATTGCTATGACCTTAATTTAGACAATTAAAAAATATATTTTTTAAATATTTAGATTTTTTTTACCATCAGATTGCAGATTTTCAAATAGTTTTGTCAACCAAATAGTGTCCTACCCAAGGGCGTAGAGTTGCTTTTGATATTGGTTGGGACTTCAGGGTGAAAAAACTGAACCTCGCACGTTCTTTCACTATTTTAAAAACATAATTAAATAAATAAAATTAATAATATAAAAAGTTACATTAAATCTACCATGTCTCATGCTGCAAAAATACATTTACATTATTTTACTTTTTGCAGAGAAATAATGCAGACTTCTGGAAAGGGGGAGGCATTTGACGCAATAACCATTTTATCCTGATTATTATTTGACAATTAAGAGAGAATTATTTAATTTTGGAGCTGATTCAATTATTGGTGGGGACATTTGAATAATTCTGGAGATTTTAATAATTGGTTTGGACATGTTCCCTCTGTCTGTGCTAATTCTACACCCTTTGTCCCAACCTAACAAATCACACATCAAAGATTATTCAGTAAGATTGTTACAGGTCCCTGGTATTCGGGAAGGCTGTAAGCAGTAGTCAAGTGAGAGACAAGAGCAAAGACTATAGAATACACAAGACATGTCACTTGTATCTTTTTAAATGGGGAAAAGTGTGACTGTCAGTATGGTGAATAAAGCCTGTAGTCTTCTAGTACAGGAGCCGATAATCAATCGCTATAGACTGACAATATTTTGGGGGAGGGGTTTTGACCAGACATGAGTTTTTGAAGATTTTGTGTAATTTGGACGTTTAGAAATTAAACTAAAGAGACAGTTGTTGTTTAATTTTATTGGAGATTCCTAATATTAAGTTTAATCGTAAGCTTGGCAAGCAATTCTGGAAAATTGGATGGTTCACCATTAAGACAGAATGCCTAAGCATACTCGCCGAGTGAAATGACTTGCCTTAAAGGGACTTTGAAAAGAGTTAGTTGTTGCTTCACGGCCCTCTTTGTTGTCCTTTATTACACATACACATTTGTATGTTAGAGTCAGTAAGACATTTCAAATCACAAAATGATTCATAAACATGTTGAATAAAATAGTACACACTGTATAGTTACTTAAGTCAACTCACATCACGATAAATAAATAAATAAATAAACAAACCAATAACAACATGAAACCTTAACCATTTGTACAGAAATGCTAGAATCTTTGTCACAAACTGGCTGAATTGATATTACTGTGTCAGGAAGACAAGTTAAGTATTTACAGTAAGTGATATAACGTTACACAAAACACTCTGAATACATGAAATCAAATCACACTTGAATACATGAATAAACTTCTATATGACATAGACATCTTAAAATTAATAAAATAATCAGTTAAAACGAACAATTTATGCATTAAAGCATGTGTATTATAGTTTTATTTGACATTTAGTTAATTTAACTAACCTTAGTCATAAGTGAGAGAGACAAGAGGTAGTTGTTGCTTCACAGTCCTCTTTGTTGTCTGAGGATGCGCTGCAGTCACGGTAACTCAACTCTCTCAACTGCCACTCAGAATTTAGAAAATGCAGCTAAACTGTTCAGTGCAAACTCACTATAGTTGTATTTGAGTAATTCAAATACAGTGTATATACACAGAAATAGAAATAAACAAATACAAGTGAAATATATATACAAATAATTTACTTTGTGACTCAAACTATATGTAGGATGGTCACAAGATGATATGCATAAATTTCATAATATGTATAAATCTCAAAGTTAAAAAAATGTTGACTTATGACTGGTTGTGTGGTCCTTATTAACATATGTGAACTTGTTTGTGTTATTTCCACTGTATAGGACTGGCATGTGAGTGTCAAACTGGTTTCAGAGTGCTGGTCAGTAATGGGGTGTCTATCATGTGCCAGCAGTGTCCTGATGCTAATCAGGTGCTGTAATTACTTTGGATCATATGTTGTCTCTTTATTAATCAATGATAAAAAAGATAAAATTATTATTATTATTATACATTAAAAATTACCATCATTCACAGGTGGTCACCCAGGATGGATATGAATGTATTCGTTGTCCTGGAACTGTAGGGAAGGATGGCAAGTGTCAGTGTCTTGAGGGAAGTGTGCTGGGTAGGCGCTTGTCATTTTTACTTAAACAAAAATACACATGCATTAATAGCACATTGCATTAATATATGGAGGCTGTGTTATTTTTCCTGAAAGCTGTTATTAAAATATATGCAATTTGGGTAGGCGGTTAAGCATTACTATTGTTTTGATGGCATCTGATTGTTTTTATCAGTGGAGAGAGATGGGAACGGCAATCCCTTAAATGAAGCAAGGTGTCAAGCATGTAGTGCAACAGATCCTGCTTTTTCTGCCCCAGATATGACAGGCAACAGGTAACAATGCTTTTTCTATAACTGGCTTTTCATGTTCTTAATGGTCTTAAATTAATAGCTCCCCCAAAAAATGAAAACATGTGGTTTATTTACTCATCCTCAGACCAAGATCTAGGTGTATTTTTATATGAATAATAAATTTAATGTAAACAAAAACAAAAAAACTAATTCAAGGGGTAGTTCACCCAAAAATGAATATTTACTCACTATTTACTCTCCCTCAAACTCTCCCTTTATGAGTTTCATTATTCTCTTGAACACAAAATAAGCTATTTTGAAGAAAGCTGAAAACCTGCAACCACTGGCTTCCACAATAGGAAAATAAATGAATTCCTGTGGCTCCTCATGATTTAATAATGTTGTATGAAGTCTGTAACAATTGGTTTATAACCTTTTGCATAGTAATACCCAAATCATAACCATAATTACATCTAAAAATGTATGTTCCACTAAAAATCTAAAATGTTCTACTGAGAAACAAAAGTCACCTAAATCTTGGATGGTTTGAGGGTGAGTTAATTAACAGTATAGTTTTATTTTTGAGTGAACTATCATTTTTAATGTTGCATTAAATAATTATTTTTTAAATAATTTGGTTGGGATGTTTATTTTTAGATGTGTGAGATGTGGGGACTCGTTCATTAACTCATCACAGTCTTGCATTTGTGGGACTTCGAATACATTGGTGAGAACCTTAGATATTTGTTGTTTACATGTATGTATATGTTTATATATTACTTTTTGAAAGACAAGATGAGAAACATATGCTTTCATCACTGTTAACAGGCAGGAGGAATGTGCTTCCCTGCGAACAGTCTGCCTACCTCAGTTGCCGCAAATGTTATCTTTAGCCAATTGGTAAGTGTTTTCATTAACTTCATAAATTGTGTTTTGGACTGTTGATAGTATGCTGAAATGAAGAGTCATAAAGTGTAATGTGTGTTTGTTTTACGCAGACTCTCCCTGTCCAGTCATCATGGTTTTTAAGCTTCATGTATTCTTCAGCCGCTGCATGTTTGGTGCATTTCTACACACATCTACTAGTCGATTTTAAATGTTTATCCTTTATGTATCAACATTTTTAAGTTGTGTTATTTTTTTTTTGTCTAGTTGTTCTCTAACCGGACTGCATGTCAGTCTCTGGGAAACATGTGTGTGATGAACATGCACTCATCCAGCTCCATCAACAATGATGTCTGTGGTCTCTACAACACAATCTACAGAACAACAGCTGCTCAGGGCAGCAGCCAGGACATCTCCTACTGGTAACATACATGACATGATTATATAATGATTACTGCTATTGATGTGGTGTCTGCTGCTTCTTTGAGAAACCACTCAAGCCTTGAGGTTTTGCTTTCAGAAGGTTTTTTACTTAGTCAGAAACAACAAAGCTGCGAGATTCTTCCTGTCTGAGTTTGCACTTTTTATGCAGGTTTTCCTCACAGACATATTTAACAGTCATTTGTTCCTCCAGACATGTATCCATTTCACTCAGGAATCATGTTTAAAATAGCAGTTAAATGCATAACTTAATTATAAAGAACGTGATTATGGTTCCACCGGCCTCATTTCATACATGGTTAAGATGGGAAAGTAACATGATTATATATTACAGATTCTTCCACAGACCCTTCATGGATAGATGAGATGTCTGATCAAATTGTAGATTACACACATGTCTATATTCCCATTGATTATACTTCTTTGCTTCATCTTAAGAGTAAAATCTTCTTCATTCCGCACTTAAAAAATGTCCAGATAACTGATAATCTTTGGATTGGACTTTGCCACTGTTTTCTTTCAATTCTATCAAATATTTTAAAGGAGATTTAAACCTGGAAACCTAAAAAAATATTGTACAGTGATCCTTGATTCTTTAGGGTGATTGTTTGTCTGAATAGTGAAATAATAATCAAGCATAGGCATGGCAATTTTTGCCGTTGTGGCCTGATTTGAATCCATGTTGTTCATACACTTTCTACTTTCTGCATCCCTATAATCCCTAAATTCTATTTTGTCCCATCGGTCCATAAAACATGGCAAATGAACCCGGTTTGCTTGACAATGCTGTTATTCTAGGAGGGCAAACCTACCTTGGCTGTACTATGGAGATCAACCTGGGATGGCATCACAAGCTCTTCAGAATGAACCCCTTCCTGTTGGATTCAGCTTTAAAGGGGCACAAAAGGTAAACACTGGACATTTAAATGTAAACGTAAATGTAGTATTTTTTCATAAACTTCTGCTGCTTTCAGAACACCAACATTGAGTTGCGAGCTGCTGTGTACTCGGTGCGTGGGGAGTTTCTGAGATGGGAAAGTGTTGGTAGAGGCAACCTTCAGGTAGGCAAGCATGACTGGTTCCTGTTCTAGGGGTAAAATTAATGAAACATTCTGAACTGCTGTTTTCTTGAGGATAAATCTAAGATAATTTTGTATTCCCAGAATTTTTTTAGTCCGTGTAAAATATAAATTGACATGTTTATCGTTATTCATAAGATAATTAATTTGTGCACATTAATCTACTGAAGAAAATAGATTTTTTTTGCTAGTCTTCAGTTAAAGTCTGACCATTTACTTCCATTTTGGGAGTGGCTATCCTCCTGTTAATGTCAACCTGAAAGGAAGTACATCAACATTCAGAAATAAAATTCTTAGCAACTTCTGATTCATGTAGACTTTAAAAATTATCATAATTTTATATTTTATGCCACTTTATACAAGTTTCATGTGTCCCCAGAATGTTTCAGTGACGTTTTAGTTTAAAATACTTCATAGATCATTTAATATAACAAGCTGATACCAATATCAAAAACCGATATCAAGCTGATTTTTAAGTGAGAGCAAAAACACAAAGCTTTTATGTGTCTCTTTACATGCAAATGAGCTGCTGCTCTTTTCAGAACGTAAAGTATTTTTAACCAATGTCTTGATACTTTCGATACAAAAATGTTGCAGTGTCTAATGCGCTCATGTGATATTGGAGTTTATTATTTGCATGTGTTTTAAGTCTTGTCTTTATTTATGTATCTTCTAAAGCTCTGTCCAGACACCCCTACCAGACAGCAGTCTGCCTTCACATTTGGGACAGCCTACAAGCAGAGTGTGAGTCTCATTTATCTTCTGCCTCAACCAGATGGTATTTGGCAATTAGTTTTGTTAGTGAAAATATGAATGTGTATATAATGGCATTTTTCTTTCCTCAGTGTGTGCTATCTGTGTCAGAGCTCTTAACTGGTTATCCAGAGCCTTTGTTCTATGATGTGTTCCTGGTCATTCAGAATTCCCAGGACAATCGTCTTCTTGCAGTGCCTCTCTTAAATGCCAACCAGCAGTTTAACGGCCAGTTTGTTAATCAGGGTATATGATTCAAACGTATTTTTGACCATCAGATGTGAGGGCCTTGCTTTTTTGTTACAGTGTTAACTCTTCCTTTGTCAGGATCTGACATGAGTAAATGGTTTCTGACTCGAAGACTGATGCTTGTCGACACATTGAGTGGAAGGGAAAAGTCCATAAGTTCTTTACCCGGAGTTATACGTGTGGCCTCTGACATTGAGATTGGGTATGAATTATACTGCAAATACATAAAATATATATAGTATGGCGTATGACTTCATTGCACAGGGCTTCATTGAACAGGTTTCAGCTGGTACCGAATACACAGAAGGGACAGGTTTACCCTCCATTGATGAGCGTGGCCTACTCGGATATACAGATCAAAGACCCCAGCACACAAACTGTTACTGTAAGTCCACAACAGGTTCTCTGATTGGCATGCAAAACAACCAATCACGCTTTGTGCGTAAATGTCAAGTCCCTACAATAACAGACCGACATGCATGTTGTTGTTTATGCCAATTGCTTAAAGAAAACACAAATTTTAATTAAAAAAATTTTAAAGAGCTTATGTCGTATGAAACTTGAAACTTCTATTTTGTGTGCCTAATGCATCTGAGGTACAGAGAACTTCTGAGAATGATGCTAGTTTTTTTTTTACTGGGATATATTATGGGAAAATATTATAAAAATGTATTGCATACACTACTTGACAAAAGTCTTGTTGTCGCTCCCAATTGTATGACTAGCAAATAATAACTTGACTTCTAGTTGATTATTTGGAAATGTGGCAGAAGGTATATTTTTCAGTTGAATCATTTGTTGAACTGCATCCCAATCATCACAAATACTGCAGACCTATTGGAATCCACATGGACCCAAGATTCTCACGGAAATCTGTCAAGTTTAATAAAGAAAAAATCATGGTTTAGGGTTACGTTCAGTATGAGAGCATGCAAGAGATCTGCAGAGTGGATGGCAACATGAACAGCCTAAGGTATCAAGACATTTGTGCTGCCCACTACATTACAAACCACAGCAGAGGGCAAACTCTTCAGCAGGATAGTGCTCCTTCTCATACTTCAGCCTCCACATCAAAGTTCCTAAAAGCAAAGAAGGTGAAGGTGCTCCAGAATTGACCAGCCCAGTCACCAAACATGAACATTATTGAGCATATCTGGGGTAAGATGGAGGAGGCATTGAAGATGAAGCCAAAGAATCTTAATGAACTCTGGGAGTCCTGCAAGAACGCTTTCTTTGTCATTCCAGGTGACTTTATTAATATGTTATTTGAGTCATTCAGTCTTTTTCCACTGCAGCATGACTTTATATTCTATACTGTACATTATTTCAGTTAAGTCACAAGACCTTTGTCTAAGCAAAGTTAGACCTTTACTGTCCTAATAAATATTAAAGTAATAAGAAATCAAGGCATGATCATATTTTATTTTGGTAAAATAAGCATAATCTAGAGGCCTTTGCCTTTTATATAAGCCACTTCTGATACCAAATGATCAACTAGCAATCAAGTTATTATTTGTTGTTCCTAAACCTTGGATTGGTGACAAGACTTGTTAGGTAGTGTACAATTCATTTTAGTTAAAACCCATTGCACTTAACATGATTATACTATTTGGATTTAATAAATACTTTTACTTTGTTTACAGATAAGATACAGGATTTACCTCATAAAAATTGACTAATTTAAAAAGTTTTTTTCACACTGTGCAAAAAGGGTTAGTTCACCCAAAAATGAAAACTTGCTTACTATTTGCTCACCCTTTACATTTTTTTTTTCTTCTGTTAAAGTCAAAAGCAGATATTTTGAAGAAAGCTGAAAACCTGTAATCATTCACATAGTAGGAAAATACTAAAGAAGTCAATTGTGACAGGTTTTCAGCATTTTACATATCTTCTTTTGTGTTCAACAGAAGGAGGAAACTCGTTCTTGTTTGAAACAAGTAAAGGGTGAGTAAATGATAACAGGATTTTCAGTTTTACCATAGTTCTTAATGCTCCTTTTATCTTCCTCTAAAGAATGTTTCACGCTTGAAACAATGCAGTGTTTGAATATCACTACCAGATGCTTATAAATGGACAGCCTGTCACATGCTTTTTACATGCTTGTCACATGCTTTGGACATTATTAGGACCAATTCACACCACACAGACAAACTCCAACAATCAAGTTGGCCATTGTATTTAGGGTGTCGTGAAAATGTCATGAGAACTGTCATGTTCACACTGCCCCAAGAATTGACACATACAATAATTAATTAAATTATCCTTTTTAGAGCTCAAGTCTGATGACTAGCTGGTCCCTGGTCAGATTAAGTGTCATTTGTTGGAAAATCAACAGTTCAGTTGGGTGAAAAAAAACTCAGAGCAACAGACACAGACAGGGGTAACATACACATCTAACAAACCCCAGCAGACTTGTTTGTTGGTGTTTTTTTTTGCAGTGTGAATTGGCCTTTAGACACAGTGCGTTTATTGGAAAACATCAGAAGTGAAGAACAGTGTTTAATTATTTCTTTTATACAACAAGGGAAAGTGGACATTAGTCTGATATATATTAATCATTATAAACATGCTCATAAGAACAAGTTTTTAGAGATGTACAGTGTCAGACACCAGAGTAAGAATGCCTGGGAAGTTATCAACCATGTGAAATGTGATTCAAAATAACCAATGTTTCCCTTCTGGAGATGAACTTCAATGCTATATGGAAACTTCCACTATAGGGATTTCGTCAGAATCCAATCATCTGAAAGAGTATATTAACTGGCCAATGAAATGCCAATGAGTTGGCAGCATCAGCATGCACAGCTGTCGCTACTTACAATCAATTTGGAATATAAGAACAGCGCGTGCCAAGCTGAGGCATCCTTTTTCCTTCAGATCCTTTCACGAAGCTTCTGAGAGAGTCGATTATGGATTCCTCCAGCTGTGTCTACAGAGAGAGAGAGAGAGAAGGAGAAAGCGGTCTCCCGGTCCAGAGTGTTTGACGCACGGCAGCAGACGGTCAAGCTGGATATCTCCCTTGCATAGCGTTCTTTGAGTCCGGTCCTCCAAAGCGGTTTGTATTGTTGCAATTACCCTAAAAGAGCAACACGGTTGTGCAGCGCGTCTTTTTCAAGATGTCGCTCTGACCGTGCGTTTCTGGATGCAGTGGTTTCCTGTCACCGGACGATAGGCACGAGCACTGCATTTCATATCTGAGGGTCCAGCATGTTAATGTGGTGCTCGCTGGCAGTCCATACCGTCACTGCGATGGCATGTCTGTTGCGCAGTTATGATCACGGCTTGCTCTTGTAAAAGGGCGACCCACCCCAGTTATCCCCTGCACTGCGGCGGGGATTCGAGCAGATTTGAAGGTTCCAGTGGAAGTAAATCCGCCGTCCCCGTCCCCCGTGCCTTGACGGTGGAGCAGCCTGGGGGTACGAGGCGATCCCACAGATTGAGCATGCCATTGCGGTCAACCTTTGTCCGCAAGGTGCCTCTTCCTGACGGGGTCAACCTTGTCTCCCTTTCAAAGCCTGCAGGTTATCTGCCTCCCTTGGAGCCAGAGCCTACAGAGCCGCGGGCCAGGCTGTTTCCGCCCTGCACACTATGGCCACCTAGCAGCATTACCAAAGCAGGCGCTGGGCAGGCTGCACGAGAGTGGTTCCGACCCAAGCTTGTTGCACAAGCTCCGCACTGCAACCAACTATGCTCTTCGGACCACTAAGTCTGCTGTGTGTAAGATGGGGAGGACGATGGCCACATTAGTGGTCCAGGAGCGCCACCTCTGGCTAAACCTGGCAGATATGCACGAAGTTGACAAAGTCCGCTTTCTTGACTCGCCCATATCGCAGGCTGGTCTGTTCGGCAACACCATTGATGAATTTACCCTGGAGTTCACGGCGATAAAGGAGCAGTCGGACACGACGGAGAATGCATCTATCGGCAGAAACGTTAGACCGCTGCTCCCGCCAAACCATCCACATCCACTGCCCGCCTACGAGAGCTGCCCCCGCCGGTGCTTCTGGCCAAGCGGCAGCGTCGAGCACCTTGTAAGCAGGTAGCCCCCTCGCCCAGGGTGCCATTAAGTCTGGTAAACAGACCGCAAAGCATCCCTAAGAAGAGGGAACTTGCTCTTTAAATGTCAGAGGGCCGGGCCCTACAACCAACGTTTTTTAAAGCCACTAAAATGCATTTTTCCACTTCCCCGGATGTGACAGCCCGAACACTGTCAGTCTGGGACGCAATGCCTTCATAAAGCTCGCGCTTTGGCTCGTGGGCATCCGCATACCCAATTATCTCGACGACTGGCTGATTTTAGCTCACTCGTGGGAGCAATTGATTATGCACAGGGACAGGGTGCTCCAGCACCTCAACCTATTGGGGTTTTAGGTCAACCGAGAAAAGAGCAAACTCACCCCCATGCAGAGAATCTCTTTTCTCGGGTTGGAGCTGGAATCAGTCACCATGACAGCGTGACTCTCCGGAAAGCGCACCGAGCTGATGCTGAACTGTCTGAGAGAGTTTGACAGGAAAATAGTGGTCCCCCTGAAATCTTTTTAGAGGCTCCTGGGGCATATGGCATCTGCAGCCGCTGTCACGCTGCTCACATTTCTCCTGATGAGACTACTTCAGCACTGGCTTTACAATCGAGTCTTGAGATGCGCATGGCGCGTAGGCACACACCGGGTGACTGTCACTGCGCTGTCACCGCACCCTCAGCCCTTGGAACAACCCCGCGTTCCTACAGGCCGTAGTGCTTCTAGGACAGGCGTCCAGACATATTGTTGTTTCGACAAATCCTTCCAGCACGGGCTGGGGGGCCATGTGTTGCGGGCATGCAGCTGGAGGGGCAACACGTGCTGGTCAGGACAGACAGCACGGTGACAGTAACGTATATCAACCACATAGGGGGTATCCACTCTCGCCGCATGTCTCAGCTTGCTCGCTGTCTGCTCCTCTGGAGTCATACGCGGCTTAAATCGATGGGTGCTGTTCATATTCCGGGCGAGCTCAACCTTGCAGCTGATGCGCTCTCACGGCAGCCTCTACGTGCAGGAGAATGGAGACTCCACCTCGAGTCTGTCTAGCTGATATGGGCGGACTTCGGGGAAGCCCAGGTTCACCTGTTTGCGTCTCCAGAGAACGCTCATTGCCAATGTTTTTTTTTTTCCCTAACCGAGGGCTTTCTCGGCACGGATGCTCTAGCCCACAGCTGGCCTCAGGGCATGCGCAAATATGCATTTCCCCCAGTGAGCCTCTCTGGCCCAACCTGACCTGGATATCAGAACTCTCCCTCCTCGCCATGGCCCCTCTCTGGCAGATCCCTTTGAGAGAGGACCTCTCTCAGAGACAGGGCACTGTCTGGCACCCTCACCCAGACCTTTAGAACCTCCACATGTAGTCCTTAGACGCGCTCTTGTGCTTATAAGCATGCGCAAAGATCCGTTCGAACCACTCAACTCAGTTTCTTTAAGATTTCTGTACCTAAAGACAGCTCTGCTGGTTGCGTTGGCATTGATTAAGAGGGTCAGGGACCTGAAGGCATTTTCGGTCAGTGACTCGTGCCTGGAATTCGGGCCAGCCTATTCTCACGTTGTCCTGAAACCCCGGCCTGGATATGGGCCCAAGGTTCCTACCACACTGTTTAAGGACCAGGTAGTGAGCCTGCAAGCGTTGCCCACGGAGGAGGCAGACCCAGCCCTTTCATTACTGTGTCCTGTTCGCACTTTGTGAATTTATGTGGACCGCACTCAGAGCTCTAGATCCTCTGAGCAGCTCTTTGTCTGTTATGGTGGTCGGCAGAAGGGAAGTGCCATATAAAAACAGAGGTTGGCCCACTGGATAGTGGATGCCATCTCCCTCGCTTACCAATGCCAGGGCGAGCCATGTCCCCCAGGAGTTAGAGCGCACTCCACTCAGAGCATTGCATCCTCTTGGGCGCATGCACGTGGCACCTCTTTAACAGATCATCTGAGCTGTGTGCTGGGCGACACCTAACACATTTGCAAGGTTTTATAATCTGCGAGTGGAGTCGGTTTCCTTAAGGGTGTTAGGAAACCTTGTTGATTGAGAAAAAATTGGTTAAGGTGTTGTAAAACGCTTGCTGCACCTTTCTCTCTAAAACAGCGATTTCTCGATTTGTCAGTTTAGTTCCCCGCTGGCGAACACTGCAGAGATTCCTCCGAGGCCCCCAGCATCTGACTCAGTGGAGGAGTCAGGTATTGGCCTGTTACGTTGTTGGCATGCCCGCTGGTCATCCCGCCTTCTGGGTATAGGTGCCTGCTATGTGCGATCCTCGCTGGTGATCCCATATGCTTACTCAGCCACAATTTACCCCCCCCCCCAGGCGGGCTCGTGTCTTCCCTCCTCGCTAATTATCTTTTTCATATGAGTACTCCCCCTCATATGAAAGATATGTCGTCTTGCCACCAGGTCTCCCCACTTGGGTAGCAGGTGACCTCCGCAGCGTCCTCCCTATCGGGACTGCACGCTTTCCCAATGTACTGTCGTATTTAAATTCCTAAAATTAACTAGATGCTTCACGACTCCCAAAAAATATATCTAAATCTGTAAAACTTCTGTTGAAGTGAGATAAATAAGGGCCAGGGAACACGTTGGAGGACCATGCCTCTGGTGATGCAGGTGCACTCATTCTCTTGGCTTGGCATAACCTCTCATCGGGGGCAAGGTAAGGTTTAATCACGGTGGCGTTTTCCATACATTTCCCCATAGTGGAAGTTTCCACATAGCATTTCCGTTCCTTCCCTCGGGAAACAAGGGTTACTTTAGTAACTGGAGGGATTAAATTTTTCTGGGGTTTAGAATGAATCGGTGTTTATTGAAATCAATTGTTGAAATGACTAATGATGTTCATGTGTATATAGGTGACATTCTCTGTGGAGTATAAAATGAACCAGGAGGAAGCTCGGATCAAAACTGATGTAAGTATAAAATGGAACCGAAAGTCACTTTTAATTTTGGTCAGGACATATAGTATGTTGTATGATTATTCTTAATGTGGATTCACATCCAGATTGCTCTTGGTGTGCTGGGCGGGGTGGCTGTTGTCCACTCTTTATTGAAGACAGCAAGCTGGAAAAGAAGAATTGCGTCTCCTCTTATTGACTTGGAGGCAAGTACATTCAGAGGCAATTATAAACATACTGCACAACATAGACACTAATGTTTTTTATTTTTTTCTGTTTCAGACAATTATGAAGTTTTTGGTTTTCTATGCTGGAGACCTCGCAAATGTTTTCTTCATCATCACTGTTGGAACTGGACTCTACTGGCTCATATTCTTCAAGGTTTGCATTCACCCTATCTGTGGCTAGAAGTGTCCTGTTATTAATGTGATAAAGCCTTACATGAGTTTTTTCCCTCCTTTTTCACTTCCTTCCAATATTTTTCAGACGGTGGAGGCAAGTCTGTCACTTTTTCTGTCAAGATATCATTTATCTGTTCTTCTGTGATTTTTCTTCCACTGTACTGTCCAGTTTATTGTTTTTAGGATATGCAGTTTGTAAATACCCATTATTTTTTGATAGAGCTCTTTTAAGTCTAAAGGCTTGTTCACATTAAGATGAATGCTGTGAAAATGTATGTTTCTGAGGTGGAAATACATAATTATGAAAGAAAGGAGTATGTTGTGGATTCATGTTTCTCTCTTCGAAAAATACTTAATTTGTAAACACTACAAATTATAGTTTTAACAGCAGGGGCTTGAGACCAAGAGCTTGAATAATGTTGGTCTGATGTTCAGAGATTAGAACACTTCACTTTTAAAATGTCCTTTACATTGAAGATATACAAATTTTTGCACCAGTCTTGAAGATACGTATTAATTCAAATTAAAATGTCTAATACACTGATTTTTTGTCTTGGTTAGAACAGGCCTTAAGATGCAAATTAAAACATATAATAATAATGCTTTATTATATAAATTTAGGCCCAACTGTTTGTGTCCGTGTTGCTGCCATTGCCAGCTCAGGAAGAGCGTTTTGTTGTTTATGTTGGCTGTGCTTTTGCATTAAAGGTGAGTCCAAATAGGTATTTTAACTTTCATTTAATAATTTAGCAAGTATCCAACATGTTTTTAATTGTTTTCTTTTAATTTATTCTCATTTGACTCATTTTTTTACAGACTGTACAGTTTCTTCACAAAATTTTCGTTCAGCTCTCTGTGGATGTTTTCTTCATTGACTGGGAAAGACCTCGTGGAAAAACTACTAAACACGTGGAGGGTAATTAAAGTGTTTCTCTAATGTGCTTCTTAAATGTTATTTTAATAAGTTGGTATTATTGTTTTATATTTGTGTTGTGATGCTCTCAGGATCCGGGGAAGCAAAAAGTCAGGTGTCTCCTGTCAGTATCTGGAGGACTTATTTTGTGGCCAATGAGTGGAATGAGATTCAAACTATTCGCAAGATCAACCCAACATTTCAGGTCATGGCTGTGCTCTTCTTTCTAGAGGTAAGGCAGAGGTTATACTTGAAGCGTTGCCATTTACACTTATTTTAAGCATGTTTGAACTTAATTCATACAGTTTTTAGTTGAATAGGCATGTGTATTTTGGTTTTATTTTATTTTAATATTTTTAGTATATGTTAAGGCTTCTTGTTATTGGCTTCTTGTGCATTTTTCACCATCAACATCTAGCAACTAAGACACATACTTCTTTCCTTTTTTTTTGCACAATGCATACAAAAGAGACGCATATCTAATCTATATTTAAATATATTGTTAGAGGTGCTCCAATCGATTGGCAACAGAGTAGTATCAGCCAAAACTCACATTTTAGTACAGCTATATTTGGCGATAAGTCAGTTATATTATAAAAGATTTTTCACATTGTCATTATGGGGTATTGTGTATAGAATCACATGTACATAGGTATTCACATCATTTGCCGTGAAGCTCTAAATTGAGCTCAGGTACATTCTGTTTCCACTGATCATTCCTGAGACAATTCAGCAGCTTAATTAGAGTTCACCTGTGGGAAATTCAGTTGATTGGACATGATTTGAAAAGACGTACACCTGTCTTTATAAGGTCCCAGGGTTGACAGTGCTTGTCAAAGCACAAACCAAGCATGAAGACAAAGGAATTGTCTGTAGACCTTCGAGACAGGGTTGTCTTGAGGCACAAGGCTGGGGAAGTTTACAGAAAAATTTCTGGTGCTCTGAAGGTTTCAATGAGCACAGTGGCCTTCATCATCGGAAAGTGGAAGATGTTTGGAACCACCAGGACTCTTCCTAGAGCTGGCCGGCCGTTTAAGCTGAGTGATCAGAGGGAGAAGGGCCTTAGTCAGGGAGGTGATCAATAACAGGATGGTCACTTTGACTGAGCTCCAGCGTTCTTCTGTGGAGATCAACCAATCAGGCCTGTATGGTAGAGTGGCCAGACGGAAGCCACTCCCAACCCGGAATTTGGCAAAAGGCATCTGAAGGACTCTCAGACCATAAGAAACAAAATTCTCTGGTCTGATGAGACTAAAATTTAACTATTTGCAGTGAATGCCAGGCGTTACATTTGGAGAAAACCAGGCACTGGAGAAAACCAGGCTTATACCATTCCTGCAGTGAAGCATGGTGGTGGCAGCATCCTGCTGTGGGGATGTTTTTTAACAGCAGGAACTGGAAGACTAGTCAGGATAGAGGGAAAGATGAATGCAGCAATGTACAGAGACATCATGAATAAAAACCTGCTTCAGAGTGCTCTTGACCTCAGACTGGGGTGACGGTTCATCTTCCAGCAGGACAATGACCCAAAGAACATCGCCAAAATATCAATGGAGTGGCTTCGCAACAACTTGAGTGGCCCAGCTAAAGCCCAGACCCAAATCCTATTGAACATCTCTGGAGACATCTCTGAAAATGGCTGTACACCGTCGCTTCCCATCCAACCTGATAGAGCTAGAGAGGTACTGCAAAGAGGAATGGGCAAAAATTTCCAAAGACAGGTGTGCCAAGATTGTGGCATCATATTCAAAAAGACTTGAGGCTATAATTGCTGCCAAAGGTGCATCAACAAAGTATTGAGCAAAGGCTGTGAATACTTATGTACATGTGATTTTTCAGTTTTTTTATAAAAAAAAATTTGCAACAATTAAAAAAAAATCTTTTTTGTATTGTCATTATAGGGTATTGTGTGTAGATTTTTGAGAAAATAAATGAATTTATTTCATTTTGGAATAAGGCTATAACAAAAAAATGTGGAAAAAGTGAAGTGCTATGAATTCTTTCCAGATGCACTGTATGTAAGCAGAATATGACATGCTGCTTGTTTAAATCAGGGCTCTCAAACTCAAATTGGCAGGAGGGCCCTTTCAGTGGCTCACAATTCATAAGAGGGCCGTTTTAACATTCAAGTACTAGAAAAAAAGTGCAAACCTGACATAATTGATGCATCTTGGGACAACAGACATGATGTTTATATTTCAAGCATTACCTGTCACCAGTGATAATGATAATTCTTCCACAGAGTATATGCAGTCAAAACTCTAGCTGTTTGTTTCTTGTTGTACACATTTAAGGGGGAGTTTAAAAATTGCTATGAAAATACTACAAATAATAGGCATAATAATTATTATTCTGTCTCAACCAATTGTACTGTCCCAATAGCGTAAGAACAGCAGAAAGCAGTTTGGATAACTTAAGTGACTTTACTGGCAATTGTTTTCTCGATATTTTTTTTTCTTTTTTTTTTTGTAAAACTACAACAAAGGGGAAAGTGTGTACATATTCACATTTACTTTAATAAGTTTAATTCAACTAGCAGTACAATTTTACTAATGTACATGGTTTTTATAAAAATCTTAAGGAAAACCTATTAAATGAGACCATTTGAATCGAATTAGCAAAATTATCATATTGTTACACCACCAGTATAAATTGGTAAAACCGATAATAATCAATGACCCTTTAATATTGTTTAACATACTTTTTGTTTTGACATGTTCTAATGTTTAAATCAGCCACAGAATAAAAAGCATGTGTGTTACTCTGGACCGTACACTGAGACAAAATGAAAGTAAAACTAATCTGAATGCAGTACTTTAAATCTCAACTAGGTGGCGGGTTAAAACCACAAGTGGCTAGACGCGACTGCACAACAATAAAAGAGGTTTAAAAATATATTTTGGTGAGCCGAATCTCTTATATTTATGATGTCAGTTGCGGCCCGAGGGAGGATTAGGGCAGACCGTAAATGGCCCACAGGCCGGCATTTTGAGACCCCTGGTTTAAATTCATATTAAAGGGAATCTATACGATTATTATGTTAATCAATAGTGCATATTGTTTTTTTCAGGTTGTAGGCTTCTCAAATTTGGCTCTAAGAGATCCTTCGTCCAACCTGAATCGATCTCCTGAGGAATACACTCCTCCGTATAGCCTCATACTCCGATACGGCGTGGCTACTGCTATGTGGCTTTGCATTGGCTTAATACAAGTATATACACTCAAAGACAAGCAGCATACTAATTGTGTCACCAATTAGATTCCACATGCTTATTTTTGTCATTTGTGCTTCAGATGATATTCTTCACTGTGTTCCATGAACGGTTTGTTGAAGACAAGATTCGTCAGTTCGTGGATTTGTGCTCAATCAGCAATGTAAGTATCCTGCTGGAAATCTTTATGATAAATGTAGTTTTAAACCACATCTTACATCATGGTTTAATGTTGTTTGTGTTTCTTTGAAAATATGTTTGTGTCTGTTAGATCTCAGTTCTGCTGC
The DNA here is from genome assembly GCA_903798205.1 of Danio tinwini. Lineage (NCBI taxonomy): Eukaryota > Metazoa > Chordata > Actinopteri > Cypriniformes > Danionidae > Danio > Danio tinwini. The sequence goes on from CAIGQZ010033112.1 coordinate 12,488,100, forward strand.
TGTCTCATCGATGTTTTGGCTATTACATTCATGGGCGCTCTGTTCATGGTCATGCTGATACTAACATGGATGAGATGAACACAAACCTAAAGAGGGAGGCGGTAAGATTCTGAGGCTTACAGTTTATTATTAATTTTCAAATAAATAAGGGGTTTAATGTATTTTTATGTGTTTTAGGAGAATCTGTGTGGCCAAAGGGGACTTTTGCCAAACTCTGATACTCAGACATTTCAAATTTCGATAACCAACCGTCTGCGAGCACAGTATGATCGGATAATCGAGCCAATCAGCAGGGTATAAACACAAGCACATACTATGTCAATTATTTCCCCCAAAATTTAGATATACGTGTTGAAATTGCCTTTAAAAAAGAAAAGATGATCAGTCACAAAGCTTAAAGAAACACTCCCTTTTTTTTTGAAAAAGGCTCATTTTACATGTGCCCTAGTGTTTAATGTTAAACACTTGAACCATTTTTGAATAAGGGATGCTCATAATAACCATTTCATCGGTAAACGAAAGGGTGCGTTTTTAACCTGTTAATAGTATCAGTTGAACAATTAAAAAATATCATTTAAAAAAAAATTTTAATTGGCTGCATAAATGTGCAACACATAGTTGTTAACTTGCGGGACGGTAACACGTGCAACCACATTTGCCTACAGACATATTGTTAAAGAAGCAAAATGAAAGAAGAATATTGCTGGTCACAGTTTGACACAGATAAGTTGATGTCAAACCAGCTCCGATGCTGATTGCTTCTGTCCTGCATCCGTGTCATAAACACTTCTGTTTATTTGCACAATTGAAGAAAGAAGCTGCAAAACAAAACTTTTTTTTGTTTTTCAAAACTTTTCTTGAAATGTACGCTGTTTTGGAAACAAGCCAGCCACAAGTCAGAGTGTCAGGGTTTTCTCTCCATCAGAGCGCGCTCCGACACCGCTCATAAATATAACAAACAGGCTATAGTTGTAATGATTTAGTGTACAACCAAATCATCCTTTTTTACAGTTATTAATATTTGTTATAAAATATCCAGTTTTAAACATAATCTTCGAATCAAACAAATTCAACGATTTTCTTGATTTTTGCATAATGATAACTCCGTACCAAACTGAGGTTTAATTTTATAGCTTATAAAACATGTATGAAAAGGGACTAAGCCAAAAAGAAAATGAATGAATGATTGAATGAATGAATGAAACATGTATGCAAATTAATGCAATATCATATGTAAACAACAAAGTAACGCGCACATGAACCACGAGTGAAAAAGGAAATAAAAGCACACAAGCTCTAAGGTAAAACCAGATGCTCAAGACATAATCTTTAAAATAATGACTTTATTAAAATGTTGACAGAGGTTTAAGATATAAGAATAACAGCAGAGCATATTAAATGCATATTTTCTGTAGAGCGATCGATTTGAGGTAGCCTTTTTTACAAAAAAAAACATATGATGGGAAAAAACAGCCTATGCCATTCTTAAAAAGGATTCTGTCATTGTTTTTATTTTGTAATCTAAATTTGTCATTTAAGTAAAAAAAATATCTAGGACAGGCCTGTTTATTTTATTATTTTTATTTAGTTTATTTAATTTATTATTATTTAGTTATTATTAACATCTATGCTGTTGGAAACACATGTTGTTAATATGTTTTGTAGTTAATATGTTCACATGTTAAAATAAATCAGTATTTTATTGCAATATTTAATGTGTCAGACACAAAATAAACATGTAAATTATTTTTTTATTAAATAATAATCTAATATTAACCAGTTAACAGTTAATATTTGCTTAACGAATGGCAGTTGTCGGTTGGCAAAATTAACCGTAATGAGCATTCATATTTTGAATCCATTCAGCCAAACTCCGGGTCTGGCAGGAGGACTTTTAGCTTTGCTTAGCTTAGCTTAGCTTAGCATAAATCATCGAATTGGATTAGACAATTAGCATTTTGTTAAAAAAAATTTAAAATAATAATTTTGATACTTTTCCTGTTTAAAGCTTGACTATTCTGTGGTTACTGTGTAGATTGATATGGCTAGGAACTATACTCTCATTCTGGCATAACAATCAAGGAACTTTGTTGCTGCCTGCTAATACCCACACAAACAGACCCAAAGCACTCTTGTGTAAGTGTGACTAATAATCTCTACTTATACAGAGAAGAGGACCCTCAAGGTTGGTGGATGCTACAGCCAATCCATGCGAGCAAAGCACTAAAGCATACCATACTATGAACCGATTCCTGGGCTCTGTGATTGATCATGTGAGGACTGCCTTTAACTGATGCTTGTCATTTCTCTGTAATTTATTGTGTTTTGCTGTGCTCATTGTAAATGCTGTTTCCTCAGGCACATCGTGAGATGGACTACATTGTGAAAGATAAGTTGCTGTTTGAGAGAGTCATCGGTATGGAGTTCATAGAGCCGCTTGACAAAAGCATCTTTTATAATGGTAAAGCGCTCATATAATCAATACACTTACAAAAAATAACCCCCACTGACACTGTTCTGAGTGAATACCCTTGTGTTTATCTCTCTTTAGATGATTCTCACTCATTCGCTGATGTTCTTTTCTATGGTAATGAGGGTGTGCTTTTGATCTTTGACACACTCTTTTTCTGTGTGGTGGATCTGGGCAAGCAGAATTTCATTCTCGCAGCCGTGTTAACGTACCTCCAGCAAATGGTTAGTATGTGTTAATGGACTGGTTTCATTCAATGGAGGTGATGATTAACTTTTTATTCGAATGTGTTCTCCTTCAGGTATTCAGATTAATCCGAAATGCATTGGGGCGCAGGAACCTGGCCAACAAAACTCTAGTTGACAAACGATTTCTCATCTAGATCTTCAGCTTATTGCACCATGACAGCCTTCAGGTTTCTTCTACAGACTTTTGTATTGTTTTTATGTTAATCATTATTTTTTTGTATATTTTAAGCCAAGATGTTGTTGAATCTGATGTATAAATGTTTTTTATATTTAAGTACTTTTGATCAATTAAACAAGTTCTTGGTTTTTACACATGGCAGGCCTCATAAGTAAAACTGATACTACATATAAGCATAATTGCTTGAGGTTTTTGTTTAATCTCTGCATACATCCTAAAGTTCTTCAGAGCACATTTCATCCCTTATAAGTGTTCCTTATGTTGGTTGTATATAAATGATTCTGCTGGAAGTCTTTTTGTAAATTCTTTAAAAATAATTTTCAGGCCCCAGCGAGAATTGAACTCGCGACCCCTGGTTTACAAGACCAGTGCTCTAACCACTGAGCTATGGAGCCAGACCTGTTTTAAGACTGTGCATATTACAATATGAAAAGTACATAAGGAAACTCTTAGAAGGGCGTGTCCAACATTTCTATGTTGAGGAGGAATGACAAACAGATGATTCAGTCGTCACAAATGACATCCTTCTATCTGCATAACTTCATCTGATTCTAGCATGATAGTATTGTGCTCTACAGATTATGATAGTGAGAAAATATATTTATATATTTAAATATAATTTCCAATATAATGTAATATTAACATAAATATAATATAATGTATTTCACAATTATTTTGGTAATATTTTTTCACCCCATCATATTTTACCAACTCCAGATTTTAATAACTGCTAATAAGGGATATTATTATTAATAACTGATGTATCATTGTTAAGGGCTGGAAAACAACTTAATGTTTTGATTAGATATTTAGGTATATTAGTAGTATATTATAGGTAATTATTAAGAAGGTTTCAGTTTACAAAACAAAGTACTAGTCACAAACTATTCACTTCAACTGACATTTTTTAGTGAAAGATTTCAATTAATGAACACTTTTTGCTCCCATAATTATTTATATATGCTTAGTATTTAATACAGATGAGTTTTTTTACCTTTATAGGTAGGAAGTGTCCTGAAGTCCCCATTGCTCTGTAAATTTAGTATGTTTTAACAGGAAATACTTGAGTCTTAAACAAGTACATTACAATCTGTTACAAAACAGGTTTAAGCCCCTTAGAAAGAAACACCATAAGGATGAGCATCCCATATATTTGTTTGGATGCAATTTGCAGTAATTGAGTTGTTACTGGCATATAGTCTGAAGTTCTTCATCTTGATCTTGGTTCTTCATGTTTGATTGATTCTCTTTTACTGGACATACCATTTAATATCTACTAATACGTAATTATAGGTGTAAAATATCTTTTAGGTATTAAACAGGCCCCAGCGAGGATCGAACTCGCGACCCCTGGTTTACAAGACCAGTGCTCTAACCACTGAGCTATGGAGCCAGACCTGTTTAGTGAGCTATCTTTATTAGCATATGAAATACAGCACACTTCCTGCATCTGTAAAGGGCGTCTACTGTTATTGACATAACTATCAACCCAGTATTACAGAGTTAGGTGTAAGCTGTTGGGGTTTTCAACTTTTCTCTTAATGAATCAAACTCAGACTGGTGGTTATGAATAGCAGAAGAATATACTTTATTGGAACATTTTCCAAAAAAGCAGAGACAGCTTGGAACTGACCCATCTCAGTCTCTCCCCAGGACAAATCCAATGTCTTTTACATTTGCTGTACCCTTTATCCTTGCTTCCTCCCATCTTTGTGTTTTCACAGCTGCCTTCTTGTTGGGCCTTTTAATGTAAAGATCTAATGTATTCATTACTGTTTTTCCACATACATTGGGTAATCATGACTAGTATCTATGTTTCAAATACCTAAACTGGACTCTTCTCTCCCATACAGTATGTATCTTTTCAAACTTACATGACAGTTCTTATTGTCTTCAATAAGACAGACGCTTCTTATTGTATCCCCAAGTCCTCTCTTATGCTCTTTTATGACCCCTTTGCCTTAACCTATCACCTGTTTCCAAAGACATATAATGGCAGATTCATAGGGCCCTCCACTCACCCAATTAAATGTGTCTTCATATAGGTTTAGTAAATAAAAATCTTCAAAGCAGAGTTCAGAGCCAGCTCCAACTGACTGGGTCTTGAGCTCCAAGTAAAATGTACAAACTTCTTGGGGCTTATGATTGATTGATTGATTTCATGTTTTTTGACATGGGGTTCAACCTTTTATGTTTTATTATTGTCTAGACCTTTACAGTAATGCAGAAACAGTTATTATTTTGTCATCTATAAATGACAAATCCACAAGAATACAGAAAATTGGCAGAAGCAGTTCCTGAAAGCTCAAAGATAATGAAATGGCCAGCACAGGGCCCAAACTAAACCTGAAAATGTCTGAAAAATCATTTGCAACAAAGTTATGGCTAAGAAACCCACTACAGTCACTGAACTGTGGAGGAGAGTGGAAGAAGAGATGATTGGGGGTTTCAGCAGAACATTGTGAAAGAATATTGTGTTGATGTCCTGTGTCTGGAGATATGCTAAAGTCATTCAATAGGAACACTTTATCTTCATTTGTGACCACATATACTTGTTTTGGCTGCAGCTTGGGATACTTAGTTAGTTTGATTAATTAGACTGAACATCATTTATGTATGCAAACACCTTTCATTGTCTTAAAAGTATCTTTGAAGTATCATTCAAGCCGCAGCAAGGATCGAACTCACAACCCCTTGTTTACAAGACCAGTGTAGTTGTTTACAGCCATCTGTAAAAGGTGTGTTTATGGTTGTTGACAAATGTCTATCAGTATTACAGAGTTAGGCATAAGCAGAGGTCAGAGCCAGATCCAAATTCCCATGTGAACTGTACAAACTTGTTAGGGCTTTTGGAGTCCAACCATTTGTGTTTTATTAATGTCTAAACCTTTACACTAATGCAAAAAAAAGAAAAAAAAATCTATATATACTGTATAGCATGCGACACTTTGGTGCAGTAGGTAGTGCTGTCACCTCACACCAAGAAGGTCACTGGTTCGAGCCTTGACTAGGTCAGTTAGCATTTCTGTGTAGAGTTTGCATGTTCTCCTCGTGTTCGCGTGGGTTTGCTCCAGTTTCCCCCACAGTCCAAAGACATGCGGTACAGGTGAATTGGGTAGGCTAAATTGTCCGTAGTGTATGTGTGTGAATGAGTGTGTGAGGATGTTTCCCAGAGATGGGTTGCAGCTGGAAGGGCGTCTGCAGCGTAAAATGTATGCTGGATAAGTTAGCGATACATTCCGCTGTGGCGACCCCTGATTAATAAAGGGACTAAGCTGAAAAGAAATGGGCATAAGCAGTTTCTTAAGCCTCAAAAGTAATGAAATGGCCAGCCCAAATCTAAACCTAAAAAATCTCAGAAAAATCCTTGGCAACAAAGTTATGGCTAAGAAACGTAATACAGTTACTGAACTGTAGAAGAGAATGGAAGAAGAGTTTCAGCAGAACATTGTGAGAAATTATATTGATGTCCTGTGGTTGAAGATGTACTAAAGTCATTTAAAGGAAGGGCCTGCACACTTCATATTCATTTGTGCACCCCATAAGCAGCACATATACTTGTTTTGGCTGCAGCTTGAGATACTTAAGATGATTCTAAGTTTGTTTCATTAATTGTCTTTTATTGAACTGAATATCATATATGTCTGCAAAGATCTTTTTTTGGGCTTAAAAGTGTCTTTTAAGTATCATCCAGGGGACAAAGAGGATCAAACTCACCACCCCTGCTTTACAAGACCAGTGCTCCAACCACTGAGCTATGGTGCCAAACCCGTTCTGTTGTTGTCCTTATTATCATATAAAATTTAGCAAAAATTGGCAGAAGCACTTCCTTAAAGTTTAAAAATGATGAAATGGCCCGGAGTCCAAATCTAAACTTGAAAATCTCTGAAAATTGTTGGTAACAAAGTTATGGCTAAGAAACCCACTACAGTCATGGAACTGTAGAAGAGAGCAGAAGAAGAGATGATTGAAGGTATCAGCAGAACATTGCGAGACTTGTTTTGGCTACAGCTTGGGATACTTAGGATAATCCCTCGTGCCCGCTGGTCCCTTGTGCCGTCGATGGCCAGGTATGGGCCCAACACTCCAGCGCTATCCATTTTCAGGGCTAGTTGATTCGGCAGGTGAGTTGTTACACACTCCTTGGGGGGTGCCGACTTCCATGGCCACCGTCCTGCTGACTATATCAACCAACACCTTTTATGGGGTCTGATGAGCGTTGGCGTCGGGCACCTTAACCCAGTGTCTGGCGAGGGGGTTTGTTTGCTTAATTGTCTTTTATTGGACTAAGCGTCATTTATGTCTGCAGACACCTTACAGGGGCTTAAAAGTGTCTTTGATCTACCATTTAGGCTCCAGCAAGGATCGAACTCGCGACCCCTGGTTTACAAGACCAGTGCTCTAACCACTGAGCTATGGAGCCAGATCTACTTTGTTATTGTCTCTATTATCATACAAAATAAAATAAAAATGGGCAGAAGCAGTTTCTTAAACTTCAAAAATAATGAAATGGCCAGCCCAGAGTCCAAATCTAAACTTTAAAATCTCTGAAAATTGTTGGTAACAAAGTTATGGCTAAGAAGCCATCACTTAAATCACTTAACTGTAGAAGAGAGCGGAAGAAGAGATAATTGAAGGTATCAGCAGAACATTGTAAGAGACTTGTTTTGTATACTTAAGGATACTTAAGATTATTCCTTGGATACTTAAGAATATTCTAATGGTGACTAGCCTTCATTTATGTCTGCAAACACCTTATATGTGCTTAAAAGTGTCTTTGAAGTATGATTCAGGCTCCTGCAAGGATCAAACTCCCAAGCCCTGGTTTACAAGACTAGTGGTCACTGAGCTATGGAGTCTCATGCTTGCAGCTGTAACGGGTGCTTCAGTAGTGTAGCGTTGTTGACTTGCAACTCTTAACTGTGTACTACATGATAGGTCAACATCACACATATAGTACTGCAAGACTTTCTTTGCAGTCAGTATTGATTTGTTTGTCAGTTTTGTTTAAACAGACCGCATGTAAATAGTGCAAAAGCTACCTTAGTGAAATTTTTGGTTATCCATATTAAATTACATCTGGTTGCCATTGAAGACCTTCATATTCTAGTTATTCAAAATAAAAAGGCTAAAAGTAGGATAAAATTTGATTTGATAAGTGAGAGGGTGATGCCATAATGAGATATATTAAAAAGCAACGGATAATTTAGGTACAGTTGAGTTTTTAATTCATTTTATTGATTTTATTTGTGTATTAAATAATAAATATATACTTTTCTTCATATTCATATTACTATAGTAGCTTGATACTTAGTATTGAGGAATTTTTGATGTCTTAAATGACTTTATTGCTTTATATGTACTTTATAAAGTGTGAACTTTATACTATCACCTTATATGTGTTGCATTTAAACTATCACCTTATATGTGTTGCATTTCTAATGGTCTAAAGAAGAGGTGCCCAAAGTAGGGCCAAAGTTGGCCCATGGGTAACCTTTGGTCTGGCCTGCCATCCTGTCTGAAAAGAGAGGGAGAATGATGAGAAGTTGATTGGGGCATGGCAATTTGCCCATGGCAATTTAATTTAATACGGTTTGGTATATTCAACTTCGGCCCACAGCCCTCAATCAGGTTTGGTTTTTGGCCCTTTTCAAAAAAGGTTTGGGCACCCCTGCTAAAGCTTATCCTGTGTGCTGACTCTGAAACATTTTCATGTGTGTGACATAAGCAGAGGTCTTACAGACCTCATCTGAACATACAAATACAATTTTGGAGCGGCTACTGGCATTTTCATAGGCGCTCTATGCAGCGCAGCTATTAATCATGGGAAGGTGGATAGATCACATTGCAGAACGCTGTGCTGCTGCAGGCCATTTATGTATACCCAAAGATCTTAGTTACAGTATAAGCCTATTTTATACTGATATGGCAGAATATAGAAGATACAAAATGGAATGACGCAAACCACAGCTGCTGGTGATATGATACAAGACATACATAAAATACAGACTTACATAAGATGAAGCTCTTGCTTTTTTGCACTTGTTTTGCAGCACATGAAACTAAGCCCTTGTTTTTTGTTTTTTTTTTTAAGATTAAAATGCTCAGAATTCAAGATCTCAGATTGTAGTATTTAGATTATTTTGGATAAAATTACTTAAACTTTCTTGGTCTAATTTGTTAGTTATATCATACATGTTAGCAATTATTGATTTATTATTTTTGGTCAAATAAAATAATAATTTTAAACCTTTGATGTCATTCCATCAAATTTTAGCATCAAGGAGCAATGAAGGAGATAGTTCACACATACAATTTAAATATTATTTACTCTCCTTCCACTTGCATCAAACCAGTTTAAGTCTCTTTTTTCTGTTAAACTTCAAAGAAGATATTTGGAAGAATGTTGGAAACTGATAAGCGTTGAATTCTATTCTATTTGGGTTTTTTTTTTCTTGTATGGACATTAATGGTTACTGGTTTCCAACATTTTCAAAATATTGTATCTTGTGTTCAACAGGAAAAAGTAACTCATAAAGGTTTAGATCCACTTGAGGGTGAATAAATTGTGATTAAGTTTTAATTTTGGGGTGAACTCTCCCTTAAAGTTAGAAAGATAAGCAGAAGCTACACCATGAAGAGCTTTTCAAAATTGTAAAACCACCATAGATCATAGAACATAGGTCTGCATCTATGTCGTCAGTGTAACAGTGAAACCCCAGACAAATAGATGCAAAGCAATGTAGGTCTGAGAAGTGACCCCTGCTGGAGCTCCTGCTGAACTAAAGTTGCCTCAGTTTTGATTTTCCCAAGGCAGACATACTGAAAACAATCCATTTGGATCCGTACAGTACCAGAGTGTTGACCATGATTGTTACAGGCAGTCTCGCTCATAATCTTTCAAATATCAGATTCAAGCTCCTTAGTGTTCTTTTACATAATTATTTATATTGAATAACCATTTTCTGTCTATTTTTTATTTTATTTTGTCAGGGTAATAACAGTAACTGTCCACTTTTTGTTTCATTTTAAAAGGTCTTTTTAAGGTATCACTTATGCCACAGCAAGGATCAAACTCCAAACCCCTGGTTTACAAATCCAGTGCACTAACCACTGAGCTATGGAGCCAGACTTCCTCTGATGTTGTCCTTATTATCATATGAAATGTAGCACACTGCCTGCATCCATAAACGATGTATTTAGGGTTGTATATTTGTAGGCTTAGTAATAAAGAGTTAGGTATAAGCAGAGGTCAGAGCCAGCTCCAAATGCCCAAGAGAACTGTACAAACTTTTTGGGGCTTTTGGAGACCAACGATTTGTGTTTTATTAATGTCTAAACTAGGGCTCTCCAAACTCGGTTTTCGAGGGCCGGTGTCCTGCATATTTTAGTACCATCCCCAATTAAACACACCTGAACCAGCTAATCAAGCTCTTTTTATACTAAACTCTTCCAGGGAGGTGTGTTGAAGGAAGTTGTAGCTAAACTATACAGGACACCAGCCGTCTAGGACCAATTTTTGACAATTCTGGTCTAAACCTTTATTGGACTGAGCATCATTTATGTCTGCAAAAAACCTGTTATGGGCTTATACATGTCTTTGACTCATTAATGAGGCACCAGCAAGGATTCAACTCACAAGCCTTGGTTTACAAGACCAGTGCTCTAACTACTGAGCCACAGAGTCTGACCTACTGTAGACTTATTTACAGATTCCAAAATTCAAACTTAAAATTCAACTTAAAATAAACACGGCAGAAATTAAACGAGTTAACGATTGTTTTATCTTGACTTTAATAGTTAGCTATATTTTCTATTGTAAAAACAGTAATACACATTTATACAGTTATAATTTATTATATTTATATATTATTTATTATATTTTAATTCATTAAAAAAATTTAATAGCAAAGCTGTATTTTTATGCCATAATTTTTTTTAATTATGACACTCCAAAATAATTCTGCATAAATCCACAGATTTTTTTTTTTTTTTCAAATTTCTCAGCAGAGCCAGCAAAAAATGTCAGCAGATTCTGCTTGGCCCTAACAATAGGTAACACTACAGTTAAGTCTCATTAGTAAACAATAATGCATTAAAATCAACAGTGAGACAAAAAAAAACATTAATTATTGACTGTGTTTTATAAAATATTTATAACATTTGATGTTAATGCGTCCTTTTTCCTTTTTTAAACTTTATTTATAGAACTTTTTGTGAAAACATAACACTCAATAGTGTGCAACGTGCATATTTGTTAACAACATTTTATCAGTTTTATTACCCCATCTCAATCCCCCTCCTCTCAACTAGAACATGCACCAAAGCCATTTGCAAACAATACAATACAATAATTATGCAGCACCATCAAATGAATCTCAGCCAGACTAATGGAATAATAAATAAAATAGAATTACATGTAAAAAGGGGGAAAAAAGCACAGAGAAACTGGATGGAAGTTAAAATATATACCTAAGCAAAGGGCCGCATATTTTAATCATACATCTTCAGTTTGCCAAATCTAGAGAAATGTAACCTTTCCAGCTTGAGGGAAGAAACCATTCCAACTTGGAGGTGGTTTTTAGGCCTTAACTGAGGAATAAACACAAACTAAGATTAAAATAAACATCACCTAAAATTAATAAATGTTTTTGTGAGTTTTGTTGAAATATCAGATGTTAAAAAATGGAGTCTTGTACAGTGTTCACTGTGATAGAAAAATGTAGCTTGGCTGCATATAAGAATACAGAATATAATCTTGCTTAAACATGCTCCCCTGCCCGCTATGTTTTCCTGTGTTTGTATGTGCGTGTGTGTGTATATTAAGAAAGAGAACATGATCAAATGTTTTAGTACTAAGTCATGATGTTTGCAATAAGCTAGAAGATAATTAATAGATGTCTTCTCTAGAAGGCACATAATTAAATGTGCTTGCATACATAGGAATTAAGATATTATAAATGAACTATGTATTATTGCTGTTTCTTCTAACATGTTCTATTCAGTCACTGTGACAGTCTCAAGAGGAAGTAGCCAAACCACAGGGGGCTAGAGAGAGAAGGAATAATGCTGCTACCGGGCAGAAGTAGCCTAAAGGGTTGAACAGTTTCTTTTAATATCAATAAACCATTTCTGAGAATCGAGCTGTTACAAGCACGTAGAGCTGTTAGAAGGAAGATGCACATCCTGTTATGATGTGTGTATAAAAGGGGAGCCGACCACAATTCCGGGCTCTCTCTTCTTTGTTCTGTTGAAGGAGCCCATGTACATGCAATAAAAGACATCTGCAGTGCTTCCTAACCTAAGTACTCTCTCGTGTGTTATTTACCTGTAAGGTTAAGATTTCCACCACATCACTAACAATAAACAGAACTTCACAGAATTTTCAGCCAAATCTCCTGCAGCAAGAAGTTGGTTATGTGATGAGTAACTACTTCCAAATCAACAATCCGAATATCCTTTAAAGACACTCTAAAAGTTTAAACTATATCGTTTTTTAATGTTTTGGTTTTTAAAGTGCCCTTGACAACAATAATGTGTGTGTTTTTTATCATGGTATATTGAATATCTGTATATGTCTAAGTCTTTATTATCTCTGAAGAGGAAACAAAGTAATGGTTCATAATTTCCTCGTGTAGCAGAGGGGAACTGATGACCTTTGACACACAGGCTGTCAAAGTGGCCCTAATGATCCAATATACGTTTAGCAGATGGAGAGAATCTTCTGAAAAACAAAGAGAGACCCATTTCAACAACAGACCACATCTTTGTTTCATCAATTCCTAACCTTGTTCAATTAACTAAAATCCATGAGGACAAACACTGATTAATAACTTGATTAAGGAACAAACTCAACACAAAAGGATATGCTGACTTTGGTACCAACACCCGGGAGAAATATGGCACTAGTACCAATAACATGGCAAGTTATTACATGATAAGGCTAATTCACACCACACAGAGAAATGCCAACAAACAAGTTTCTGTGTTAGCTTTATTTGAGTCTGTTATTGCTGTTGGATGGAGTGTGTTTTCACCAGACTGAACATGTTCAATTTGTGTTTGTTGGGTCATGGATCGTCTGAGCAGTGTGATTTGATTTTCCAACCAATGGCAACATTCTAAAAACAACGGCCATCTAGTTTGTTGGCGTTAGTCTGTGCAGTGTGAGTTGGCCTATAGACTGTTACTTGATTGTTGAGGGCTGCAACCAATGCTTTTTAATGTGCTCACCTAACCCCACCCCTAACCCTACCCGTCACTGTGACGTCACTCACTCCATTGAGTGCATTGTGTCTGACATTGCATCGCTGAGTGATGCAATCTCAGCTTGCATCATAAAGGCTGCATCCAGATACTATTGTGATTGTTACTAAAAGTTATATTTAAACTCTTTCATGTATATTAGGTTGTGACATGCGGTTAGACAGGAAATGGGTTTTATGGCAGATAAGGTAATTATTCCTCAAAAAAAGATTTGGTGAAATTTGAAGCTGGTTTGTAGCATATCAAAAATATTGACAACTTTGTATTCTAAAGCTTTAATTTAGTGTTTAATTATTATATTCATCCATTCATTTATTTTATTTTAAGCTTAGTCCTTTTATTAATCAGGGATCGCCACAGCGGAATGAACCAACTTATCCAGCATATGTTTTACGCAGTGTATGCCCTTCCAGTTGCAACCCATTACTGGAAAACACCCATACACTTGCATAAACACACATACACTATGGACAATTTTGTTTACCCAGTTGACCTATAGCACATGTCTTTGGACTGTGGGGGAAATCGGAGCACCCGGAGGAAACCCACGCGAACACTGGGATAACATGCAAACACAGAAATGCCAACTGACCCACCCGAGGCTCTAACCAGCGACCTGTGAGGCGAAAGCGCTACCCACTGTGCTTAAAAACTAATGGCTTACATTTTATTGTGAATTTCTTATGCCAATTTGTTTTGTTTGGTATTTAAATCTTATTACCTTTGTATATACATATTTTATATGAATGTATACTGTATAAATGTGTCAAGCGTTTAATATATTCTTTATTTTATAAATTGTTTTTTTATAAGAAATAAGAATAAGAATTTGTTAAATTATTCTGTACAACACATTCTGCACAATTTTGTCCTAAAAAAAGTGCAGTAAAGACAAAAACATTTCGAAATAATAAATGCATGGAACTTAACAAATTATTTGTATTAATATCATTATTGGAGCAGCATGGTGGCTCAGTGTAGCACTGTCGCCTCACAGTAAGAAAGTCACTGGTTCGAGTCCCAGCTGGGTCAGTTCAATAGTATGAGCATGTTCTCCCCAATGACTGTATAAAATATGGACGTCGCGACAGCGCCATTTTTCATTAAGAGCTGTAAAGGGAAAACACGGCTCGTGACGGGCACAAACTGTCGCAAAAGACTGCTGAACTTGGAGCCTGGGCAAGCGCAGAAGGACTGCCTGATGGAGCCAGAGGAGGAGCTGCGGAATCAAACTTCCAACCAAACGCTTGCTTTGTACATCAAATCAACCACGCCCCCCGAACTTCTCACTTGACCGCTGGTGTCTGCACTGTAACAAAGGCTCGCTTATGTACACTTTGCGTTTACATAGGAGCCTGCGTTTGCTGTTTTATTAACACAAATGTTTGTAATAACGTTAACAAAGGTGAGGTTTTATATAATGAAGATTTAATCGCGCCAACTTCGGGCCGCAGCGCACATTACTCGCGGGCCGAGTCCGGCTCGGATGCGTCGGCTCGCTAACGGCCGCCGCATCTGGCCCGATTGACTCGCTAACGAGCCGACGCTGCCGCATCCGAGCTGCACTCGTAGGTACAGCAGACGGAGTCGGGCCGAGGGGTAAAGCTCCGGCAGGCGAGAGTCTAGCCGGAACTGGCCCGAGTGTATTTTGCTATCTGGGTGGTTAGACGTCTTATCAGCAAACTGATAAAGCCCTGACCTTACCGAACAGTGTTCCACCAGATCCTGTATGCCAGAAACTATAGTTTACTGCTGAGCAACTTATTTTATCATGGTAAAATAACACAGAAATCGAATAATAACCCTTCAGTCTCCTGCCGAAGCTCCGCCGTTTGCTTCAATGGTATGATCCCAATAGTATGATCCTGCACAACTGGAGTAGCGGCACGTTCAGGACCACACCCTTCTCGTTTGCTTTGAGAAACTGTCAATAACAGCTGTCAATCACGATGACAAGCTCAGCATTAAATTACTGCTCAAAACATACTCTTTACAAAAATGAAGATCTGCACCTATATTAGCACGATAACCAGTGCCTTAACTGACAAGAACCATCTTTCGGAACATTTTATTGCAAGAGTAATATTTTTTTTTATTTGGTCTCATGTCTCCTTCATTAACACGGAGGAGGCGGGCTTTATGACTTGTACTGCAGCCAGCCCCCAGGGGGCGATCTAACGGCCGAGACCTTCACTCAAAAGCAAGCTTGTGGCACACTTGGTTCTCCCGTGTTCGCGTGGGTTTCCTCCAGGTGCTCCGGTTTCCCCCACAGTTCAAAGACATGCGTTAAGTGATTTGATTAAACTAAATTGGCCGTAGTATATGAGTGCTGGGGCGTAGCGGATATTTGAAAAGTGTGGGGGACAGCCGTATGAGATCCAGAAGTGTACATAATTATTAACCACCTGTTTCTAAATGGTCTGTCTTTAAAAGTGAGGGGGACGTATCACAACCACTCCTCACCCCCCACCCCCCGGTTGCTACGCCCGTCTGTGGTGTATGGATATTTCCCAGTACTGTGTCGCATCCGCTGTGTAAAACATGAGCCGAAGGAAAAAGAATGAATCATTATTATTAACTTTAGTATTTATTGTTTGACTTGATTATTTATCACCATGCAACATCTCTCAAAGCACCATAAATAGGCAAAACCATGTGTTTAAGCGTGTTCAATTGGTTTGTAATATTGTTAGTTTTGGAGGTGAACTCGTGTTACATCTGCTGTCATCTGTTCAGCAGTCTGGTTCAGACCCTAGACATGCTTACTCACAGTGATGTCACTAACGTAATTTGTCGATACACAGACGCGGATTGGCCAGCCCAGAAAGAAGCTCTTTTCGCCACGAACTGTGATTGGTTGATGTACATGTCTGTCAGATGGTATTATGGGATACTTGGCCAATGAAAACTCTGATGGAGATCAGACTTTGTTGTGTGGCCGGCAGACCTCGGCAGTTTCAATCTTTCTTTGCACTACAAGACACACAAAGTAAGCAAGATTACAACAGTTGGTGAGTGACTAATAATTTGTATTTAAACAAATACACAACTATTTTACATCATCGATTTTTATTATTATTTAAAATTGTAGCTCTAATTTCCATGGTTATTAAACATAGGACTATATGAATTTAACAAAAAATACTACAGTCGATTTTGTAATTAAATTGCTGTGCGCTAGATTACATGCTGTATTACAAAATTATTTTTCAGAGACAAATAATGATTATTTTTTGATGGATTAGCTTGTCTACAATTTACACAAGCGGGTGGTCAATTGTTTGTGCGAGAAGAATGATGCAGTGAAACATTTGTTGCTTTTTCTTCCTTCAGACATGTTTCTAGTCTGTTAGACCACATCGCCTTGTGATTTCCTGACACGCCTTGCCTTTTTGTTGATGATCAAATAACGTAGTAGGCATACTGTAAAGGCAATAAGAATATGTTTTAGCATAAATTCATTTACATCACTCAGTTTATTTTGTATCACTGAAGTAATTAGTTTGCAAGCTGTAATTTAGCTAAAATATTGTCTGGGTAAGCGCAGAATTAGAAAGTTTTAATATTAATTCTATTCATATAATTAATAGGCTAATAATGACTATGATGATGATGAAATTAAGTCATGTTCATGTAAGAAATAAAGTTAGTAAATATATATATATATATATATGTATATATATATATATATATA
>CAIGQZ010033112.1:12505355-12521244 GCA_903798205.1 Danio tinwini
TTTAGGAATGTTTGTCCAAGATATATTTATTTATATATATATATAATTTTATTAATTAAAGCATCATAAAAACGTTATTTGTCTAAGACTCGCTACATTTATCAGATTATTCACAGTGTAGCCCATGTAGATTTTATGTTTCTTCAGTAACAAATAACAACAGACATAATTTGTTTATAAAATGGCTGCTTGAAATCTTCACACTAAAGTTTACTTGGACAAACATTCCTAAAAATATTCTGAAAACAATTTTAATTGACCCAGGCACAAGTTTAACAGCAGAAAAAAAAATTCTGATTAAAAAAAAAATGATCTCAGCACTAAAAAAAATATAATTTTCTATTTGAATATTTTCATGAAAGCTGTACACATTCAGTGTATAACATTTGTCTTACAATTTTTACGCCACAAAAACTACTGGCACACACGCACGCACACGCACACACACACACAGACACACACACACACACACACACACACACACACACACACACACACACAATAATAATAATAGTCTGCTGCTTTTAGCACCTATACATTTAGTTTTAGCCTTATAGAATATACTCTTTACTTTAGTCAAAAATGAGAGTTGCCCACTGATTAAACATTGAAACAATACTTCACACTTATGGGGGAAAACATTTAGCGTTTGTGATGAAAATGAGATTGTTTCTTCATGGAAAATTGATTTGTGTATTGAAATTAAATTTAGCTGCTCTGTATTAGCTGTTTAATTTCCCACATGGTTATTAATATTTGTTGAATTTAATTGGAGATTGTGTACATGATCAAATATGCACAATTTGTTTTCTTCCAGTGCAACAAGTCAGAAGATTTAGAAGTGACTTAATCTGAAAAGCTGCTTTTCTCAACCTGAAGGAATGATTCGCGTCAATGAGAGGAGATGCAAGGAACAGTTCTACTAGGGGCGGCACCTGAAGATTCGGGATCTCAAAAGAAATGGAATAACGAACAACTACATCTATAACTCAGTCCCAAATTTCCCTGAGAGAGTGGAATTCAGCATTTCAAGGCTTCGGCATGACACTAACCTCCAAGGATACCATGGCATCTGGAATTCTGAAGGGTTTATAAAGCCAACAGAAAGCGACTCACCTGAACGTGATCTGGTATGGTGGAGCCTAGACATTTCCAGATTTGATATTACTGCTGCTGAGAAGCAATACTTGGATGAGGAAGAAATTGTGTACTCTGAGAAACCTTTCCTGCACAAGTTCACATCTTCCCCAGCCTTTCTGTCATCTTCTCGGCTGGGGAACTTTCGTTTTAGCATGTCAATCCATGACTTGTTTGAGAGCTACAAGCAACAGTTCTGTAAACACCAAAGGCCCCACATTCGCATTTTTGAGACTGTGGTGTATAAGCAGGAAGTAATGTATTCTATCGTGATTCACTCACCTTCTGCAAAAGACCTGTTTTTGAAGTATCCTCTGCTCCAGAATACTCCCAATGCAGTGTGCGTGCTTCGTTGTGGCAACATTATCTGGCGTCCACAGGCAATGAGTAAAAGACATAGTTTCCGGCTGTCTTGTAACATGCAAGCTATTCGGATACCAACTGTGTACAGGGAAGATTACGTGTGGGACAACATTGGAGTGGCGTTTCATGTTCCACATGGAAAAATCTTCAGCTTCACTAGGGACACTCTGACTAAGAGTGTAAGACTCTGTAAAAGGGCTGAACCAAAAATTCACAATGAAGAGTTTGTGACGTGTGAGTTTGACCTAATCAGACCTTAGCGTAACTATGCAAATGACCAATTAGTGCATTGCCTTCTCTTTTTATGTTCACATTTTACTTGTGTTATTTGTATTATTTTCTATTATTTTAGTGTGTAGAACGACTAAATGTTTTTTTTTAAATAACCAGTTTACTATGTTGAGAATATGTTGATGTCTTTTCCATGTTGCCTAATTAAACCACAGATAAAAGGAAATAGTTTGTGGCTTATTTTATTCAATGTTTTACCTAATTAATGCTTTTTTGTAAGGAAATCTGCAGACAAATATTATGTTCTTTATCAGTTTTGAATTACTCCCTGTGAAATACTTCTCTGGTTTACTTACAGCATCAAAATAATGACTGAAGTTTTTCTTCTCTCTCTCTCTCTCTCTCTCTCTCTCTCTCTCTCTCTTTTTACTTTATGAATGGCCTTTTTATGGAAAGGAAATGGGCAGGCAGAAATTGTGGATCTTTATCAGTTTACTAGTAATACTTCTCTGGTTGACTCACCCAGCCTGACTAAAAAAACCCCACTGGTGATTTTAGGGTGTTTCCACTTCTTAAAGACCTAAAGTTTTGGAACCTTTGCTACATTTTTATAGCTTAAAGATTAATATGGATTTATGAATGTGTGATATGATTTACTTTGCTTTAAGTGTTTTTATTTATTTTTTGTATTTATGTCTTTATATTAAATACATGTATTCTATTTCTCAAGTGCCACTCTTAGTTTATTTACTTACATGAACTAATATGTATATTTTATATCAGAAATGACAAAATAAAGTGAATGACAATAGAAAGTCCCTGTCAGGTTTGTCAGTAATTGTGACCTAGCAGTAGTTGAAGGGAAAAAGAAAGAAAAAGCTTTATATACGTTTTATGTTACTCATAGTCTCTATATTTGATTAAGAACTATACATATTAATTACAGACAAATACATTTGTTGGGTTCATTAGGAAACATGTTTTAATTAGCAACTGATTAACCAATCTTTCTCACGACGTGTGATGTTATATTAACTGAAGCTCTTCTTTTATTATGGGGTCATTCACTGGAAGACTGTGTTAAATTACTGCTGACAGGGGAAGAATGGTTAAAAAAATAATGCAGGAAGGGGGCATTGCTCCAGATTTCCCGTCCACCAGGAATATAGACATGTTTATGATCACAAGGAATGGGTGCTCGTGATATATGTTAAAGGTGCACGCAACTGTTCAAGTTTTCTGTGCAGAAAAGGAATAGAGCGTGCAGAAAGAGAATGGTGAAAGAGGAAGTAAATGTGCAGAGAAGGTGACAGGAACTCACCCCATCTCTCCCCTTATGTCTACAGTATATAACTGGGTTTTAGATACCGGGCATTTGCAGAACGCCTGTCCGGTTAGCGTTGTATAGCGGCTAGACTATAGGCCTATGTGTATGCCCAGAGCTCTGAATGTCGAATTATTCATTTGCATTCGATAAATTACTAATATTAATCATTGATCGGTTTCTCCCGAGTCTGAATTGGACACGCATGGGATAGAGGGAGAATATTCCAACACAGTGTCTAAAAAAAAAAAAAAAAAAGTGGAAAATGTGATTAAATTTTAATAATTATTTCTGAAAACAAGACGATATTTTACTTGTATAGAAAATGCTTCTTGATTTAAGTATTTGTAAATATTTGGACTAGAACCAAAAAAGCAAATACTCTAAGTAAAAAAGCATTTGCAGTGCGTGCGCGTGCGTAGGAGGAGGGAACGCAGTGAAAAGGCACACTTTCTTTCAGTCTTTCTTTCGAGGGGGAATAGTCGCTGCTTGAAGAATACATCTCTCCGTTAGCAGGTAGCTGATGTCCTTTCTATAAAATTGTGTTTAATGTTATGTATGTTCATCCTCGGGTTTGCTCGTTCCTTGTCGGTTATTATCAACACTAAGCAAGCATTAACGTCGAAAAAAGTAATGTCCGCCAATGTTTAAAGGCATTTAGGGTATCAGGCTGAAAAATAATGTTTTTGACCATGACAGAATTTCAGTTCTGCTACGCACACACACTTATTTTGGTGTTTTGTAACTTTTTCTGAGGTATAGATAAAAAAAATAAGTAACTAATAGACAAATGTTTTTATCCAAAGATGAAAAATAAATGTATGCGCAAAAGTGGAATATCGCATAAACGATTTGCGAATAGCAGCACCGTTTGCATGCAATGAGAAATCGGCACTTCCTGATAAACCGGCGCCAAATAGCCTACCAAAAAGAGAAGTAGAAAGCTGCATAAGTCTATTCCTTATTTAATAAATTACTTGTGCCTCAAAATAACGATGGCACACAATGAACGTGGTGGCATTTGAAGGCGTGAGACACGGAGCGCAGACGCTGAGTGTTTAATCTGGACAGATCTCTATTAATGTTAAGAATACTGAAGTGGTTAAGGGTGCAGATTGTCTTCAAAACCATTTTGTGTTTTGCTGGTTAAAAGTCTCTTCACAATAGTAATGATTAAAGTAAATTATTATGTATAAATATGTATTTTTATATTCCGGATAAGGCATTGTTCATCCACTTAAAATTTGTCAGGCAGGCAATTCCTATAATTCTGATAAGTAGCCCAAAAGGTCTGTCAACAAATTGTACATCTGCGTAGCTGTTCACAGATCTGCCACTTCAGTCATACAAAAAAACAAAAACAAAACAAATAGTAAAAGCAAAAAACAAATGCTCAATCAAAACTTTTTACAATCCTAAATCAATATTGGAGTTACTTTTGCACGCTGGAGGAAGGACGACACCATGGCTGAAGTAATTATTTTAGAATGTTTTAAAACTCTTTTTGTCACGCAAAGCTGATGTACATTGTGTTGTTTTATGAATGGGTTATATGCACGGAAGTCTTGTTCAGCCACTGTGTTTTTTTTCAGTTTCATAAAGTCCCTTTTACAGCATCAAGATTTTTATTTAGTTTAACAACAAAACATTAGTAAATAGCACTATTTCTCCATCCTGCTTTACTGAAGTAAAGTTGGTTTTATATTCAAATTAGTTCATTTTTTAAACAACGACAGCCTGTGACGCGCTCCCTATATTGTTTACCATGCTACTTTGAGTATTCTTTCTGAAATAGCATGTATAGGGCTTAGTAAAAAATGTAAATTCCTGCACGCTGCCGGCCAATCACTAAGCACACAGTAGTTGCTTTAGGACAGGGGCGGATTTAGTGATTTGGGGCCCAAAGCAGTTCCAGCCATGCGGCCCAACAGTTCTCAAACAAAACCATTTGTAGTCTTTTTTTGCTGTTTTTTTTCTTATATCACTGATTCTCCTTTTTTATGTTTTATCTTAATGAAATCTCTACATATTAAATGATTTGTTTTCTGAAAATGAATTCACAATTAAAAAGAATGAATAAATAAAAAATAATAAATTGTTTTTAAAACAGAATCTTTACCTGACTTGACTGCTGGACTGCTCCATGATTGCGGGTGTAAGACAAATTTGTGTAGATATTATAATTACATAAAAATTGAATTTGTTAGACCCCTACCAATACAAAATATGATAGAAAGGGATGTTGTGTATAATTTATACATCTAGATATTTATTGGGGGCCCCCAAATTTCCTGGGGCTCTAAGCGGCTGTTTACTTCGCTTATTGGTTAAATCCACCCCTGTTTAGGACAAAGCATGTGAGAGAATGAGACAAGTGATCCTTGCATGCATAAAATATTGCACATTATGACAATTTTTGCTTGCTACACAACTGAAAACGTGCTAGATATAATACAGTTTTTCGGGGCTTTGGACGGCAGGGGTGGGATTGTGTTTCAAAGATATTATGCTAACTGGTTAGCATTTTGGCAGATCATCTACTGCACCTTCAAGGTGTTCCAGAATGACCTCAACATTTAGGATGTTTTACAATGTGGTCGGACGTGGGTTTGTCCATTATTGTGTCCTATCGCACAATTTATTACACCTATTTTTCTAATTGATATTTTTCCTATCAATTAGTCCTGACAGCATATGTTTTTAGGGCATTGTAACTTATTAAACTAAGTTAATCATGTTCTAACTTCATTTTATAACACAAGCTGTTTTAAGTCAGTTTAACATAGGCTACTTTAAGTTCAATGGACTTATAAGGTTAATTTGATTTAGCTTCAAAATTTAAGGCAGCCAGGATTTTTAACAGTGTATTAGAATTTATGCTGTAAAAGTGTTTTCATTGTAGTTCGGTAAAAACTGACACTGAAACTGACAACTAATTGTGTTTTTCTTTTTATAACACTGTCTTTATTGATTTTAATAGCTTTTAGCATGTACAACAGAAATTTAAATCAAACATACAAAATAATAATAGTAATGATAATAAATGAAAAGTAAAACAATACAAATTTAAATAAATAAATAAAAAGAATAACAATAAATTATACAAACATATTAGTAAATGCATGTACTTAAACCAACAATATAGAGGTACATCATATAATAACAATGGTATATCAATAGCAGGTAATACAAGTTTTACTTTACAATACAAGATTCGCATCAACTTCCTTCAGGAAACCTACAGAGGGATTCCAAATTTTGAAAAACTTCAGGTTTTCTCTTGATTACATAAGTTAATTTTTCTAAAGCCAAACAGTAAGACAGTTACTGCAACCATTGTCCAAAATGCGGGCTTTTTGTATTTTTCCAAAAACGAGCTATTATAAGTTTTGCATGTAATAAACAGAAAATTTACAGTTTCTTATCTGAACTAGTAAAAGTGCTTGTAATAGGAAAAATATTTAGAATACACAGTTTTGGGCATTTGGGTATATCCTGTTTTAATGCTATAGATAAAAAAATTAGAATTTTCTCCAAAAAATGTTCAACCAAAGGACACTTCCATAAACAATGATATAAAGTTCCTATTTCTTTATTGCATTTTATTCATTGATCAGGAATGTTTGGATTAAATTTGTGAAGTAATTCTTGTTTTTAGTTCTTTGACTTATGAACTCCACACAGTGTTTAGCAGACCTTAAACCCTACAAACCTATTTGGTTTTTGATAGATCATTTATTTATTTATTTATTTATTTATTCTATACTTATTTATGGTCAAAAGTCAAACTGTTATTGGGTTACTACCCCCTTATGTTTCTCTCTGTTTCAGAAAAGAAATGAAGCGCAGAAATAACCGCAACGTCACAGAGACTTACTTTGAGGGAGAGCATTTGAGTCTTTCAGACTTGAAAAAGGAGTCTGTAGAGAATGGGTACCTGTTTAAGCACAGCATTCCTGCTTATCCTAAATCTGTGAAGTTTCATGTTGATAAAGTGTCTCATGTCACAGGGGAATGTGGTGTTCGGGGGATTTTTACAGATTCAGGGTTCAGACAGCCATCAGAGCTGGTGGATAATGATCAGCACTGTTTTCTCTGGTGGGATCTATCCGTCACATCTGATGACATATCGTCAGCTGAAGAGGGTTTTCTCATGTCTTTATTCCCTCGTCGAAGTGCTGCTCAGATTCGCAACCAATCACCCTTCTTGAAGCAATTCACCAGCTCAAAGGCCTTCCAGAAGGATTCTTCCTATGGAAACTTCCGCTTCACCTTTTCATTGAAGGAGCTTCTCTGGCACTATGGAGATCAGTTTTGTGGTGGACACAGTCCAGTTCTGCGCGTTTATGAGACTGCGCTCTACCGGCGAGAGATTGTCTATAAGATTGTAGTGCACCCTCGTGACAAAAATCATCTTTATGAGAGTTATCCTCGACTTCCTGATCAGGAGGACAGTGTGTGTGGGTACCACGATGGAGCCATGTGGTGGCACTGTCAGGCCCCTTCTGAAACCTACAAGCTCAAGCTTGATGTAAACAGGTTTGACAAAAACGTTGGTGTGAGCTTTCATTACAAAGAAGAATACTATGTGTGGGATCATGTGTGTGTAGCTTTCCACATGGAGCCAGAATGGGTGTTGCACGTGAACCGGGACAGGCTGTTAAAGAGAGTGACTGCTTGTAAAGTGATTCCACCTTGTCTTCTTAGACCTCCAGAGACTCCACTGAGTTTTAACGAGGCCCAGCATGTATTAGCTGATCTTTAAGCTAGGTTGCTATTAGGGTTAGCCTAAAGACTTCAAGCTAAACACAATGTAGTACCCGCAAATGTTTTCATAAACACAGTAGCATATAATCATGTAATTAATGTTAGCTTTGAATAAAATGCCTGAAGTTATAAGAAATGATTGTAAACCCAACTTGCATTATTCACTGTTGTAAATATAAAACACTTAAACTTAAAAGTCACAGTGGCATCTTTTTAATGGACTGGAATTTTTTTAAATCTGCTGGAAATTTTTCCTCAAACTTTTTCTTGTTTATTTTTTTACTCTTGTTTTTTTTAGGATTTGAGAATTAATCTTTAAAGCTGAAAATATTTAAGCAGAAACCCAAATTATGCCTTTTGTAAGAAAATAGTGCCTTGACAAAATTTCCACTCTAAACTGTGTGTTGATGTTTATTCCCGAAAAGAGTTATTATTATAAAGTAGATATGTCAACAGATTTGTTGACAACACTATTTGTGATGATCACATATTGAGCAAATGGTTACCAATTGTAGAATGTGGATGGGTGTGGGACACAGAGAACCATCTCAGACTATGGGGTGTCGAAATTTAATTAACACTTACACTTAAAAAAATCAAACTACTTATTTAAAATGAGCTGAAACAACGCAGTTTTTGAGATTTCATTGGGGCAAGTTAATTTTTTTATGTTCAATCCACATAAATTTGTTAAAAGTGTTAAATTAACTTATTCAATTTGTGTTGGGACAACATGAAGAATTGTGTGGAACCCTGCATTTTTTTTACATTGTCACAGCTGTGATGACAGCTTTATTTACATTTATAGGCAGCAAACAAAATGTATAAAATGACTGAGTGTAAGAATGTTCAGGGTTCATTCTGACTGCGCTGAAAGGGTACTGCTATGTACTTTGATACTGCTATGCTGAATAAACATTTTCATTTGAGATCTTACGTCCTCATCATTTTTTTGCACTTATAAACCCTTCATATTCTGGGTGTAATTTGTACTAGCACAAATCAATTTGCTAAGTACAGTTACAAATACATTTCTATTTTGTTTTTGCTCATGTTAAAATACCAGGGCTTTCCTGTGTAAACTGTGGATATTGAAAGAACATTGCTTAAACCAGCTAATGACCAGCAAGAACCGGCTTAAACCAGCAGTTATTTGTCTTTTGTTTATTCTGCTTTTTTCATTGGATTTCATTTTGTTAATAAAAGTATATTTTATTAATTTACTTCGCTGGAGTTAACATTGAATTCATTTTCCAGAACCCATCAAGTTACCCTCTGGTAAAGTATGAATCTAATAGGCCTATATTCTTTTTGCAACACATTCTAAAAGACCCTTTAGCTAAACTCTAGCTTGGAAATATAGCCAAGAGAGGATTCTGGTTTATCTTTGTTTAATTAAGGTTAATAATTAAAGGCGATCCAGCACAGCATGTATGAATTTTATTTTGTAAATGTATTATTATTAAGATGGATCTGGCTCCCAACCCAACTCCCCATGCACATGCTGTGTAAATATTTCCTCTCCTCTATAATGCCCCTGCACCTCACAATAATGTGCCTACTCTGTTTTATTTATCTGACATTGCTGTACATTCCTTTATTCTAAAAGACCTTTTACAACAACAACAACAATAAACCTGGAACACTACATTTTAAATTTCATTTCATGGTAAACTTTTCATTCACCACAAACAAAATATTTGCAAATAGTTACGCAACTGCTTTTTAAAATTTTATAAAACACACCTAAATCTCTTCATATTATAAACAAACAAGCATACAAACTGAATAGACTCCTGAGATATAATATAGAGATATTCTCCATGTTTTCCAAAATCCATGCCTGGAACGCAGTATTAAATTTGTGTTATCAGCACTGATTTTCAAGCTCAAGCTCCAGTCAGTGTTTTTTACGAATGTGCTACATTGACTGCTATTGTTGACTCGGAAGTTGTTTATTTCAAATCAAAAGGCGGGAATATTAAACTCCGGTAGTGGTTAACTTTCAGTTCAGTCAGAGAACAGCACAGCACATCGGAACTCCAGAAGAAGCGTGGCAAGCGAAAAATAAGGTAAATGCTAAATTATACGATGGCCCAGGTGGTATTTTAAGCTCAGGAACTAAACTCTTAGAATTTTGTTTAGCCTCTAAAGTTATTTATAGCAAGATTTGGCGGTTTCGCAAACCGAAACTAACAAATTGGTTTGTAAAAAGCCTCAAATCTCTCAAAAAGAAACACTCTAGGTGGTCTTTTTACTCCCGCTGAAAAGTATTTAATAATTACAGATTTAGGTTTCTGAAAACTGCCCACACGAACTATGATTTATATTAAACCGCCTACTAGCCTGTGTTTATAGACAATATACTATAGTAAAGTGTATAATACTGTATTTATTATATCATATTATAGCAACATTTGTTAATGAATGCTACAGCATATTAACTAAAGCAAACTGATTAACTGCAAGAAATACTGTATTATACTACAGTATTTATACTTTAGGTTTTACTACAGTAGTAGTATAATGAACCCTATAACGTTAAGTTAGTTATAGAAAAGTTTGGGTCATTTGTTCATATTACAATTGTTGCATTACCACAGCAACTACAGAATTACCACAACAGTTTAATTTAATAACTTTACTATAGTGTGGTAAAGTAAAACTTTACATTAATAGTGTAAACCTTATGTTGATGCATATGCTCTTTTTAAAATATATATATTTTTTTATTTACCAAAAAGCTTTCTTTGATAATTAAAACATATATTAATTGAACTGTTAAATGCAAGTTAGAAAAATTAGGGTAAGTACTAACTATAGGGAAAATCAGGTCAATACAAGAATATAATTAAACTTTTTATTTTTATTTTCTTGTCATATGAATGAAATACATTGTACAAGTGATTGCAATACAAATAGATCAAAAATAAATACATACAGATATGATGGTTTTTAAAATATCAAAACAACTGCTGTATAGATATGTTAAGATTATGAGATGAACAGCTGATTACTTAGTGCTACTGATTCACAAAGTCATGCAATACAAATCTCAAAAAATCTGTGTGATCAAGCTTTTTTGACTGTCACCAGCCTGATCTCATGAAGAAACGTAACTATTTAAAATATTCTCAGAAAAGTGACTAATTTGTACAAATTCACTTCATTTGTATGAAAACGTCCTGTTTTTAAAAGGAGGTGAGCCTCCAAATTCTACCCCTAACCCTATTGGTAAAATGTGCGGATGAGATGTGCAAATTAATACAAATTATCCACTAAATCAAATAATTACAAATCGCTGTGAGATAGTATTAGTGTGAGTCACAGTTTGAAAACCCCTGTTGTGTTTGTTTTATCCTCATGCTAATTTTTTATTGTACAGTTTCTAAACGGTATGACCATTTAAAATCCTATTTATACCATCCTACATATTTTAATCCGTATATATATATTTTTTTGCTTTTAGAAAGAAAAGATGATGTCTAAAGATGGCCGAACATCCCCTAGCACACAATTTGAGGGACAGCATTTGAATCTGTCAGACATTAAGAAAGTGCCTATAAAGAATGCTTACTTAAAGAAGAACGACATTCCTGCTTATCCTGAATTGGTGGAGTTTCAAGTAGAGAAAGTGTCTCATGTCACAGGAGAACATGGTGTTCTGGGAATTTTTGCCAATTCAGGTTTCAAACAGCCATCAAACTTGGGATATGGTAATCATTTTTTCCTATGGTGGAATTTATCCGTCACATCTCATGACATATCCTCAGCTGAAGATCGTTTTCTCACATCCTTATTTCCTCGTCGAAGTGCTGCTCAGATTCACAAGAGGTTACCCATTCTTCAGCACTTTACAAACTCAGAGGCCTTCCTGGAAGAATCTTCCTATGGAAACTTCCGCTTCACCTTTTCGCTTAAGGAGCTTCTATGGCACTATGGACATCAGTTCTGTGGTGACGACAGTCCAGTTCTGCACATTTATGACACTGCGCTTTACAAAAAAGAGATTCAGTATACTGTTGTAGTGCATCCTCCTGATGTACATCTTTATGATGATTATCCTCGACTTCCAAATGATGGTGTTGGTGATAGTGTATGTTGGTACAATAAAGGAGCCATGTGGTGGCGCTGTCAATCCCCTTCTGACGACTACACCAATGTGCTTGAGGTGAACAGATTTGATGGAAGTGTTAGTGTAAGCAATCATCCCAATGTGTACTACGTGTGGGATCATGTCTCTGTAGCTTTCCACATGGAGCCAGGGTGGGTGTTGCATGTGGACCGGGACAGGCTGTTTAGACGAGTGACAGCTTGTGAAGTGTCTGACCATCATCTTTTGAGATCTCCAGATAATCCTCTGAGTTTACATGATGCTGAGAGTATACTAGCTGATCTTAAGGCTCGATACGGTTAGGGTTTGGAGGCGGCTGGTTGGAACTAAACATATACCATCAGATATATTACAGTCACATAATTAATTACATGATTTACACTACTAAGCTTCATTAAACAGCAGTTAAAACAACTTATTTCATTAAATTGGTTTTAAACTGTTAAGCCACTTATAAAGCATTGAGCCTATTTTCATTTTATTTTAAGAGTCACTAAATTTATTTTAAGATTCACTAAAGGATTTCACTAAATTGATGGAGCATTATCTGATTTTGCTGTTGTTTACGTCATTACTATAATGGAATCTGACAAATGAAGAATACACAAAGGTATTGTGTAAAATCATTAAGCATTATCAGAAGGGCAAGAGACTTTCATCTTTTGTCCACTAGAGGTCTGTGTTGGACCTAATGTCTTATTTTTATGTCCTATCAATAATTTACCATTTTTAATATAAACATTTATTGCTATTACTTTCATTTTAAATGTTAATTGTTTTCATGTTTAATTATCTCACACGCTTTATAACACATGCTTTATTATGTAGGAAACTTGTCATATTTTACATAATCATGGTTTTAGGCATGGGACGATAACCGTTTTTCAAGGTATACCGCGGTTTAGAAAAATGTAGGTAAATTTTCTGCTATACTGTTCGTAAGACATGTGTAAGATTTTTTACTTTATTTGAATTTGTTTTTTTTAGAACGACAGTATCTCCAGCAGAAAAGATATCCGAAAGTTGCCAGTTTAAGCTGTAAAGAAATCTCTGTTTTAGAAACTAATGAAGACAGCAGAAGTCTGTGATTTATTGTCATTATTTAGCCTGACATGTTTACTGTAACAAAATATTATAAATGTTTCTCAAAATAAAATATATTGTGTTCAAAGGGGAAAGAAGATTGTTTTTACCAGACACTTAAAAATATCATATTTTAGAGCAGTAATCACAGTACCGTGAAACCATGATATTTTTATCCAAGGTTATCTATCATACCATCAGAAACTTACCGTCCCATACCTACATGGTTTATTTATCTGAAATCTCTGTAGCTTAAACTATTTTGAATCTGATCTTATTGTTCTGTTATAAGTCATTGATTTGTGATGCTACATGTTGTCAAGTTTTTCAAATATTAAACCAATAAATATGACTAAAACACAGTAACTGCCTCTGTAGTCTTTACTTAGTAAGCATGCTTGATGCACATGCTTTATTTTTTCACACTATATAGTGATAATGAAAGACCTGCAATAAAGGTCAGACTGCATTGAAAACTTAATGGCTGTCAAAACATATAAAACAATTATCTGATTTATAGTAGTACATTGCATTTGTAATAAATAAAAATAATAGAAAAATTCTTTTTTTCAGCAGTCCCTTTATTAGTCAGGGGTTGCCACAGTGGAATGAACTGCCAGCTTATCCAGCATATGTTTTACACAGTGGATGCCCTTCCAGCTGCAACCCATCACTGGGAAACACCCATACACTACAGACAATTTACAGTTGCAATCAGAATTATTGAACCCCCTTTGAATTTTATTTTCTTTTTTAAATATTTCCCAAATGATGTTTAACAGAACAAGGAAATTTTCACAGTATGTCTGATCATATTTTTTTCTTCTGGAGAAAGTCTTATTTGTTTTATTTTGGCTAGAACAAAAGCACGTTTTAATTTTTAAAACCCATTTTAAGGTCAAAATTATTAGCCCCTTTAAGCTATTTATTTTTTCCATAGTCTACAGAACAAACCATCGTTATACAAAAACTTGCCTAATTACCCTAACCTGCCTAGTTAACCTAATTAACCTAGTTAAGCCTTTAAATGTCACTTTAAGCTGTATAAAAGTGTCTTGAAAAATATCTAGTCAAATATTTACTGTCATCATGTCAAAGATAAAATAAATAAGTTATTAGAGATGAGTTATTAAAACTATTATGTTTAGAAATGTGTTGAAAAAAATCTTCTCTCCGTTAAACAGAAATTGGGGGAAAAAATAAACGGGGGCTATTAAATCAGGGGGTTGAATAATTCTGATTGCGACTGTAGCTTACCCAAATCACCTATACCACATGTATTTGGATTTGTGGGGGAAACTGGAGCACCCAGAAGGAAACCCACATGAACATGGGGAGAACAAGCAAACGCCACACAGAAATGCAAACTGGCCCAGCCGAGGGTTGAACCAGCAACCTTCTTGTTTTGAGGCAAACCGCTACCCACTGCACCACTGTTAACAGAAAACAGTCATTTATAATATTATCCTCTGTTTTTACCTATTTAAATAAGTCCCTTATTTATCAGGGGTCGCCTCAGCAGAATGAACTGTCAGCTATTCCGGCATATGTTTTACTCAGCGGATGCCCTTTCAGTCATACACTACAGCCAATTTAGTTTATTCTTTTCACTTATGTCTTTGGACTGTGAGGGAAACCAGAGCACCCGGAGAAAAACATGCAAACTCCACACAGAAATGCCAACTGTCCCAGCCAGGACTCAAACCAGCAACCTTCTTGTTGCAAAGGAACAGTGCTAACCACTGAGCCACAGTGTTGCCCACCCATTTCATAATTTTATTTACATATTTAATATTTAAATCTATTTCCTAAACTATCATAAGCTATTTCATCTCATGCTTTGCTATATATTTATGTTTTAATCTGTACTGCATATGTTCTTCATTTGTGTAGGTTTCACAGAAGTGTATGTTCTTTGTTTCAGCTCAATACTTCCAGCTGAAAGAGGTAATGGCAACACCATATAAGGCCACTTGGCTCATACAGATGATGTCATCACCTCCATCACAGTCCTGACTGGAGAATCTCCTTTGCCCTGTGAGAGAAAGAAAGTGAAGGAGGTGTGGTGGAGAGCAAAGAGTAAGAACACGTTTCAGAACTCCAGTCAGAGTCAGCTAACGTGTGTCTATAATATGTGTCCGTGCTATTTCAGTGCGTGAAACAAGATGCTACTCTGTTAAATTGGAAAGCCACAAAAGAGAAAGGGAAAGAATAGGGTGTGGAACAACAGTATTGTAGCAGCTGCCAGCAACTGTGACAGTGAGGGAACTTTACTCTACAAGCTTATCATGGGAAAGTCAGGTAAGAGCACAATACACTTGTGTTTTGCTTTAGCATCTGATATTATCAAATATATCTTTTCTGCAGTCTCTGTCACTGCCATCCTCTGCTGTTGAATGATGGTTTGTCAGCACAGGTTGAACATATGCCAGCTTCAACATGCTGTGTGTGCTGAGGATTGTTTGCTACTCAATCCTTGCTTTGTTTGAGTGATAGCATCATGTAGTTGGATTTATGCCTCTGCAGTAGTGGCAAGCACAACTTTTTGGCAGCATTTGTCAAGTCTAAAAGGTTTAAATGGAGCTAACGGTTCCTGCAGTCATTATATGTGAATATTCAGTCATTATGAATAATCTAATCCAATACAGTCTAACAGAATATAATGACATTTTACACACAAATATTTGGGTCAAAGCATATTTAATTCTGCTTTAGTGTTTCAAATAACTTTTCAAAAAACAAAATCTCAACATATGGGTATAATGGGTTTCATTGTCATTTAGTGTAAAAGTTAAATTTTAAAGTAAATAAACACACACACACACACACACACACACACACACACACACACACACACACACACACACACA
>CAIGQZ010033112.1:12522039-12537741 GCA_903798205.1 Danio tinwini
GCTCCACCATCATCCCAATACCAAAGAAACCAAAGATCACAGGACTCAATGACTACAGACCTGTTGCCTTAACATCTGTGGCCATGAAGTCATTCGAAAGACTGGTGCTAGCTTATCTGAAGGACATCACTGGACCTTTGCTGGACCCCCTGCAGTTTGCCTATAGAGCAAACCGGTCTGTGGATGATGCAGTCAACATGGGACTGCATTATATCCTAGAACATCTGGACAAACCAGGGAACTACGCAAGGATACTGTTTGTGGACTTCAGTTCTGCCTTTAACACCATCGTCCCATCACTGCTCGAGAACAAACTGACCCAGCTGTCTGTCCCTAGCTCTGTCTGTCAATGGATCACCAGCTTTCTGACAGATAGACAACAGCTAGTCAGAATGGGCAAAATCACATCCGACAGCCGCACCATCAGCACTGGTGCCCCCCAGGGATGTGTTCTCTCCCCACTGCTCTTCTCCCTGTACACAAACGACTGCACTGCAAAAGACCCCTCCATTAAGCTCTTGAAGTTTGCGGATGACACTACTGTTATCGGCCTCATCCGGAACGGTGATGAGTCTGCATACAGACAGGAGGTGGAGCGGCTGGCTTTATGGTGCAGATACAACAACCTGGAGCTGAACACGCTCAAAACAGTGGAGATGATAGTGGACTTTAGGAGAAACCCCCCTGCACTCCCCCCACTCACCATCATGAACAGCACTGTGGCTGCAGTAGAGTCATTCAGGTTCCTGGGCACCACCATCTCTCAGGATCTGAAGTGGGACATTCACATAGACTCCATTGTAAAGAAAGCCCAGCAGAGACTGTACTTCCTTCGTCAGCTGAGAAAGTTCAACCTGCCACAGGAGCTGCTCGTACAGTTCTACTCAGCTGTCATCCAATCCATCCTCTGCACTTCAATCACCGTCTGGTTCAGCTCAGCTGCCAAAACCGACCTCCGTAGACTACAGCGAATAGTCCGGACTGCTGAACGAATCACTGGCACTACCCTTCCTACACTTCAAGAACTGTACTCTTCCAGAGTGAGTAAAAGGGCTCGTAAAATCACTCTGGACGCCTCACACCCAGCACACTACCTGTTCGAACTGTTACCGTCTGGTCGTCGCTACAGAGCACCAAGCACAAAAACAGATAGGCACAGGAAAAGTTTCTTTCCTCAGGCCATCTACCTCATGAACAGTTAAATATTCCCCTACTGTGCAATAAACGTGCAATACTTTCTCATACGCACTTGTACACAGCACCTTATAACCTGTATATTTACAACATATCTGTACATACATTCAACATCCAGATCTTTTTGACTGACTGCATCTCTGTTTAATGTTTATTGCCTTTTCTTTTCTTGTATTTAATTTTGTGTTGTCACTCGTCACTTTATGTACACTGAAAGCTTCTGTTGCCAAAACAAATTCCTTGTGTGTGTGAAGCACACTTGGCAATAAAACTGATTCTGATTCTGATTCTGATATATATATATGTTTTTTTGTTAACCTTTTATGTTATGTGAAACTGATATATTTATTATTTATTATTATTTTAGATATCAGATGTCTTGTCAACATTTAAAAAAATGTCTGTTTTCATTTGGATATTGTTTTAAAATTGTTAGATTAAATTAGTGTACTTATTTTAACTCAATATTGTAATTCATTCTGTCTAATGCTAGTTATCAGTGCTGTTGTTCTATTGAAATTTTCATTCCAAAATGGCTGCCATGTGACACTAGTGGCATCTAGTGGCTGTTTATCAAATAGCAACAGAGTGTGGCCTCTTGGTGATTTTATGCTCTAATTTATTTTATAAGACTACTAGAGACTTTTCAGCAGGTGTGAGTTGGAGCTAAACTGTGCAGAACTGTGGCCCTCTGGGAACTGAGTGTGAGACCACTGAGCTAAACTCTACACGACGACTTAAAATGCAGCAACTTGCCCAGTGCATTTTGGTTATTGAAGTTGTCCTACATACTGGAAGAGAACCAAGTCATGTAGTACAGAGATTTTCTTTCATCTATATAGGCAGACTGTTTAAGATGCTTTTAATAGGTGAACTTTTGCCATGCTACAAAATGGTCTGGTTTAAAATAGATGAGTACTCTGCTCTCCTGAATGACAAGAAATGATCTACATGTAATGTACAAAGAACTCCATGGATTTGTGGTTTGCCAATCTAAATTCACTGTAAACTACAGTGCTTGTTGCTTTTATAAAATGTTTACCACAAGACCTACATGTTTTAGGCAAAATTGATGCCATCCTTCCACTAGAGAAAATAGTCCCTGACAGTAAATGTAAACTACAGCTGAATGTTGCTAGCTGTAATAACACATCTGATTGAACTCTCACAAAACAGACTGCTCTCATACACTGTTATTTAATTTGTATTATAAAGCAGATCTGGTTCTAGTAATTGGTCCTGACTGGTTGAAGCACTAATTAAGCTATACACCTATAAAACACTTTAGCTGTTCTTAATTCAATAAAAAAATATTTGATTTTAAAAAGAAGCCCTAGCACAAGCTTGAGATCATATCCTGTTGCACATATTTTTGTGGCGTTTGTTTTTGGCAGGATGTTATTTTTCATTAACGGCATTGCACAGCTTTGTTTTATAGCAGCCAAATACTATAGACACATACATGAGATGATTTAGAACCAGTCAATGTAATACTATCTTGTAGAAATATCTTTTCTCCTTGTACGTTCTCAGATGTGACTCATCCTATTGGAATGAGGTTTTCCAAAGCCCTCCCAGGCACAGGAAATTCCCCATAAAATTGATCTGAAAAGTCACTTCTGATGCAATGTCTTACTCGCAGCTGTTCCTGACCTCACAGCGTTTATTCACCTCACCTGTCATCAACTTCAGCCTGCAGGATATGAGTAATGCAGCTCACCTCCTCAAGAGGGCAGAACAAGTTTGAAAGATTCCCCAATATTACAGCACTTTAAGCTGGAAGTGACAATAGAGATTGTGGACGGCATACATGTGGTCTTTAAATATGTAAAACAGGTGATCCTGTAAAGCTCACGCAGTCAAATTGCCTGTTCCAAACACCAATGCTGCGAGTGTCAGGGAAAACACAAAGTAATCAAGTCACTGGTAATTAGTTTTAGATAAACATTTGCCAAATGGATAATTTGCACTAGAGTCCGTCATTCCACTCAAGTGTTTCTAGAGGGTATAAATATTTAACCGAACACTAACACAACCACATGGTTTATGTGAGTCAAACATGCATAAACACTTTGTGACAACCACGCAGACAGTATAATTCTTGCTGCAGTACACTGCAATTAATGTAAAACAATTTTAATTCTAGGTCACTTCACTGCGGTGGTGTGGAAAGGCTCCAAGAAACTTGGTGTGGGCAAAGCTGTGGCCTCAGATGGTTCCACCTTCGTAGTGGCGCGTTATTTCCCCGCTGGCAACATTACCAATCAGGGCCACTTTCAGGCTAACGTCCTGCCCCCTAAAAGCTGATCCAAATGTAGTTGGACACAATGAGAACAAAGGTAGGGAAGAGAATAGAAAGGGGAACAGCTGAATTTGGAGATTTTACCTGGAGGATCAAACACATCGCAGCCTTTGGTTGACTTTGATACACAGGTGTTACTTGAATAAAAAAAGCTTCACTTTACTTTTTATTAGGCTTTTATTAACTAGAATACCAGGATACCTAACCCTAGAATGTTGAAGGTAATTTTTGTTTGGTGAGTAACATTCATAGTGGTAAGGTCATTGTGTTTCTGTGCCAGGTACTGTACTTTGTGTGGATGTCAGAGTAACAGTATTAAAATATGGTATATTTTTATGAGTTAAGTGAACAAGGATCTAATCACATACCTCTACTGCACTTAAAATGTTTAATCATATATAGAGCCCTTTTTGGATGCATTTTCATGGTGAATGTGACGAGTGTCTCCCCCACAAAAAGAATTTTGGTCATGTTCATCCCTTGTGTTACAGACTGGTTGTTATTAATTTGATTATCCTTATGTCTTTGTATATTGATATTAATTAAAACTGAAGGTGTTCAAATGGTCTATGTGATGTCATGTTGCAGTTTTACACACCATCTTAATCCGTGTGTACTGTTTAAATTAACAACCCTTTTATTATGTTGGTGGCTTTTTTGCCCCATTGAGTTCCATTATAATGACATTTTTTGATAGCAAAGCCATGACACCATATACTCGTGCATTCTTGATTGTTAGGGGTTTTCCCTGTTGGCAAGAGGTAAAATGTGTAATTTTGATCATGAGTTGGCACCATTAACCCTTTAAATAGGGCTGTGCAAAAAGTTTCTGCCTTTTATATGGAGTAAAACAGCAGATTATAGTGTGTGTGTGTGCATAAGTACACTTACTATGCTTACTGTGTTCTGACAGCTGAGCTGCTTATTATTATTATTATTATTTTTCAGACATATCAAGTGTGCAAAGGTCTCTTACACGCATACACAAACTTACACCCTATACTCCATATAGGAGGAAATAAGCTTTTTTGCACTGCAACTGATGATTAACCTCCCAGCAAGGAAAACCAGCAACAATCAAGAATGCATGATTATATGGTGTCACGGCTTTACAATCAAAAAATGTGGTTGTAATGGTAGTCAATGGGCAAAAACAGCCACAAACACAACGAAAGGGTAGTAAATTTGCCCAGAGTGTATTGTTGAAATTTTGAAGATATCTTAAAATATCTATCAAAATAAAGTTTGTCACTAAAAATCAATCCATTTGCTAAAACACAGAAAAGGTTGCAGCCAAATTAAGACTTAAAATCACCCCAGATTGGATAATAAATGTCTCCAACAGCACACAAGGGTTAAAAATGCTTTACAATAAAGATCGCTGTAATTTTAGTGCTATTTTCGCGTTTCTGTTTGCGAGACTTCATACATGCCTGTATACCTTAGGTAAAAGTTCTGATCAAAAACACTTTAGATCAGATGCAAACCATCAGTTTTGAGGACAAAAGATTTTATTCCTACAATCCTCTGGTCTACCATTAAAGCCATTTTAAGGCAATAGTTAAAAATGTGTATATTCAAAATGTACGATGATACATTTTTTTCCGCAAGGTGAATTTGTCATTTGTGGATAATGTTGGGGAAACAAGCAGCTCTGGTTGTAACAGATTTATTTCAGCAGGAGTTTGGGAGGTGCAATATAGCAGCATTACTTGGGGAAGAAAACACGCAAAGGGTGGGGAAGATGTCTGCTCCTCTCTTACATGGTCAGCTCCTGAGAACACACAAAAAGTAAAATATCAATACCAGTCGAATAGCTTGTTTCTGTTTGTGATCTATTGTCTTATGTGCAGGGACGATCAAATAGAAGCTGCTCTTACAACTATAACACCACTATATAAATGAGTATTGATATTTATATATTGATAATTATGTCCTCAAAAATAAAATGGCAAAAATATCTATCGGAGATCCAAAAGAACAAAAATATCCATTTTATTTAGACTGGGTATTGAAACCGTGTCCAATAATAGAAATGCCTACTTGAGTCGGCACAATAGCCTAGTGGTTAGCGCACCGACATATGGTACAATAGCACGTCAGGGTATTGAGGATATTTCCCAACCCTAACCCCCTCTCTCTCTCTCCCACTTCCTGTCTAATTACTGTCCTATTTAATAAAGGCAAAAAGGCCACAAAAAAAAAAATTAAGAAAAAAGAAAAAGAAATGCCTACTTAAATTTTACTAGTAGATTGGAAGGGTTTGATTGATGCCATGAGCCAGATGGGAGTAAGGTTTAGGAAGGAATTCTAACGGAGACCAGCTAATAAGTTTTGCAAGTAAACCCTAAATGCCTTGCCGGCAGCTAGCTGCAACTCTCATGTGGTTGCCCACTGAAGAAAAGCAGGGCTGTGCCTTGTTAATACCTGGATGGGAGATGACATGGGAAAATTAGATTGCTGCTGGAAGTGGTGTTAGTGAGACCAGCAGGGGGTGCTCAACCTGCGGTCTGTGTGGGTCGTAATGCCCCAGTGTAATGATGGGGACTCTATACTGCTCAGTGAGTGCCGTCTTTAGGATGAGACAATAAACAGAAATTTGATGGCATAACCCATTTGTGACTTTAACTTAAAAATCCCCGGATGTCCTTCAAAAAAAGAGTAGGGGTTTAACCCTGGCATCCTGGCCAAATTTTCCCATTGGCCTCTGTCCATCATAGCCTCCTAACCATTTCCATATCATAATTGGCTCTATCATTCTATCTCCTCTTTACTTTGTGGTGTGCGGTCTGACGCAACATGGCTGTCATCACGTCATCCAGGTGGATGCTGCACACTGGTGGTGGATGAGGAGACCCCCCCCCCAAATTTTTTTAAACACTTTGAGTGTCTAGAAAAGTGCTATATAAATGTAAGAAAGTATTATTATTATTATTATTATTATTATTATTATTATTATTATTATTTTTACATGGGAGTGAGGTTTTTGAGTGTAACAGGCCATCTAGTAAGCAAACCTCAATAGCAACTGAAATTAAAGACTAGGATACTTGTTAGTGTGCATGCTTCCCATGCATTGGTTTAAATCCACTGGCATCACTTCAGGAGGTGTGACAACAATTTTTTAGCATTATGAGTTAGACAAAGTCTGGTGTAAAAGTAAGTATTACACTGTATCTTCTACAAATACTGCTAGTTGTATGTGCTGAATAGCCAATATGTAATCAATCTCTCACCATAATGGCATTGACGATGTCATTCTTGTTGTGGCGCAGTGCACGGACTGCTTTAGCTCGAGACACATTGGCTTGTGCCATCACCAACTCGATATCTCTCTGCTCCAGTCCACCTTCGTCCAACTTTTAAACAGAGAATGAGGTTAGTTCTGTCAGTATTTCAGTACATTATCATTTCTTCCACAAAAGAATGTTTGAAATTACACAAACGTAATGACGGAACTTCAATTTGGAGTGATCTTTTGCTTTCAAAGAGGAAAGTTAGGATTCATACCTCCTCCTCTTCTTCGCTCTCCTCTTTTATAGTTAAGCTTGGGGTAATATCTGACGGTAGAGGTGAGGGGTCAAGAGGAACCTTAAATTTCTCTGCCGCTGCCTTGTGCACCTGCTGTGAAAGGTCCTCGATCTTACAAAAAGAGAGAGAGAGACGGAAAACTCAGTCAACAAAGATCAAGATAATTATTTAGGCATTCATCTTTTAAGGAAATCTGTGCCATTGTAGCTGGCTTTTGGAAGATCTTATATTGTAAAAATACAAACCTTGGCCTCCCCAAAGACTATGTATATATCTGAGGCAGGGCTTTTGAACACATCTGGACGTGTAATGACGAAGAGAATGTTCTTGGACTTCCGAATAGTGATGCGAGTCACTCCATGGATCTGTTTTAGTCCAAGCTTTGACATTGCCTTGTAATGATAACAACCACATGGGGGGAAAAGTTCTAGTCAGATATGCACAATACAGTGAATCTTAAAGCTGCATGAAACCCTTGTGGATGTCTGGTCTCACCTTTCGCGCTTTTTTCTCACTTCTGCTTTGCTTGGCTCTGCTTACTGACTCATCAACAGGAGAGGGTGATAACTGAGAGATCAGATGAAGGTATGAAGCATAAAGACACCATTATACAATCTAGCATGGTTTAGTCAGTACACATTCACCTAGAAACACTGCATAAAAAATTTATTTGCAATGATCCTCACAAATTGTACTTGTGGCTGCCTCTGAATTCAATGTATGGTGGTGCACTGCAGTTTTTTTTTTATTCATGCTTAATTTAATTCTTTAAAATGAGTTCATGGAGCTGGTTTGGGGAAATACATGCTAAAATTGAGAGTTGTTTTACATGTGTGTAAGTATGTTTAATAAAGAAGATGGCAAAAGGTTTTATGTTACTGCTATGGTCAAGAATGGAACTATTGCTTGAGTTAAAAACAAGTACATGCAATGTTGCGTTTTAATAATAAAAATATGTTGTTATCAGCTGATTGCATTATGATTGGCTGATGAACATTGTAAGGTGTGCAATTATTTCAAATAAACAAAGCTAAAAATTTTTCCTGGTATGTCTTGACCATATTACAATTCCATACCACTACTCCTAACAATTTCCATTATTTCAAATTAAGGTTTTTAATGGTGTGTATAAGAAACTAGTTCTACACACACTGTGGTTTTTAAGGATTGGGGACAAAAAACTAACAAATGTTTTAAAATAGAACATCTGAACAAAATCTTTAGGTATAGCAGCTGCAATAATACAAATGAATAATTATTTTAGGTCTGTTGAATTACTAGAAAATAATGCAAAGCCGAGGGGCAATGGCCAATCTTAATGGTCGCACATTTCTCATGGCTTGACCATATCATCAATTTTGGTATGCGTTATTTTCCAATAAATCAATAGCCTTTC
Source organism: Danio tinwini (assembly GCA_903798205.1). Classification (NCBI taxonomy): domain Eukaryota; kingdom Metazoa; phylum Chordata; class Actinopteri; order Cypriniformes; family Danionidae; genus Danio; species Danio tinwini. The sequence goes on from CAIGQZ010033112.1 coordinate 12,530,463, forward strand.
GATCCTTGCAAAAGATACTCAGCTGGGATAGTTTGTGTAATTTTATTGGGTTACTCAAAGTAGAAGAAACCATTTAATTTTTAAGAAATTAAGTTTATCTGTTCTTCAATTTATGAAGATGGATTATCAATCCACTGCTCACCGGTGGTTTTGAGGGTCTCAGCAGTGTCCCACTGGGCTCCTCTAGCTCAGGCACTGAACCATCGCTGTCTGTTTCATTACCGGAACCTACTAAAAAAACAGGAAAAACAGAGTTATAAAACATATTTTTTGCCTTGCTAGAGGCCATAAACACGGTTCTTGAAAAAGATGCAGATGCCTTGTGGTAAAAACAGATGATCCACCTACTGTTGTTTTTAAAGGGAAGATCCAGATCATCTGGTTCTTTTGATTTGTAGCTAATTGGACACATGTCCCGCTCTATGCTCTGTCTCTCAGCTTGCTTTTGCTGGCTTTTTACCAAGGATTCTGGTCTTGGCCGGATGCAGGGAAGGGTCTCCCTTTCATCCAACCGATTCAGTGTTCTTAGGACACAAGTACTGTCTGTTTGCCCAATGGATGTTGTAGATTGGGACTGTTCTGTTCGATGTCCCATACATACTACTCAAGAAAGACATTATATATTGTTAAATGCTAATGATTTCATTGGATGAAGCAAGTACAGAAAAGGAAAAATTACCTGGAACGTTCTCATGGCAGCATGGCTTTGCTGTGACGGCTGTTCTTTCACTTTCATGATTGCAAGTGTCTTGAATTGGAAACTGAGTCATTGTTGACTCCTCAGATACCCATGCTGCTAAATCCATACTGCTTATTCCACTGGTTTGCAGGGAACTTTGAGAGACAGGCTGGCTGGTCTTGATTGAAGGTGGTTGAATATGTAAGAAGCCTACAGATGTTTGGGAGATATCTTGTATAGTCTGTGACTCCTGAATAGGAGTAGAAAGATCTTCCTCTTGGACAACTGTGGATAAACATTTGGGAGAGACCCTGTCTTGTTTTGAGCTGTCCACCCTAAGGGATGAACTGGCCCCTACATGATTGTCATTGATGTCTCTTGTGCTTTCAGTCAAACTTGCTCTGCTCAAAGAACTGTCTGAAAATTCTTTCTGCTCATCTGTCTTTGTAATGTCTGTTGTCTGAGTTGCTTCCTCTGGCTCTGTATGAACAGATTCTTTTGGATCAATGCAGCTAGAGTCAGGGGAGTAAAAAATTGATTGTTCTGGTTTTTGAACAGGTTCCGTACTCTCTGCTATAGAGACATCTTTGTTCTGTGGAGTTTCACCAATTTCCTCTTTCACTGAAAATATATCAAAGCTTGGAGTTTGATTACTTGTAGTCTTCATTTTCTTTTTTTGGCACTGGGTCTTTTCACTCTTCATTGAGTCTGAAACTGCAGTGTTTGTTTTAAGTGCATCAATTACCTTTGGTTTTGTGTCTTGACCTGAATTAGCATTCTGCGCTGTTTTTGGTGTTGCCTCATTACACTCTGCTTGAGAAAGACCTGATTTATGTGAATCACCATCAGGCATTTTGTTCTGCTCTAGATAAAAAACATTATCTTTAAAATCTTTCACCCCCTTCTGTTGACATGTTTTTGTTTCCCTCTTTCCCTTCTTACGTTGCTCAAATTTATCTTTTTCTTGATTAGAAAGGCCAGTTGTATCTTGATCAAGACGTTTTCTCTCAGTGCTTTTAGCTTCACCACTTGCTGTTTCATTTTTGATGTTTGTTATTAATTTAATTACTTTCTCCCCCACAACGTCATTGGAATTTGTTGTCTCTTCATGTGAGGCAGAAGTGTGTTGAACAATTGTGGCTTCTGAGGTGGCAACAATCTTTATATCAGTTGGTTTCTTTCTGAATGTGAAGGTGCCAAACGATCCTCCTTGCAAGTTGAAAGCAAGCTTGTTTTCTGAGACAGAATTTGTTAGGGTAATTTGCTGAGAATTTGACAGACCCCAAGTTGGAGCAAGGTAATCAGACGGTTTAGAAATTACATTGTTGGAAGATCCACAAAGGCCAGTGCACTCTGGTGAAATGGTTGACGTTAAAATACCACAAAATTCAAGATCCCTAGATTGATCAGAATCTATTTCAGTACTTTCCTTTTTTAATTTGTCTGTAGATAAATCTTCTGGAATGTTAAAATCTGTATTTGGAGTTTGATCCTTCACATCTTTCCCATCATTTGAAAGCATATTCAATGTAAGTTCTGACTGAATTAAGGGTGTGCAAGTTTTTTCTGGATCATTCCATGATGACACCAGGCCTTTTTCAGAACTGCAGTGTATGAGTGGATTGCTCTCTGGATTTTGAAGGTTATTTGCATCATCTTCACCTCCTCCTGCCTCTGAAAGATCTTGAATTGATCTCCAACTGGCAATGTTTGACTCAACCACCCCAACATCTATGTCCGCCATCTTCTCTGGGAGGTCACAATATTGGTTGTTGTCCTCATCATCACCCATGATGTCTTCTCCAGTAGCAATGTTATGAGCAACAGACAAACCTTTACTGTGTACTGATCTAGCTATCTCACACATTAACAGATTTTCAGCCTCAAAGTCACAGCATTCACTTAAAGACAAGGGATCTCTAGGTGTCCAACTGTCTGAATAAAGGTCCCTTTCTGTCAGGCTGCTCTCAGAGTTCTCTTTCTTGGGTGAAATGACAAGCCTGCTGTACGTGGAACATGACATATTTTGAGAGCCATGGTTTACATTATCATTGGCAGGTTGATTTTCTGTCAGATTATCTTGATTCATGGGACGCTCAAATTGTAAAACATCAGCTGAACTTAAGTTATCTGCCATGTCACACAGTTCAGGATAGGCACAAACTGGAATGTTTGTGGGGCTGCAGTCATCCAGGTATGTTAGTTGGGGAACTCCCTTGTTTAGGTCATTGGTTGCAGTTTCAGCTGGCTGCAATGATATATAAGTAAGATCCATGCCACTTCCTAGTTTCTGATCCAAATGCTGGCAACCATCTGCATTAGTCTCATGGGACATGTCAGCAGCTGTAGCACCTTCCAAAGAAGAATCCATTGTACTTTCATTTTGTTTTAACTTGTCCTGGGAAACAGATGATGTTGGACTATCTGTGGGGGCCGGCTGTGCATTCTCTGATGTTGGGGGATCTGTACTCTGTTTGCCTCCCTCTTCTATTGTTTTGATCTGTGCAGTCAATCCTCTTGAAATCTCATCTTTTAGTGGCTTTGTTTCTGAAAGTTGTTGTGTGATTCTGCTCTCATCATGAACATTACTATCTGCCATATTTTCCTGTAGTTCTGCATGTGGAAGCTCAGATGATCCAGAGGATATCTCCATTTCACTCTCACTGCCAGAGGATTCAGGTTTTGCATGGCTTACTGACTGGTCAGGTTCATCAGGCCCAGGAAGTTGTTGTGAGAGTTCTGCATGCTTCTCTGTGCTGTACAGATGGTCATCTTCATCCCCATTATAAGACGTGGAATCAATTGACTCCTCAGTGTCATCCTGATAAGCAAAGGATTCATCTACACCCTCATTTATTGAGTTCTCTGAAAGAGAATTTAAAAAAGATGCAGAGGTATCATCTTCATTCTGGTCTTCTACTCCCCTTTCACCACTGTAAGCTGCTTCTTGCTGCTCTGCATTATTGTCATTACCCACATCTTCTTCGTCACACTCATCTTCATCGTACTCATCATCATACTCATCTACATCAGCCTCCTCCTCACCAGCAGCATAGGCATCAACATCATTCCCCTGTTCGTCATCTGCGGGGAACAGAGTTATATCCATGGAATCTGCTTGAAATATCAGACTTCCATGAAAAGGCAACATAGAAGCAGGAATCATTACATCACTCTCAGGTCCATCATCCCTAGAGTAGCCATGGAACAGAGGAAAAGAGGATCCTATCTCGAGATATGAACTATTACTGTCTACAGTCTCTGGAGAGTGGGTGAGAGGGGTTTTGCTTTCTGCATCAACTGAAGAAGTTACATTATCTTCTAGTGTTAGAGCAGGATCTAGGCTTACAGATGGCTCTGAGAAACAGGCATTGAAATCCATTTCAAGACCTTGATATGGATCATTATCTGCTTGAGTTGCATCAGAAGCTCTAGCTCTCAGAGAGCCCTCAGAAATTTCTGTGTCCTGCTGGCAGTCTGTAACTTTCTTGCTGCTGCTCTCATGTGTGGAAACATGTTCTGTCACCCAGTGAGGCCTACAGGTGTCTCTTGTAAGTATATTTACCTTACAGGCCACATTTTCAAGCAACTCTGACAACTCTGGCTTACCCAGGCAAGCATCTTTAAAATTAGTAGTAAACTCGTCTCCAAGGTCATCGCCGATTTCTGAGAGGGAGCCTACATAGCAAGCAGGAGCATCTTGTAACTCTGCCTCAGCTGTTAAGTTTGGGGAACAACAGTGGGAGGTGCTGGAGGTGTACGAGGTCCAGCTGCCTCCCTCAGCAGTAATGTAGGAGCCAGAGGGAGAGGTAGGAGGGGAGCACAGGTCAGACTCATCAGTTGGAGAACCTGGACTTTGGCTCGGGCTCCCTGGGCGCCATGGTTGCTTGAGATGTGAGCAATAAGCCATCTTAATGGGGGTGGACGGGGCTGTATAGTAGCGGTCTGGATCAAGTCCTGGCAGTACACCAATGCGCTGTGGGTCAACAACATAGGGAGGTTCGGAAAATGACAAGGAAGGCACTTCACCCTGAGATAAAGACAGCGGTTCTTCCACACTTTCTGGTAAAAAAGTACTGCTGTCTGTCGATTCGGCATCTCTCACTTTGGACTCTAGAACTTGACATTCAAGTATCTGACCTAAGGCTTTCTCCTGTTCTGGGACTGAAGTCACACTCTTACCCTGATCTACAATAGAACACACCTGACCAGTGTCTAGCTTTGCTTTTTCATCTATCCCAATAGTGCTTTTCTTGGCGGTTTTTGTGGGCTGGTTTGCTGAACTAGACTTTTCTTGACCTCTTTGTTTTTCTTGCAGCATTCCACTCTGTGTCTCCATATTTCTCAGCAGAGCCTCTTGTCCCATTACCACTCTTAAGTCCATGGTCTCTGGCTCCTGAAAGTCACTTTCAATTTCTGATCCTGTTAGGACTTTGATTCGTTCCATTTTCATGGGACCTCGTCTGCATGCTCCTCTACCAAACCGCCCTATTGGTCGTCCCATAGTTCCAAAATGACCTTCAAATTCAAAACTTGCACCTTCAGGTTGTGGGCGAGGGGAAGTTGTTGGTTTAGCCATCACCAGGCGGGGTCCAAAAGGAGTACATAATGGAGAGAGTTTTGGAGGGCTGCTGGGAGAGGGACTGGAGGCACTGTCTGTAGGAGTTGAAGCTGAAGAACTGGATGTTTGACCAGACAGATCTAAAAGTATGAGGAGAAAAAAAGAAAGTTTAGTTGCATATATGAAAATATTCATAGATTATTTTATTTAGGCTGACATAAATGCATGAACATTGTTAATTTTATTTACAGCAAACAGCAATGTTAACAGTAATGTTATTAAAAGTGTTTAAAAAACGAACAAAGAATTATAAAGAAGATACATCCAAGTTAACCCAGCCATCTTTGTAGCCATCTGTGTTGCCCCAAACATAAAACTTCTCTTAGTAGTGTCACTTAAATGTCACTGTATAAATTATTCAGCACAGTATTGCAAAAGGTCATCTAAACCACAGTTATATAAATTGTTTTAAAGTGGACTGTATGGAATAAATCCAGCAAAACAAATGTAATAAAATTTTATAAGACAACTAGCAGCTCTATCTTAATAAATTAGAAAATAGGGTGGCAATAAATTTCAGGCCAAAAAATACTTTGATAGGTAGACATTCAGTGTTTGTACATCAGCTTGTTCACATACCCTGATCAAACTTAAGGATATCATGACTGAACTATTTTACTTTATTCAAGAGAGTGAGGCTGTTTTGGGTCAGGGTGTGATGTGGCATGAATGGTCAGCTCCGTGGGGAGCATTTTAATGTCCACAGAGTAATTGGATGTCTTTTGAAAACAAGGCTCTTTTTGCCTGCATGGCAAACATGGAGTGACAGCACAGATTTTAAAGAGAGCTAAATATGCCGCAGTGTCAGCAGAAATCTCTTTTTTCCTCTCTGGATTTCTCACACCACTGAATGCACACACAATGTGTTTGCATGTATAAAAAGGAAGGAAAAGACAAAACATTCAGAATGTCTATGTGTATAATTGAATACATGTAGAGATAAACAATAATAAATAAAATAACAGTTTTAAAATATCTAACACTTTTATTATTAAAAAGCGTGGGACTGTCAAGCTGGCATAGCTGCAACAGTCAGTAGACATATGATACACCCTGTGATAGTCATCATGGAGCTTATTATACACAACTGATGCATAAAATTCAGTGTATTTCATTTGTAAATGTAGATTTTTTGCAACATGATTAGCACAGAATAGTTGTTAGCTCTTTACCCACTGTGTGTATTATCTGACAGATTAATCCATGGCAAAACAGATCTGTTATTAAAATATTTCTGTCAGTTCACAATCTCATCTTGCTGACTTGGTTTCACACTGGCTAAATTGCTATTATTGTGATTTCATCATCTCAACTTTAACCACATGATTGTAATATATAATATATACAAAGTAGATTTTTGAAAATCACCACTGATGTATTGTTTGGAGCTTCAAGTTTGCCTTTGCAACATTTTAGACTTAAGATGCAAGCATAAATCTGAGGATGTGAAAACATCAACAACACTTAAAGGCACAGTTGAAGACCTAAAATATAAATTCCACACACCTGCACACTTGCAGCTAACTTCATGAGGACTCCCACAGACGTAATGATTTTTATACTGCACAAACTGAATATTCAAAGCCCCTACCTCTAAACCCAACTTTCACAGGAAGCAATCTGCATTTTAGATTTTCAAAAATACTTAATTCTCTATGATTAATGAGCCATTTCTCTCATTGCGGCTGAAAAAACGTCACAATTTACTGGTATTTCTATACCTGTTAAGACACATCTATAGACGTTACCACATCTTGATGAATACAAGCCACATATACAGACCCACAATCTTCCTGTCTTTATATGCATATGAATTTATATTTTTATATTGCTGCCTCTCTTTTTCCTTTCTTATTAGGCCACTGACTTATTTGCCCTTCATATCATGTGTATCACTCTCTTCTCCTCTCTGAATTTCTCTCTCTCTCTCTCTCTCGCTCTCTCTCTCTCTCTCTCTCTCTCTCTCTCTCTCTCTCTCT
>CAIGQZ010033112.1:12537751-12558773 GCA_903798205.1 Danio tinwini
CTCTCTCTCTCTCTCTCTCTCTCTCTCTCTCTCTCTCTCTCTGCCTCTGCTTTCCCTCAATGCATCACCATCTTATACCCTCCCACTTTTCTTTTCTGTGTGCCCTAAAAATGTCACTACAGGCCAGATCCATCTTATTGTGCAATAATAATAATGTCTATCATTGTCTGTTCATCATGTCACCCAAACCTTTTGAGATAAATTTTGCATGCTCGCACATACTTAACAGTATATGTATGTGTGTGATACTGTAGGCTGATTGTTCCGCTTAGTCATGATTCAAAAAGATAACGTCACATTCTGTTTACTGCACAAGGCAGCACTGTTTTGGAGCAATCAATGAGTGTGAGGGGTCTTTGTTGCTAAGTCACTGTGGAGAAAGGCAGACGTGTGTGTGCAGGTTTTGCACACTTTGTCCTGCTCCAAGATACAACTGCTCCCGGCCCTCCTCAAATAAAACAACAGGTGGACTTATGGTTGTAAATGTGCATCCGACCTCTTTTTGAGTGTCCTTCACTCTCAACCCCCTGCTGCTTGCCAGGAGGAGTAGGTGGTGCTAGAGTTCACCTCTTTGGATCCCAAATCTTAAAATCATGAGTTTAAAACATCATATGCTTTCATATTTACTAACTCCTATGAGGAGTATGTGATGCAGCTGCTTTCAATACATGTAAAATATCAAATTCTGTACACTGACATAACGAAAATGGATTTATGAAGCAGTGGTTGAATGAATAATGCTTAGTTCTTGGAGAAAAGGGAATCTAAATGATGAAACATCCCTGTTAGCTTAACAATAGAATCCCCCTTGGCGGGTTTCTCTCAGGCCAGCTGCAATATGATACTTGTCAACAAAAAAAGCTTTGATACTCCTTTCACAGCTAAAAACTTGAAATCTTCAAGCTTTTTTCTTGAGACATTCACAAGGGTTTCTTTTCATATTACATTTTGGTAAAGTTTTTTCCTCGCCGCTGTGGCCACTGGCTTCCATGGTTCGGGATCTGTAGAGCTGCGCATCGATAGAATTGCTCTTCAGTGTTTGGACTCTCAGTAGTGATTATTAAACCACACTGAACTGAGCTAAACTGAACTAAACTTAAACACTGAAAACTGAACTGACACTGTTTCAATTTACTATAATCTTCTATGTGAAGCCACTTTGACACAATCTACATTGTAAAAGCACTATAGAAATAAAGGTGAATTGAATTGAATTTAACACTGTGTTGTTGCCATTCTAAATTCAAGTGAAGGTAGGTTTAACACCTGTACTTAAAAAGTGTGGCTAGCACTGCTTTTTACCAGGGTTATGGTGTGAATCTCACATTGGTGTAAAACATGTGCAACGTGAACCGATGCTTTGTTAGTATGTTACAGCTGGATTGGCAGCAACTGACATGCCTCACAATTCGTCAACTTGGAATTATAAGATTCCGCGTTCGGAATGATTTTGAGATATTGACCTTCAAAGTTTTTTGCATTCCATAGTAAACAGTATGTGTGTAACATTTGTTTTTTAAATAAAACGTCTTGAAATGTAAACAACTTAAAAAAAAAAAATCACATAATGTAAATAAGTTAATAACTCAATTTTGACAAAAATGTCAGACAGAACCTTATAATTCTAAGGTGACGAATTGTGTACTTTAGACAAACACAATCATTTTATATAGTTTATTTATGAACTAATTTTGAGAGGATCACTTTCTTATGATTGAACACAGCTGGTACCGCATTAACTCAGCACATTGCGCCAATCAGATGAACACGGACACACTATAAATTACAAGAGCTTTCTGCTCCGGTTATCTTCGTTTGAAGAATCCCCCCTTCCACTCCTACTCCTTCCCTTCTCTGATAGGGCAGCACGGCGGCCAGTGGGTAGCATTGTTGCCTCACAGCTGGTCTGTTCCTCTCCGGGCCGGTTGGCGTTTCTGTGCGGAGTTTGCATGTTCTCCCTGTGTTTGAGTGGGTTTTCCCCGGGTTCTCTGGTTTTCTCCCACCATTCAAAAACAGGCACCATAGGTAAATTGACTAACCAAAATAGCATTCTAAGGCAACTCCTAGTCAGAGATATCCAGTAGTTCACAGTAGAAGAGTTCTTGAGACCTACCTGAGCTTAAACTTTCCTCTCGCTCTCCAAACGGGAGGAAGCCCCGGGCTCAAGGATATTCTGAGCTCAGGGCTCTCTCCCGGGACAGCATGCCAAACACGCTTTATTACCAATCATCAGCTAAGTGTGAACTCTTGAAAGTATATTTATGCATGTGCTAAACCAGCATTTACTGTCACAATGTCTAAATGTGATGGATATGCATTAGTTATAGTAAAGTAGAGGTATTTTAGTCTAACAGTGTTCATTTCGTTGACGAAACAATTTTGGCATATTTTTGTGATGATGAAGTGATGATGACGACGACTGTAATAAAAATATACTGACATTTTTGTTGACTAATAAAAATGAGATGAGAATGTGATTGAGGGACATCATTTGCTGAATATCCAATCAGAAATAATCTTGGTGTGTGATGCATGACGCACACACATATTTGAAAAGTAACTGATCTACAGTAGATGCGGGATGCGATTACATCATCTTCCATAGGGGAATCTGTCTGTCTGATTAAACTATAATGACATGGTGACAGCTGAGAGAAAAAGGTTCATTATTTGTGTTTGCATGTATTATGTGTATAAATAAATAAACCAAACATATTTTAGTCAACTAAATCTAGAGTAGATTTAGCCGACCAAAATTTTATTACGACTAAAACTAGACTAAAACTAAAATGATTCAGAAGACTAAAATATGACCAGAACTAAAATGGAATTTTAGTCAAAAGACTAAGACTAAAACTAAATCAAAATTTGCTGTCAAAATTAACACTGTGGTCTAAAAATTCTATTTATAGGGTAAACTTGATAGTCGTCTGCAATATGTGCTCATTCAAACACTGACTGGATTTGAACCCAATATTTGCAAAAAGTACACAGTGTTAAATGGATAATTATAAAAATTTTGGACAAGCAACAATATAATTAAGTTGTACTTATAATCTTGCTTGAAGCCTAAAATTAAGTCAGCACACATGATTCATGATGGCTAATATTGACTGGAAAAAACTGTCAATATTATAATCTTTTAAATGTTGGAGTCAAGTTTGGGTAAAAAACCCCAAAAACAATTCCAGTAATATATTGAAGAGAGAAACCAAATAATAAACTAAATAATAACTGTTTGAAACCTCTTGAATTTCTTTACAGTGTGAAATTTCACAATACCAATAGGATTAATTGTTAGCCTCGCGTCAGTTATGAGCAGTGTGAAACATTCCCGGGGTTTACAATGAAGTATTTTATTCATTCATTTTTTTTTTCGGCGTAGTCCCTTTATTAATCAGGGGTCGCCACAGAGAAATGAACCGCCAACTTATCCAGCATATGTTTTACGCAGCGGATGCCCTTCCAGCTGCAATCCAGTATTGGGAAACACCCATACACTCTGACATGCATACACATACGCTACGGCCAATTTAGTTTATTCAATTCACATATAGCGCATGTCTTTGGACTGTGAGGGAAACCGGAGCAAACCCACGTGAACATGGGGAGAACATGTAAACTCCATACAGAAATGCTAACTGACCCAGCCGGGATCGAACCAGTGACCTTCTTGCTGTGAGGTGACCGTGCTAACCACTGCACCACCGTGTTGCCAACTATTTTAAATGGGAAAAGTTCTATAATGGATTATATATGGAACTGGCCTTAACACAAATGCTTGACCAGAGCAGCCTTCAGCACAGACAAATTAACCCCAATTGTCTGCTCATCTAATGTCGACCTATCTGATTGCTTTGGTATGCGTGTGATGTAATTGAGAGGGACTGAATAGAAGCAGGCCAAGCAAACTCGATCAACATCCACTCAGCTTATCTAGCTCTTCCACTGTGCCAACACATTATTCAATTAAAGAACATCTCTGCTACTTTCAAGTGCCTTTAAATATTCAATACCAGTTCAGTAGCAATGAAATCTGAATAGAGATAAATGAAAATGAAACATAAGGCACCAACAAAGGAGTGTGTGTGTGTTGTATTATAGCCGATGCACCAATTCCTTTCTGAGCCCATACAAGTAATATGAATGAAATTTTTAATGCTGACAATAGAAATCATACACAGAACTGCATCATCACCAGGTGGGCCTATAAAAGACGCTGTCATATTCCAGACTGCTATCTAATACCACACCCTAATCACCGCTGAACACATACAGATTTGTGATGCCATATATTTGATTTAAAGTTCATAGAGACAGCTACAGATTTTTTTTTCTTACAAGAACTCGGTCCCAGGTCTCCTTTCGTATTAGTTCTTATTAGTTCAACCATCTAAAGATAGTACTGACAAACTGTCACACATTTTTTTAGGGCAATCTTTCCACTCATTCTCTCACACACACCGTATATATAGTGCTCAGCATAGATGAGTACACCCCTCACAAATCTCTCCTTTAAATTAATATTGCCTATAGGATGCTTTACAATATTATATTTGTGCATAAACATTACATTAGTCAGTACTGAAGCCAAATCTGGAGCTTATCTAACAAAATAACTTACAATAATGGTTCAAAAATTAGTAGCCCAAATATATATGTTATAGAAAAATATTAAACAACATTCAACCAAGAGAAACGAAACATCTTTAAAATTTGGTTGAAATTTTTTAGTTTGTAATAGTTTTTTTTGCAATATTTTGCATGAATTTAAATGTATTATCCTTATATTTCTAAAGATGTTATGTGACTAAAATATTATTTTAATAAATAAATTTGTTTAATACATCAGTTTTGTTCAAATGCACCAATATTACCCATGTTCGCTGAGAAATGGATCAAAATATTAATTGTAAATATGGCATTTACTCATTTATGCTGAGCACTGTACATACCCACTACGCTTACTCATTGTTCACTAATTAATTAATGTTATAAACAAGATAAGCCATAAAAATAAGATTAAAAGAAGATAAAAAAACAACATGTGCTCAAAACATCACCACGTTATTTCAAATCTAATTATGAAGCTCCCTTATATGACATTTAGATATACACCAACATTTAAGTAATCTGTAACAACATTATCCATTGTTTATCCTACTTAAGATATGGGTGCCCTTCACCAAACACATCAGATTAACATTACGTTAATGCAGGCATGTTATGGACACCTATGCACTTGTCCTAAACAGCCTTGATCTCGAATGATGCTGTATCTTGGGGTCCTGAGAAAGTGATGCTGTGTCATGCTCTTGTAATTGCAGGCAGGAAGGAGGAGAGAGGGAGTGCGTTTGTGTGTATGTGTGTGTGTATGTGCGTGTGTAATACAACCACTTAGCACACTCAATGTTTTTTCGGAACTCTGCTGGATGGTGTTTATGGGTGCGGCTGGATGTGTTCCTGATTTCTGGCTCACCGTCCGAGCAGATAATTCTATTAGACACATGAGCAGCGTCATCATCCGAGCATCCTTTGTGTTACTCCTACTCCTACATCGCTCATGTTGCATGCAGTGAAGTGTGTGTGTGTGTGTTTGCTTACCTGGTCCTGGCAGCTCTGAATGTGAGTCTCCAGAGTCCAGAAGGCCCTGCGTGGGGCCGCTGCGATGTGCAGTCTCACCAGGCATATCCACAGCCTCTGACGCACTGCCTTAAACAGGAGCCAGCAAAAACTGAGGATGAAGGAAAAAACACTACTGGATGCTGCCTCCTCAGCGCAGAGATACAGATCTGTGTTCACTCTGATGCATTTATGTCAGCGTGCATGAGAGAGAGAGAGAGAGAGGCTGCAGAGCCACGCTGGTAGCAGCATGGGAAATGTGAGCGTGAGCTGCAGTATTTTCTCTCATTACGATAAAGCCCGCCTCAATCCTTCTCTCTCTCTCTCTCTCTCTCTCTCTCTCTCTCTTGCTTCCATTACCCCCTCCCTTTCTCACTGCTGTGTTGCCTCATTCCCTCCCTTTCTCGCTCTCCTTTTCTCTTGCTCTCCCTTCGGCAACTGGGTCTTGGACAATGATGTCAGCAGATTTCAGGATGCTCTTGAAGGCTGGGGGACAGTAATACAAAACACAGCAGGATGTAAGATAGAGATGATGCGCACTGAAAAACCAAATCTAATCTTGTATGCACTTGGACGATTTAAGCTGAACTTGTAGCCTGGTTATGATGATGTTTTGCTGTTTTGGTGCGCTAAACTGCTTTAAAACTAGAGGTTTTAGAAGATTAGTAGATTAGTTTTGGGAGGTTATTGGATACAGTGTTTATTGTAACTGGTTCATCTGTTGAACATCATTTTAAGCAGCATTAACATGCATGATGATGGAAGCTGTAATAGGTTGTGCATGAGATGGCTTCTTGGACAAGGCAGAACTTGTATTTGTCTGTTGGGAATTAGATCATTTGCAGATTGCTATTTCTGTGATCTCTCGTGAGTGGCAGGATGTCCAGTCCTTTGTCCTTGTGCCAGTAAACATCTTAGAAGAGATGTTTGTTGTACAAGGAGGCAATGGTAACACTTTACATGAAAGAGGTGTTCATAAGACATGTATGTGACAGATTTTATGCATGCTTATGACAGCTGTCAAGGTGACATTGTTTGAGATGTCTTTATGTCATGACAGGTTGTATTTGTTTTTGTCAACTTGTCATCTGAATTGTTATGTCAACTTTGCATTTAAAATGACAACAGAGTAAATAATGACAGTTGTTATAGGCATGCACAAAATCTCATTTATATTCAGGTCATGATTATAAAGGTGTCATGGCAGCTTTTTTGAACCCCCCTTCAAGTAAAGTGTTACTAATATAATTTAAGACCATGATAATAAACCAGTTTTAATAAATATTCAAAAAGAACTGCATATGCTCATTTCATGACTTCAATCAAAATTAGAAAATAAATAGTTCACCTTAAATTACCTTCTGGTGTTTTAAGCCATTTCAAGGATTATCGGAGTTGCATAAATTGAAGGTCAATGGCAAAAAACCCCAAAAACAAAACACATACACTACCTGACAAAAGTCTTGTCACCTATCCAAGTTTTAGGAACAACAAATAATAACTTGACTTCTAGTTGATCATTTGGTATCAGAAGTGGCTTAAATAAAAGGCAAAGGTCTCTAGATGCTTTTTATTTTTGCCAAAATAAAAAATGATCATGCCTTGATTTTGAATTATTCAATTAGGACAGTAAAGGTCTGACTTTGCTTAGACAAAAATCTTGTCACTGAACAGAAATAATGTACAGTATACAATATAAAGTCATGGTGCAGTGGGAAAAGAATAAATATTGTGTATGACTCCCATGAGCTTGGACGACTGCATCCATACATCTCTGCAATGCCTCAAAAAACTTATTAATAAAGTCACCTGGAATGACAAAGAAAGCATTCTTGCAGGACTCCCAGAGTTCATCAAGATTCTTTGGATTCATCTTTAATGCCTCCTCTTTCATCTTACCCCAGATGTGCTCAATTATGTTCATGTCTGTTGACTGGGCTGGCCAATCCTGGAGCACCTTCACCTTCTTTGCTTTCAGGAACTTGATGTGGGGGCTGAAGTATGACAAGGATCCCTATCCTGCTAAAGAATTTGCCCTCTGCTGTGGTTTGTAATGTAGTGGGCAGCACAAATGTCTTGATACCTCAGGCTGTTAATGTTGCCATCCACTCTGCAGATCTTACGCAATCCCCCATTCTGAATGTAGCTCCAAACCATGATTTTTCCTTCACCAAACATGACTGATTTCTGTGAGAATTATTTGTTGCTCTTACAACTGGGATCGACGACAAGACTTTTGTCAAGTAGTGTACAAGCAACACAAAATTATAAGTTCCTGACGATACTTTGAGGCTGTGTGTGGGCACAAACTTTTATATAGATGTAGATTTTATGTAGATTGCAGCATCTAAGATAACACAAGCACTATTCTGATGAACAGTATCACAAGTGTGAATAAACAACATCAGCTCAGAAGTGAGCTTGTGTCTGCTTATGTCATCATCTAATAGAAAGCTTCTGCTCATGAACGTGTTAATAAGGGTAATAATGATGTAAATAAAGTTACATTTTTTTTCCAAAGACAGATATTGATATATCATTAGGACAAGTGCTGTTAAACGATTAATACAAAATAAAAGTTTGCGTTTATTCAATAATTTTGTTTTTACTGTGCATGTTTGCTATGTATATATACTGTAAATACACACACATCAATTTAACTAAATTATATACATATATTTGTTATTTTTTTATAATTTTTATAATTTGTGTATATTTACACAAAATACAGTCATATACACTCACTGGCCACTTTCTTATAGGTACATCTTACTAGTACCGGGTTGGACCCCCTTTTGCTTTCAGAACTGCCTTAATCCTTCGTGACATAGATTCAACAAGGTACTGGAAATATTCCTCAGATATTTTGGTCCATATTGACATGATAGCATCATGCAGTTGCTGCAAATTTGTCGGCTGCACATCTATGATGTAATTTTGTAAGTACAAACTTTTATTTTGTATGTGATTAGTCACGATTAATCATTACAGCCATAATCAGGACCCATTAGTATTCATTTTGTTTTGAACACCATCTCATGCAGCAGCAGCTCTTTCCTGATTTTACAGCAAGTGAATGTGGGATAATGATCCAGCAATATGTCACACAAAATTGCAGCACATTGTAACTGTTTGCTTAGTCTGATGTCGCACGTGTATGTATTTCAGTGCCAAAAGCAAATAAATGGTAATGCACTCACAGTGTGTATTCTATCAAAAATCATGCACCTGAAATAACTGAACCATAAACTTTCTATCACAAAGGACCAGACTTTAATTCTATCATAAATTGTTAAATTATTGGTTTCCAGTTTTCTGTTAATTTTTATTTTTATTCAAATGTTTGATGTTTAAAAATCTGTGACACTTAAGAAAAACCTGATTCAACATATTGTATTAAACTACTATAAATGTCAATAAAAGTTGAGTAACAATCGCAAAGGTTGATGGAGCAGAGAACAGCATATAGTTAGCACTTTAGTTTAGGTCACAATTCATGCAGTTAACTACTGTCTTATTAACTGCCTATTATTAGGATATTGACTGTTCTTTAGTAGTTTTAACTAGCAAGTAGTTTTAATTAGAAACTATTCATTAGTAAGTGTGATCTTATTCTGCATCCCTAATCCTACCCAAAACTTAAACAGCTGATAAGTTTATTAAGCTAGTAGTGAAAGTTAATGGTTTGTTAAAATCGTGAATTGTGACCTAAACTAAAGTGTTACCAAAACATCTGTGAATCACAAAATACGGGAAACTGGTAATCAACAAAATGTTTTTTGTTTTACAGCGTGTAGTCTGTGACATTTTAAAAGCTTCATTTAAATGGGTGATATGAATTAATAATACTCATACACAAGATGGTAGAAATGGTATTCTCACTTGAAACAGAGCCATATTGCTTAGGTTACACCCTAATTAGCTAGAAGCTAGTTCAATCAAGTCTTGATAAATTAAATCAAGTTCCAATTTGCTTTTTTGTTTTTAGCTATTTTGAGCCAATTCATGCCAACTTTAAGACTAGTAAATCAGCATAGGTTTTTCATCTTTTTCATTTTTTATCTTCAGCAAGAAGCAGTTACATGATAGCAACACACACTGCAGGGAAACAATACAATCTGCTTCTCCAAATCCCTCTCTCTAACAGGAGTGTGCAACATGCAGTTGCTCCCAGGGGAACATGGCATCAGATTTAGCATCATGCATGCATTAAAAACAAAAAGTTTGTCCCAGGCAGGTTGTTAGATTGCATAGTCATGGTTGTGCTAAATAAGTTGTTAAATCCATAACACAATTGATAAACCAGTTTTGGAGTTCCTTAATAAAAAGTGAGAGGCTGCAGAAATATTCTTTTTGTGATGTTGTTTTAAATTAACAAGAGATGAAAAACAAGATCTTTAAAAATCAATGAAAGCGAGCTTCATGGAAGAGAGAGTGAGGGATACTGCAGTAAATTTAGCTCAGCGTACAGGGCTATGTTTCCACGGCAACTGTGGGGGAGAACTCTTGCTTTAGAAAGGGAATCCAATATTCAGCAGGCTCGCTGCTGCCAAGACTTTGGGACTTTCCTGAGTTTTTCTTCTTTTTCTGCCTCTCACTTTCTATCACATCATTCACTGGAATTTTAGGGAACTGGATAGGTTTTTTATGCCTGGAAATGTCAGGCAGAGTGATAAAGTACTTAGTCATCTCTCTATACTGTTATGTGAATTAAAAGTGAAAGTGAATGAGAAGAGAGGTAGATAAAGATGTAGTGAGTCTCTTGTTTGTTCTTATTAATCATTTACTATAAAGAACACATGCATTATTTAATAATTTTGATGTGATGTCAAACCAGGGTCAGACAAAAAAACCTTTCTATTTAGGAGCAAAATATGACCTTTAGAATTGATTTCCCTAAACTCAATCTTAATGACTGTTTATTTAAAAAAATATATATGTAAATTGCCTCTGACTAGCTACTGATTTCAGCAAAAAAGTTATCTGATTAGTTGAAATTCTCAGCACAGAAAAAAAAAAAAAGATGCTTAAAAAGAAATCAGATTTTTTGCATATCCAACACTTCCACTGCAATTCATAACTTTTTGATTTAGTGGGGAATTCGTAGAATCTAATTTGTACAATTTTGATTCGATT
Organism: Danio tinwini; assembly: GCA_903798205.1. Lineage (NCBI taxonomy): Eukaryota > Metazoa > Chordata > Actinopteri > Cypriniformes > Danionidae > Danio > Danio tinwini. The sequence continues at coordinate 12,548,510 of CAIGQZ010033112.1, forward strand.
AGTACAATTTGTTCATCACGCAATGACGCTTGGGTTTAGGGGCTGGGTTGGGTGCCACGCCTCCTTTTTAAAATTGTACATGTTCGTACAACTGAACTCGTATGAATTCATACAAATTAGCCATTAAACCGACAAAGTGTAAAATACTTACATTTTCTTGTGAGATCAGGCTCTGAATCTGGATATCAATAATTTGTTGTTTACTTGTGCATGGACATTTTTGTCCCCTTATTCTAAATTTGCTTTAGCTCCTGCTAATTGCTAATTTTACTAATTGCTGTAACAAAAAAAATCTGTACATTCCTGCCTGTCTCAATACCCTACTGTTGTGCATCCGTGAAAAAGGCCAATTGACTTATCGTCATGCATAATATATCAGCTTGAAATCGACCACAGACATTATGCACTCCTGGCTACATATTTCTCGGTTTTCAGAAATATAGCCCTGGGCACATTTTCCCAATGACCCTGTGTTGCAATTGAAGTTGCAGTAAGTTAAAAAAAGAAGTTATGAGAACAAAAATTAAATGTAACATTTTACAATATGGTTACTTTTGTTCAGATTAATGCATTAGTTAAGGGATAATAATCAGATTTCCTTAGTCAGTGTTCATTAATTGTTTGGGTTAACTAATGCATTAACCAACACATTACTGTACTTGTAAGTTATAATAAATTTGAAGTATTAATTGTCATGTTTTCTAATTCATTAACAAACATATTAGTGTATGCACACATTATGATTAAAATGTTAAAGAAAAGAGATACATTAGAGCAGGGGTGTCAAACTCAGTTCCTGGAGGGCCTGCTCCAACACACTTACCTTCCAGTAAGCATTTTTTTGTTTTTAAAAGATGTCTAATAGATGTCTAAACATAGTCATCTTGGCTAAAACAAGGGTAAATTTGGGCTGTCAGTGAAAATCTAATAGACATCTAAGAATAGGCCAAAACTAGACTAGTCATCAAATAAACAGAAAAGAATGACTAAACATATAAAGTCTGTCTAATCTGTCTATTTGAGGACTAGTCTAGTTTTGGCCTATTCTTAGATGTCTATTAGATTTTCACTGACAGCCCAAGTTCAGTCTTGTTTTAGCCAAGCTGTCTACGTTTAGATGTCTATTAGATGTGTATTAAACACAAAATTGTTTGCTGGGCTGTAGGTTTTAAACAAGACTGAAGGACTCAATTAGTTTGATTAGGTGTGCTTAATTAGAGTTGGAATTAAACTGTGCAGAGCTGCAACCCTCCAGGAACTGAGTTTGACACCTGTGCATTAGAATATGAGTATGTTAACATTAACACAAATTATGCAATGCAAAAAAAGTCAGTTTGCAATTACCACATTAACATATGTTTTGTTAACATTAACAAAGATTAATTAATGCTTGACAGATGTGTTGTCCATCATTAATTCATGTTAACTGATGCTTTAACAAACATTAACTTATACAACCTAATTATAGAGTGTTACTTTTCCTTGTTCAATGCTTCAGAGGGTCTTTTGCATAATGCAGTCTGACATTTAATCTATAACCTGCACTTGTATCAATTTTCATGTTTCTAGTGCTTATTTTTTAGATACTAGTATCTTTTTCATTAAGTACTAGTACTTATTCATTAGATACTAGTGCCTATTCTTTAGATACCAGTGCTTTAAAAATATACTAGTGCTTAATCATTAGACTATGTTTTTTTTATTAGATACTAGTACTTATTCATTAGAAACTAGTAACTATTAAATAGATACTAGTACTTATGTATTAGATATTTATTAAATAGATACTAGTTCTTATTTATTACATAATAGTGCTTATTTTTTATAGTGACTAGTAACTATTCTGTGGTTACTAGTAACAAATATATATTTTTCCATTCATTTCTATGTGATCTGTCCTTGCAATATCAACTATTCAGTTTCGACTAGTATATATTCTAGCTGGGTCTAGTACTTATTTTTATGTACTAGTAGTTAGTCATTAGGTACTAGTACTTAATCGTTAGATATTGGAATCTGTACTAGTACTTGTTCATTAGATACTAGTATCTATTTACAGTTTTTCTCAGTCAATTTTCTCAGTCAACACTTTTACATTTGCACAACAGTTAATGCATTTCTCAAAACAATTAGTCGTTTGTGCACATCATAGTAGCAGTTTCTCATTCCTTCCAACAAATTGCAAATGCTTTTGGAGATGCATTTTAGAATTGCTTTCATACAACTCTCTGCTGTTTCATAACATTATCATTTGCTTATGTCATGCCAGTCAAAATACAGACAATGTTCATTCCATATAAAAACTAAAAGTCCTCATTTCATTACTTGAGTCATACAAAAATGTTGAACTAGTTGTCAAAATCTGTCAAACAAATGTATTAAAATGTTTTTTCCTGAAAATGTCTTCTAAATAGAACAATTTCATGAATGATTTACAGACCAGTGTATGTTGTAGGTTCAGTTCCAATATGTAATGGAATATTGTCTAGTTTGTCACCTTGGAATTATAAGGTTCTATCTGGGTTCTGAATGATTTTGAGATATTGAGCTTCAAAGTTTTTGTATTTCATAGCAAACAGTATGTGTAACATTAGCTTTTTTTTTAAATAAAAGGTCTTAAAATGTAAACAACTTATAAAAAAACAACCCATAATGTAAATAAGTTGTCATTTAATAAGAATATGTCACTAACTCAATTTTGACAAAAGTGTCAGATAGAACCTTATAATTCTAAGGTGACGAATTGTGCACAGCTCTACCCAAAGGAAGTTTATGTTTGTTGTAAATAAGGGTGTATTTATCCTTTTGCACAATGCTGTAAATAAATTAGATTTGCAAAGAGCATATGCAGTAAAAATCTGAAACATATTCAGTTTCTTGTACTCAGATACTAACTAAAGATATTTAGATACTAAATGTAGTGATGTCTAACTTTATTGTAGCTTTCAAATGGCTGTGCAAGTAGTATATAGTGCTGTCTTGAGCATTTTCAGGACGTCACCAAAATCTGACTTTTTTTGTATTGGAAAAAAAAATTAAAGTGTCATAATGAAAACATGACAAAGCCATTTTACTATCTTGTTCATAAACAATGGTGTCAGGACTTTTCATCTTGATGACACTGACACTTTCACTGACATGAATACTTGCTTTTGAGGAATGAGCTATCCATTTTGAGCAAGTGATTTGGTTTTGCAGTTTGTACTAATTGTTTTGAGAAATGCATTAACTGTTGTGCAAATGTAAGTAGTGTTGTGAGAAATGCACCAAAGCAACTGAGAAAAACTGTAATAGATACTAGTACTTAAATAGATACTGGTACCAATTCATTGGATACTAGTAACTATTAAATAGACACTAGTAATTATTCATTAATACTAGTATCTTTTATAACTATTACTACACTCTCAGAAATAAAGGTACACAATCTGTCACTGGGGTGGTACCTTTTCGAAAGGTACAAAGTTGTACCTAAAATATCCATATTAATACCTCAAGGGTACATATTAGTACCTAAAATTTTTAGGAGGAACACTTTTGTACTTTTTAGGTACTAATATGTACCCTTGAGGTATTAATATGGACCTTTCAAGTGCAAATTTGTACCTTTCGAAAAGGTATACCACCCGTGACAGCTCACAAACCTTTATTTCTGAGAGTGTAATAATTCTTATTTTAGTCAGTTCTGCTTTTTACTCGACTTATAGGTTATGACTAGTCCAAATGGAAGAGTAGAGTTCAATTAAACATTTTACTAGTAAAATATTTTTACTAGTAATGTTTCGAACAAGTACTAGTATTTAATAAATGTTAGTAATATTTTATAAATAAGTTGTAGTATCTATTTCATAAGTACTATCTAAAAAATAAGCACTAGTAACATGACAATAGATACTAGTACAGCCTATTGGTTAACTGTCAAAACGACTTGCCATAATCTGACTGAACAAACCCCCAGCTGAGTTCAGCCTGCCCTTTAACATAACCAAGACAGAAAGATCAAAACAAAAACTTACTTCCATTTGGACTGATGTCAGTCATGGTCTGAATACACAAAAATGCAATGAACGATTGTGCAAAGAATAAAAATACATATATTATAATGCTAAATAATTAATTCAAAAAAAAAAAAAAGGGGAAAGGTCTTTGGAAATATCAGATTTTTTTTTAAGTTGTAAAGAATAAATATTTTAAAAGCAGCAACAAATATTTTCAAAATTCTAAAGCAAGGGTCTCAAAAACTTTTTCCTGAAGGGCCGCAGCTCTGCACAGTTTTGCTCCAACCCTTATCAAACACACCTGATCCAACTAATCAAGGTGTTCATGATTAGTCTTGACCTTGATTAGTTGGATCAGGTGTGTTTGATTAAGGTTGGAGCAAAACTGTGCAGAGCTGCAGCCCTCCAGGAATTGAGTTTGAGACCCATGTTCTAAAACATCATACCAGAAATAACGTGACTAACAGCAGTTTTCGGCAGTGACGTGAACGTAACAATATAAAGATAAAACACAAAGCATAATTCAATTTGTTGATTGATAATAGACAGCCCATAATTAAAAACACATTTATTATTACATTCTTATCAATATTAGGCCATTTGCTCAGCATCACAGCAGGCCAAATCTGCTGATGAAGTGTTCGCTGATAGAAAAATAAATTAAGACCAGTTTTACATTTCATTCAAATGTCACTTTCATTACACGATGAAACACAAAACATCATAGCAGGACTGCAGACAGAGAGGATACCAACCAAAACACAAAAGCAAAATATAGCTCTTTGAAAAAAATATGAAATTGATTTATTGATGTCCACAAATTGCAAACACAGTAATGGTTTAGTTGAGTGTTTCTCAACCACGTTCCCAAAGGACCATCAACACTGCATGTTTTGGATGTCGTCTTTGCCTGTCACACCCATTACAGGTCTTTCAGACTCTGCTGATGATCTGAATCAGGTGTGCGTGCAGAGCTAAAGGAACGTGGTTGAGAAACACTGGATTAGTTGGAAGTCTGAGTGGAAAACATCTCTTAAAATCTTTCAAAAAAAGATCTGGAGAGTAACATCCACTACAGGTAACCACATTTAGTTTATCTGACAGCAAATAACAGATCGGCAACTACTTTTAAATATTCCAGAGCGCAATGATTTCCAAAATAAATATTAAAGTAAAAATTTTGATTACATCTGATATGTATATTCTTATATACCGCCATGTGTTACATACCTAAAATGCATGAATATATGCAAATGTATAAATACCAACTGAATCAAACAGAGTGGGTGGGTATCATTTCGCTTTTCTTATTACCATTAATAAAGTGGTGAATTCTGAAGTGTGTGCTAAGTATCTTCAAGTACTGAACTCTCAATCCCTTTCTCCATTAATACATCTTCAACATAACTGTCTCCTTGGCAACATGTGTTGTCTAGGCAACTGCATCACAAACAGAAGGTGTATGTAGATATTATAGGTGGAAGTAGAGAATGTGATCTGCTTGTTTTCGTGGACGTTCACGATTAACACACAGCTCAGATAATTGAGTGCTGTTGGTATTGGGTTGTTTTCCCCCTGTGGCGAACACTTCAGATCAGTCACACTTTCATTTCTCTAGCTTTTTGGCTTAGATTTTCCTTTTTTTTTTTTTGTAGTGGGAAGGCAGCGGATACGCAATTCTGTTTCTTCTAAGCATCTGCTGTTTTCTGGAGGCTCCACTTTCTGTTCCTGCGGTGATGGATCACAGCTCCCAGATGCATTTGATTCCCACTCTGATGTTGGGGTGGATCATGGGACCTGAGGATGCTGTAACTGTCTCTCTGCTGTTTGCGTGTATGCAGTATTCTCTTTCTGTGTCCTTCCCTCACCTGTAAGTCATGTTATTGTCTGGGGCTGTTGATGTCTGTGAGCAGCCCGTGTCAAAAGCACTTAAAGTTATTGACAGGCTTAGAGAGCTCACTTAGCCATTTCCTCAGCAACTGCCTTCCCTAATTTGTCTTTCAAGTATGCCACTTTCTGCCAGTCAGACTTCAGCTCCAGAAATTCAAAGTACGGCACCTGTAGGGGAACACAAAAAGAGTGAGCTTGGGCAAATGAATATGCTTGACATTGAAGGAGTAGCAGCATTTAAAATTCAGTAAATTTATAAGAGCGATATTAGAGTCTTTTAAGTAGCTGACCATGAAATCTGAAATTTTGCTTGATGATGGAAGATTTTTCCCAATGCAATCTCAAAGTGATTTGTAACTTTTTGATTTAACTAATTCAAATTAATTTGTACAATTTTGTATGATTTCCTCATCCCCCAATGAAAGATAGGGTTAAAGATAAGGTTTGGGGGCACGCCTCCCTTTAAAAATGTTATGTTTTTGCATAAATGATATTGCATAAATTTGTACGAATTAGCCACTTTCCTGACAATGCGTGAAAAAGTAGTTTCCTTCTGAGATTGGGCTGATTTTTTCCATACAGATTCACAATCTGTTCAAAGTGTTCATAAGAATTCATTGTGATGACCAACAGAAAGCTGTATTGTAAAAATGCCACACAGTTCCTTCATGTTTTCACAACACAAATTAAGTTAACAAAGCTTAATTTTTTACAAATTTAAATGGATTAAACAAAAATTAAGTTGTCCCTCCCAAATAAATTAACAATTGTGTTGTTTTAACTCCTTTTAGTTCAAAGTACAAGCAGCAAAAGTCATTTTTTGAGTGTGATTGTTTGAGAGTTTGATTGTTGAGAGTTTTTTTTATCTGTATATTTTTCAGAATTTATGCCCACTAAGGGCCCGATCACACCGAAATGCGTTCCACAAACGCAAGGTGCACCGCAATTCCTCTTCTGTTGACAAGAAAGTAGCGCAGTGTGCTTTTTTATGTCATCAGGCAACGACTGAATCAGCTGCGTATTGTGCGCGAGTGTTGCTGTATAATTTTAATATTTAATAATATTGTGATAATCAAGACTTGTGAGGTCATACAGGTCCGGATAGCTCAAAACAGTAACCACTAGTCTCTCCTCCATCTTAAAAAAAAAAAGTTTCCAAACTAGTCGTCTTGACAACACAAAGACTGCTGTCACCTCAAGGAAACCCTGCCTCTGCTTTCATTTGATTGGAGAATGAAACAGAATGACTGACGTAATGTGCTTTTTCCGCTCAGAGTTTACTTTTTTCAACTGCGAGAGCACAGCATGCAACGGCAAAAATGCCAGTGTTGCCAGATTGGATGGTTTCCCGTCAAATCGGGTGGTTTTGAATTTGATTGTTCAGGTAAAAAATGGCATAGGTGGGTTGACAAAATTTGGGTGGTTTGAAACAAACATTTACTATGCAACTTATTCAACTAAATATAACTGTGTGCTCCTACTCCATGAAGTTTGTAGTGACCAGTGCATTGTGCAAACAGCGTGGACCCACCCAGAAGAGGAGGTGAAGGAAAGTTGTATCAAAATCTAACTCCCAGACAAATCTGACTCCCCCTTAGTGTGCACGCGCATCACGCAGCGCCTACAGTTAAACTCACAGTGGTTTAGCACTTTTATAGATCGTTTTTTCTACAATTGACAGCAAGAACAAACATAGAAGCGTTTTCTGATTGACAAGCAGCACTTTATTATGTTCAAAAGAATTTAAAACGGCAAATGGGATGAATTTATACCCCATTTCGAAAGTAAAACATACTCTAATAGGTAGTGTAATCTACACAACAATAAATGCAGTGTGTGGGTGAGAGGGTGCAGTAACTACGTTTACATGGACACCAATAATTTGATTTTAAAGCAATTAAGACAATACTCTGATTAAGAGTCTATCATGTAAACAGCAACTTTTGATTAATTTAATCAGATCATGGTCATAATCGAACTAAAGAGAAATCGAATTAAGACATGTGGAGTATGCCGATTTTAGTCGCATTACTGAAGTGCTGTACATGCATGTAAACACCTTAATCAAACTATTACCATCATGTAGGACTTTAAGCCGCTTTTTGCGACAGGGTAGTCCACACACACACTGAGTCAGTGCAGACCACAGACACCTGCATCGTAAAATGTGGAGGCATACGGTATAAACTTCCATTAAAACAACTCTTTCAGCAGTTCATAGTTGCATCCAATATCTCGTTTGTCATGGTGGGCTTGCATAAAATATTTGTGAATGAAAGTGAAAGTGCCAAACTGCAGTTAAAGTCGACAAATTAAAAATGAAACACCCGAAATTACACGAAACTCCGAAGGAAATGCGGATAGCGTGGTGATGCAATGACGTTAATCGGATTATGTGCTATAACATGCAAAACGCGATCATGAAAGTAACACTCAAAAAGCAACTCATGTAAACACCTTAGTCTTATTCATTCATTTTCTTTTTGGCTTAGTCCCATTATCAATCTGAGGTCGCCACAGCGGAATGAACCACCAACTTATCCAGCATTTGTTTTACGCAGCGGATGCCCTTCCAGCCGCAACCCATCTCTGGGAAACATCCATGCACACTCATTCACATTCATACACTACAGACAATTTTAGCCTACCCAATTTACCTGTACCACATATCTTTGGACTGTGGGGGAAACCGGAGCACCCGGAGGAAACCCACGCGAAAGCAGGGAGAACATGCAAACTCCACACAGAAACGCAAACTGACCCAGCCGAGCCTCGAACCAGCGACGTTCTTGCTGTGAGGCGACAGCACTCTTAGTCTTATTATTCTCTTAATTAGATTAAAGCAAATAATTTGATTACGGATGTCCATGTAAACGTAGTCAGTGTTTCAATGTAATCCGGTTATGTTGTAGTTCTGTGACTGCTGGTGTTGGTTGCTGTATGGTTAAAAATGATGAACGTTAAAGTAACTAGGTTAATTTCCATTTAAATAAATTGAAATTAAATAAAATATGAATCTAATATTTTTGTTGTTTTTTTGTGCAGGTTTTGAACATCTTTTTGGATGGAAAAAGTCAGCTATATCTGGCAACACTGGCAGCAGGCGGTTAAAACGTGGGGCAGGGCACATAAGCAGCACGGAAAATGTTTGCGGCCATTAGTAAATCATTCAAAAAAGGCAAAAAGTGCGTTCGGTGTGATCAGCCCTTAATCATTTAAAAAGGCGTCTCTCAATGGAAAAAGCGTGTTCGGCCCCTTAGACCTGTTTTTGAGGTACATGTTCAGACCACAAGTTGGCAACACTGAACTGGGCCATAGGGCTCTACTGTGCAACATAGAGGCGCAAATTGCAATGTGTGTCTCTATGATAAAACATTAAGGCACACTGGTGCGACTGACTTATAAATACTGTCATATAAATACAATCAGATTTTTATAAAGTACAAAGCCCAATTGTGCCTAGAATTATGTTTTGTTGCAGCAGCAGAACACGATACACGACAACATAGATGTTTTGTGGCTCCTAATTGCAGTCTGCCAGGAGGCGGCAAAAAGTATATGTATACAATACACAATTATAAAATTAATAATTTGTAAATTTTCTGTCCCATTTTAAATAAACAAAAAAAGCACTGCTTAATCTTAGCATAGAACTGGGCTGTACAAAATATTGTTTCAGCATCGATACCGCAATGTGCACAATCGCAATAGTCACATGGAAGGATGTGCCATGTTGAGTTGGTATTATAGTTGACCAGAAGCCACAGTTCAGAACACATGACATTTGTGAAGTCGCTGCAGAATAAAAAGAGTGTGTGAGCATTTCAGGAGAGTTTAAAGCATTAAGGCACAATAAATTGTAACTTTAATAGAGGTTAATATGTAACTCCTAATATTCTGACTCCTAAGAAAACTGCAAACTGCTTATTTAATTTGTATTTTTGATCTGTTGAGCTATCTTCGATTTATCAATGTTTGAAATGTGTTCATTATATTTTATGCAAATGATTCAATTCCAGAGTCATCCCAATCAATCTAAATTATTTCCAAAATAGACCTATTAAAGCCACCAGGTAAAATTGCATGTATATCACGTTATATATTGCAGAAAAACAAAATATCACAATTGCAGATGTTTCAAATATTATGCGGCCCCTACAGGGAGTCAAATTATTTCACAATTTGTAAACAAAAAGTGGAGACAAAACAAGTATACCTATTGAAAATGGCAAAAATAATAGATGTCCTAATTGATAAGTGCTTGTGTGAGGGGTTTAAACGATATCTGCAACCTGCAATTTAAAACAACACCCCTACTCTAGCCATTTACTTGTTCATCACAACTTTTGTAAAGAAAATGCTGGAAGAGACTGAGT
>CAIGQZ010033112.1:12558783-12584550 GCA_903798205.1 Danio tinwini
CTTGTTCATCACAACTTTTGTAAAGAAAATGCTGGAAGAGACTGAGTCTGAGTGTTCCTAGTGTGTATCTGTATGTGTTGAGGGCCTGTGTTCTCACAGAATATAAAATTAGTATACTATCAATATCTGTGCATCTAGGCTTCATGAACACTGGCCTATTAAAATGGCTCATCTAACACGTCAAATGGCTGGAGCATTATGCCAGCTTTGTGCTCAGTTTGAAGTCAAGACAAGTCCAGCCAACTCCATCTAACTGTACCCCAGGAGGCAGAGGGCTAACAGGATTGGCCTATATGCTGCAGACAGAGCCTGAGTCCTTTTCCGCAGTTCTGCTGCTATTTATAACCCAAAGCCAGTGGGACTGACTGTCATGTAATAGCAATGACAATAGGAATAGGGCTAATCAGGCTACTAAACTACACCGGCACTATAATAATAGTATCGAATAAGAACTGTTTACGTGAGTTGAAAGACAACAAGTATATGATGCACATCTAGTACATCTGACCCTTAATGTCCATGTGAACTGATTCCTAATCAAAATTAGCTTACTTATGTTTTAACACTACTACAATACTAGCGATCTTGCGTTCACACCAAGCACTTTATTATATATGAATTATAAGCCCTCCTGAATTATTAGCGCCTCTGTATATTTTTTATATGTTTTATATTTTTCAACACATTTATAAACTAAATTTTTTAATAATTAATTATTTAACTATTTAATAACTAAATATCTTTTATATTTGTCATGATGACAGCATATAATATTTTTTAGATATTTTTTTCAAGATACCAGTATTCAGCTTAAATTGCAATTTAAAGGCTTTACTTATTTATTTAGGTTAGTTAGAGTAATTAGGCAAGTCATTGTATAACAATGGTTTCTGTATATTAGCACTACTGTGCTGTAGTGAAAATTACCATCAAAACATTTTCAATTAGTTCTCATAAACACACAAGTTTTTTTACATGCTACACGAGCTGGATGTCTATAAAAGACAGTATATCTTTGAAGAAAGGGATGAAAATAAAACAAGAGTGAAGGCTGTACTAACATGGAGATGGTGTAGGTGTTTTATTCAAATGACTAATAATGTAAAAGTGACAGTCCAGTAGAAAGAGCTCTTTCTAATGTTAAAAAAGGTTATTAAGAACCAAATTCATGTTCAAAATAATTCATACAAATATTAATGAACGAGAGCCCCAGACAGCCATTAAGACAAAACTGACTGAACATTTAAAGTGACGGATAACAAAATAACAGCAATTTAGTTATCCTTATTGGTGCGAATGGGCTTCAATACTTAAAAATAAACCCAAAGGTTTTTTTTTACTGTGTCTTACCTCCACCACTATAAACCCAGCCAGCTGTAGGTGGCGTTTCTGCATTGCAAAGCGGCCCAGAAGGTCCTTGCTCTTCAGACAAAAGTTTGGAAAATCCCAAGCCACAAATGCGATTCTGCAAGTAGACAAAACACTGTCACAGTGAGAAACCATATCTGTATGTGAACTTAAGTCAAGGCATCTGCATTAACACCTACCGTCTTGCCCCTTCAGGTAAGGCATCAGCTCCACCACCTTCAGCTATATGAGGGGCTTTAAAGTTCTCCATATCTATAGGCTTATTCTCTGAATCGACCACAAGCTCCCCATCTGTGGAGAACACATTAGTTAACAGATTTATACATTAAAAAAGGTTCTGTCTGACTATTCTTGCCATGACACCAAGCCAACATCAAAAAAATAGCAGTGACAAAAAATTACTGCAGTTCATGTCGGCTCCGTCTCAATCAAACAATTGCACTTAAACACACTAAAAGGACATCATATGATGTAATAGTGTGTGTGTGTTCTGCACCTGTATATCAGGAACGAATGGTCTATATCAAGGGTTTTGGATCTTTTGGATGCCATCCTAAAATGTATTAAGCAACTATATAGTTTCTTGCATAAAGATACTGTGAAATATACTGTGGAAAACTGGGTTTAAGTATTATTTAAAAATATTTTGTTTCTGGTATGTATTTCTGGTATATAAACACTATTAATAGCATAGTGGAATGTTTAGGTGTAAAATGAAGTACATCAATGATTTATAAGAAAAACAGCCATCTGTCTTTGTCATCTTGAATTTGCTCGTTTATCTCTTTCGCTTTTTTGTGTGCATTTCTTAAACTATGATGTAATATGAAATATCATAGTATGATGCATTGCTGGAGAAACTGACTAGCTAGATATGTAAATAGATACATTGTTTGAACCATGTTGGTTAAAAAAAATGTAAATAAATAAAATAAAATAAAGACCATAGCGACCATAGCACATGTACTCTTAAAAATGGCACTTTAAATCTCCTAACTAAGACCCTGTTTACACTAATACGTTTTAGTTTTAAAACACATAAGTTTTGCTACGGTTACGCCATCTGTCCACAGTACGCCGGAGTTTTAGAAAAACGAAAAACGGAGCGTTTTGGAAACGTTGGAGAGGCCGTTTTCATTCTAAAATGCTGCTGCTCCGTCTCAGTGTGGATGGGGGAAAACGGAAACATCTGAAAACGGAGGCAGGGCTGCAGACATTCGCCTATCTGATTGGGGCTTTTCCTCAATATTAAGTAGCCTACACAGTTCAGTGACAGTCCTGCATCCTCTCCTTGTAAGGTTAGACTTCGCAAGTTTGATATGGAAAACAAACTCCCGAGTGTGTACATGGTACTTTATAAAGTCATTCACATCACCCTGGCTATGCTGTTTCACTTTCTTAACAATAAAATGAAAACATAACATAAGGAACTGCCTATTTTTATTTTGATATTAGCAACAGACATCAAAAAATGTTGAGGCGTCGTGTAGCTGCATAATACGAGCGTCATCTTCATGCATATTTATAACAAAACGGAGCCTATAACATTACTGCCTTCTTTCATTTTCATTGAAAATATGAAACATACCTTCTCTTTCATTGAAAATCAGTTTTAATAAATAATAAAGGCCATTATAAAAGTATAACGCACAATAAGTTTATACAATAGAGAAAATAAAGGCAAGCAATCAGTCCGATGTGGTGTCCGCTGTTACATTAATTAGGATATTAACCTAACTTATCTGCGCTCAGCCAAAACACGTTACCTGAGAACAAGTAATAGATTCAAAAGACCAAAGTCGGGGAACATGTCGTTAAATATAGACAACAAGATTAATTAAATATCACGTTTAACAAATATAGTGAGATTAGATCCAGCGGGAGATCTGTGATAAACAGTCCGACGTGCACAGTTCTTATATGGGTATGTGCTCAACGCACGCTGCAGCGCATGCCAGAGAGTGTGTGTGTGGTCACGTGATGTGCGTCTTTACCGTTTTAGTGTAGACAGAGAGCTGTTCAGAAACGCTGGGTGAAACGCTAGTGTGGACACGGATCGTTTTCATTCCAAAACGCCGTTTTAAAACTAAAACGTACTAGTGTAAACGGGGCCTAAAAGACACAAAATGAAATGTGTATATGTATGGATTGGAAGATACCAATTGAATTGCATATTAGCTTATTTGGTCACTTTCATGATCCATTTAAGTCCATTTGTCCAATTCGGAGAAAACATGTACACTCCCTGACAAAAGTCTTGTCACGTAAGTTTTAGGAACAACAAATAATAACTTGAATTCTAGTTGATCATTTGGTATCAGAAATGGCTTATATGAAAGTCAAAGGCCTCTAGATTATGCTTATTTTACCAAAATAAAATATGATCATGCCTTGATTTTTAATTATGCATCCACACATCTCTGACTCAAAAAACTTATTAATAAAGTCATCTGGAATGGGAAAGAAAGTGTTCCTGCAGGACTCCAAAGAGTTCATCCAGATTCTTTGGCTTCATCTTTAATGCCTCCTCCTTCATCTTACCCCAGGTATGCTCAATAAAGTTCATGTCTGGTGACTGGGCTGGCTAATCGTGGAGCATCTTGACCTTCTTTGCTTTCAGGAAATTTGATGTGGAGGCTGAAGTATGAGCAGCACTATCCTGCTGAAGAATTTGCCCCTTTCCTGTGGTTTATAATGTAATGGGCAGCACAAATGTCTTACTGTCAGACTGTTAATGTTGTCATCCACTCTGCAGATTTCTTGCATGCCGCCATTTTAAATGCAACCCCAAACCATGTTGTTTTCCTTCACCAAACTTGACTGATTTCTGTGAGAATCTTGGTCCCTATGGGTTCCAATAGGTCTTCTGCAGTATTTGTGATGATTGGAATGCAGTTCAACAGATGTTTCATCTGAAAAATCTACCTTCTGCCACTTTTCATGATCAACTGGAAGTCAAGTTATTATTTGTTGCTCTTACAACTGGGATAGACGACAAGATTTTTGTGAGGTAGTGTAGTGTAACCACACATTTGTTATGCTGTTTGCAAATATACTTTGCAATGATGGATTCGGGAAACACTAAATCATAGAATTATCACTGTATTCCATTCGGAAAAGTTCATCCCATGCCCTAATACAATCAAAGGATTTACCCTCCCAAATTACAGTTTTAAAGGGGGATAGGACATAGGGATGAGCCATTGCGAATGGAATTGGCACCCAAAAAGAATCTTGTGGGCATGTAGAGTCTAAAATTCTCAATTCTGAAGAGGCCTTTGAAATGGCAAGTTTTTAAAACTTTGATTTGGAACAACACTTCGACACAAGCCATGAATATTTTCACTCCAAATGCTGTTCAGAGTGTGATACATCCCATTTGGAACACACTGTATATCAGTAACAACAAAACTTTAATTGGCGACATTAATGGGGTAACTGGTTTTGTAAAATGCACCCCTGAATATCCAATCAGATTGTTCTCCCTCACTGACATCTCCAACACATTGAACTGTGCAAACTGCTATCAGTGTGAGGCTGAGTAGAGCCGTATTGCGGAACATAATGGAAAAACTAGCTGCAAAGACACTCACAGATGGTCTCAATGCTGGCTTGTTGTGTCACATCACTTAAATGGTAATTCAAGCATCGCAAATGAATGGGAATCAAACCTATGTATCCCTGAAGAAGTCCCTTCCGTTAACTTTATTCTGGCATTCACAGCTGCTACTCACCAATTGTCCAGCCATATAGAGTTTTGACAGCAGTGCGGAGGGCCTGTTTTCGCTCATTGGCCAGGCTCCAGAGGGCCGTGTGCAGGCTTTTCTGCAGAGCACTACTGGATTCTCCTTTACTCTGGAAATCTGGCAGCAACACAGCAGAAGCATCAACAGCGAGTCCTAGAGGTTCCAGCTGAGCATAGGCACAGATATTCAGCAATTTCTGCCGATGGTTCTCAGTCCGGCCCTCAATGCCACCTGCTGGATAAGTCAGGAAAGCACACAACATCAAATGACTGCAGAATATCCTTCAAGTACGGTATAGTGAAGAGCCTCAATCACTATCAACTGTCTTTGTACAAAAAAAGAAGTGTGTGAAGAAGCAATTTGTTCTTGAGATGAGGATGTATAAATTATATAAAAAAAGATTAACTTTATTTTAAAGTTTAATACCATACAGAGATTTGGGGCTGATCAAATTTTTTGATGTTTTTTTCAAGAAATGTAAAAATTTTTGTATATTGTATATTTTAGACTGCATATTACATAGATACTTTTCCAGTGATTGCAAAGCTACATATTCAGCATCATTAGTCCAGGCTTCAGTGTCAGATTATTCTTCATAAATCATTTTAAAGGTTAATTTGATTCTCAAGAAACATTTATTTTTATTAATGTTAAAAGCTGTTTGCTATGGACAAATAAAATGAAATAAAAAATTTAATTAGAAAGTGAGAACTGTGAGTTATAAAGTGAGAATTCTGAGCTATAAAGTCAGAATTCCGAGTTATTAAGTTAGAATTGTGAGTTATTAGATTAGATTCAACTTTATTGTCATTACACATGTACAAGTACAAGGAAACAAAATTTTTAGAATTTTTTTTAGAATTGCGAGTTATAAAGAAGTTTCCTGTTATGGTGACTAACCATAAATGGAGTGTTTAAAAGACTCTTTCTTTAGGTTCTCTGCTCTGTAAACTGGTATGGATTCGCAATAAACGGATTTCCCAATAAAGGCCAGGAGGACACAGTTTGGTTGACACTTCGACACCTTAGAATTATAAGGTTCTATCTGACATTTTTGTCAAAATTGAGTTATTGACATATTCTTATAAAATGACATCCTATTTACATTATGTGATGTGTTTTTTTTATAAGCTGTTTACATTTTAAGATGTTTTATTTCAAAAACAAATGTTCCACACATACTGTTTGCTGTGGAATGCAAAAACTTTAAAGCTCAATATCTCAAAATCATTCAGAACGCAGACAGAACCTTATAATTCCAAGGTGACGACTTTTACTGAACTGAAATATGAACTAATACAGCCCTTTTAGTTTTAGCCTTTTATAATGTCTATGTATGATACATATGTCTGCAGCTCAAGTACACCACATGAGGGCACCCTTGCAATTTAAAACCAATAACAGTTGCAACAAAATGTATCATTGATACACATATCATAGATAAATAATATAGAAATAATAATTTTAGACTTTTGGAGGAATCACACAATCCACAGCTAATAGTTTCAGGCGCTCTGTTTAATGCTTTATAATTGCTATTTAGACCAAATAACATAATTTTAAAAAATCCATACGAATAAATAAACAGCCTAGTTCAACTAGCCTATATATTAATTTTTGAAAGTGTGATAAACAATAAAAAGTCGGATATAGGCTTTGTTGTGATTATGGGCTAAGACGCCATAACAGGAAACTCAGAATATAACCATAAATATAACTCTGAATTCTGACTTTATTCCTTGGAATTCTGACTTTATAATTTTTTTTATTAATGAATAATTTTTTTAAATCAGTGGCGATAACAGGCTTCCATAGTTTGCTGCATGAAGATATTTCATCTCAAATTAATGTTTGTCAACCAAAACATACAGTATTGAACACAAGAACCACTAAGGCTTGTTCTTGTATGTCAATTGCACACTGTATAGTTGAACTTTAGTAGAAATTTGTTTCTCTGATCTTATTTTTCAATCACTTAATGAATGTTTTGAAGCATCAAAGTTAATGATAAGATATTATTTCAAAGTGAACACTTTTGTGAAACTTCATGGACACTTGAATACATTTATTTCATGATTCCTTGATAATTCTAAACAAATAATATGTGAATTATGAATTTTAGAACAAATGTAAAAGTAATTTCTGTATGTTTTGAATAGACAGCTTAATAAATAAAATGAAAACAAACATCTTATTGACCCCAAACATTTGAAAGGTGTTTTGTTAGATCTGCGTAAAATCCTTTAAAGGTGCAGTAGGTGATCTTCCACATTGCTAATCGGTTAGCATAAATCTCTGAACCACAGTCCCTCCCTTGCTGTCCAGAGCCACGCTTCCTGAAACACGAGCACACGCACCTAAAGATGACAACAGAACCCTCTCTCATGTGTTAAAAGCGACTAGTGCTTGTCAGGCGGCGTGCAGGAATTACACTCATTACTAAGCCATACTTACATGCTATTTCAGAGCGAATATTTATAATAATGGTAGCATGGTAAACAATATCGGGTGTGTGTCACAGGTTGTCTTTGTTCAAAAATGAACCAATGTGATGTGAATACGGAAGCAAACACTAAACAGTAAACGCTAAACAGGCTAGGCGAAATATCGCTATTTACTTGTGTTTTTACTCGCTATTTAAAATCTACATTACAGATGCTGTAAAAGACCTTCTGAAACTGAAGATAGTTACATCAATCTATCACCAGAAGATTTCAGTGGTTGAACAACACTTCTGTGCATATAACCCATTTGTAACAACAACATCTACATCAGCTTTGCGTAAGGCTAAAATAGTTTTTAAACATTACATTACCTGTCTAAAATAAATACTTGAGCCATGGTGTCATCCTTCTTCCAGCAAGCAAAGGTAACTCCAATATTGATTCAGATTTTAAAAAGTTTTGATGTACTGCTCGCACTCTCTCACTCTCTCTAATGAACGTACAGCGAGTCTATGCACAAACCGTGGATTTGCATGAATGGCTGCGCAGTTGTTCAAATCTGCATTTGCCAATAGACAGTTTGAGCTACTTAAAGGAATTATGAGAGATGTCGGCCCGACACTATTTAATTGGATGAAAATTTTTTTTGTTTTATGCCCTACCTAGAATTTAAAAATACATGATAATACAAATAGATCATTTACTTTAATCAATACTATTGGAATGTGAAGAGTCTTTCAATCAGCACAACAAAAAATGTTTCTGAAGACAATCACCTACTGCACCTTTAAGTCAAGACATTAGTCGGTCAGGCTATGCTGCCACCAAGTGCTTTCAATGTGAACAGCAAAAAATATCAATCGGTGCAACATGAGGCTCTATAAGATTATAGCCTTTTCTGTGTGTTTTCAGCACATTTTTCTACATACCTGAGAGTTTCTTTTGAAAGTCTGGCTTTGTAACAGAGGAGATGTAATCAGAATTAGCCTGGTTAAGCACACAGAGTGACCAGACCACATCTGTTTTCAGGAAGGGCTCTAAACTCGTAAAGGAATCTTCCAAAGCTTTGTGCACCTATAGTCATAAAAAAATACAAATGACATGCATAAATACACTCTGCATTGCAGGTAATTAAGGAAGATAACAATACAATTGTTATAAGTTTATTACCTTTTGATAAAATTGCTCTTTGCTGAGTTGGAAGTTAAGTTTGGCGAAAGCCATGAGGAGATTACACATCTGCAGAGTGCTGTACTTTTCACTATAACTCACATAGTGCTGAAAGAAAATGGAAATAGGAGTAAGAAATAAAGCTATGTAGATGAAGACTCATTAAAGAATGCCATTAAAGGCAGCAGAATTAACTTGGTGGTGCTGATTTGCTGCAAGAAAAAGACTCTAACCTGAGCAAAGCCTTCAAAGAGAGGCAGGTGGAGCCACTTGAGTAAGGCAAGAGACTTGGCACAACGGCTGACATCGGAGGAACTCAATTCAGATAACCTGGGCAATAGCTCAGATGCGAGTCGCTTGAGAAACTGTGTCTGGCTAAAATTCAGCTTACCTTTGATTCAGAGAAAAATGAACAATTAGATATGTACCAGAGTTGAAGAATATGTGATTTGAGCATCGATGATGCAATGTGTGTATCCGCAATAGTCACATGGCAGGATTCAATTTTTTTTATTGAAGCTTAAAAGATATTATTAAATACTATTTTTTTTCATTGTATAAAAAAATTGACACAATGATGACCATGTTATTTTGAATTTGATTGAATTTCTATTTTTGAATACTGTTAGACTCCCCAGAAAACCGTAAAGCACTGTTTAACTTATTTTTACTCTGTTGTATTTATGTATGCATGTATTATATTTTATTCATATGCACTGCATTGAAAAAGGACTGATCTGCCGAGTTGATCTAAATGGATGAAATCTTTCCAGATATTCAAATCATCTGATGAAATTATATTCATATCGCAATATATATTGCAGCAAAACAAAATATTGCAAAGTCAGATTTTTATAATACCATGCAGCCATGGTATTATAAATACTAATTTGTACAGCTGTTTCCGAACATATAAGCCAAAACTCAAGCAATGACAAACTTCCTTACTGACCATAAACGTATGCGATGTCAAGCAGCAATGGCGTTTTTAGTTCAAAGGAGGGTTTTTGGTTCAGGTGGTATGAGAGAGCCCGTAGCAATGGCACGGCCCTTCTGTTTTGAGAGGCCAGTGCTAATGCCACCCTCCGCATATCCTCCGCGCTAAAACTCTCTGCCAACTCCAGAGCCTAGAAAGCACAATACAATTATTTAGAAAAATTCTCAATACAACATATTGCAGTTTAAAAATTATTCAAATGCTGTTGGTTTGGTATTTGTGTGTAAGCACCCACTTTGTCCTCCAGTTTATCCATGAGAGAGGGGGTGAAAAGTGAAGCACGGCCCATGAGAATGGTTATGGTGCGACTGTCAGACAGCTCAGTCCAGCGCAGTTCCAGTTGTTTCAATAGGGTTGAGGTAAGCACTTCATTTTCATACCTATCAAAACACAAATAATGACATTATAAGAGCATACCAGCAGGTTCTCTTACTGTATCAAGATCTAAAGAAACTCATTAATAACAAGCACAAATACAAATAAAAACTAACTAGGGTTGACAGGACATTTTCTAAAAAATTTTTTAAATACTTTCTTGTTACAGTAATGAATGGCCATTTCTTAAGTCTGTAGTATGCTGCTTTCACTGAGAATGACAAACTGAAAAAGGCAACAGCTAAATGCCACTAACATTAGTTTTCTGTACGTGTTAGTAACACTTTTATTTGGCCTGCATTCATTCAATCAGCATACATTTATTTCACTCTAGTTCCTATTGTGCTGGATTACATCCTGCTGTAAAGTAGGAGCTAATTAGTAGTTCAGCCAAATAATGTTTCATTCATTTCCTTTTCGGCTCAGTCCCTTTATTAATCTGGGGTCGCCACAGTGGAATGAACCGCCAACTTATCCAGCATCTGTTTTACGCAGCGGATGCCCTTCCAGCCACAACCCATCTGTGAGAAACATCCATGCACACTCATTCATACTCATACACTACAGACAATTTGGCCTACCCAATTTACCTGTACTGCATGTCTTTTGACTGTGGGGGAAACCGGAGCACCCGGAGGAAACCCACGCGAACGCAGGGAGAACATGCAAACTCCACACAGAAATGCCAACTGACCCAGCCGAAGCCCGAACCAGCGACCTTCTTGCTGTGAGGCGACAGCACTACCTACTGCGCCACTGCGTCGCCTTCCAAATAGTGTTTCAAGAACTAAAATGGTTCTCAGTTTATTCTGTGTGAACATGCCAGAAAATGATTTCTTTTGGCAATAGTTCTAAGAACTGTTTAAAAGTTACAGCTTTTAACCAACTTGCAACATCCAGAACAGATATCATTCTGATAAACTAAAAAACACACATTTATGCCGGTGTTAGCTCACATGTGACTTTGGGCACAAGAAATCTTGCTTCAGACTTCAGTAAACATGCTCAGGACCATTTGCTATCGGCAGCCATGGATATTCATTTGGGTAAAGTTTTTTGAGTGCAAAAGGGCTGGTAGCTAAAATATGAATCTTACCCCATTCTGCGCTGAAAGGCTACCCAGTCTGCTAGGTAGGACAGGTGACGATAGCTGAGGCGCCGGATCCTCCAGAGCACTTCATTCTGAATGGCGCCGAGTAGCGGAGCATCGGCAGGGAGACCTAACATGGTGAGTGTACGCAAAAGACCCACCAGAGATCCATTCCACACTGTGGACAACTGTGAGAGAAAACACATATTCACTCAATAGGCCTCAATTCATGAAACACGAGCACAACTAATTTGAGTAAATGGTTCATAAAAAGCTGTTCTGATGTAAATATATGGACTTAAGTGACATCAAATATTAGATGTTATAAAAGAAATGTGCACATGTAAATGCTGCACTTTTTTTTTTTTTGGCAAACTTACAACTTTAACTTTGGTGGACACACGTTTATTAAAAAAAGTATTGTTATTGTATGTATTGTTGTTAGTCTTTCCTACATTATTAAAAATATACAGAAGCCAAACCTACAGTATCCAGAGAGAGAGAGAGAATCCAGAATTTCACTGCGTTCTTGAATGCGACATTTACATAGTTGTCATTTATTGGCAGGGATTATGCTAATTGTGAATGAGCATGTAATTAAGATAACATTTAATTCTCAAATCTTATGTTTACAAAAAGTGTTTTGTGAATCTAGAGGACAGTTTTGGAGAAGGCCTGTCTGTGTTAGGCTGAAATTACTCTGAATTTACTCTTCCATGCCTGTATCTCTAATTTCTCTGCAGCAGTTCTAATGCTTACCTGAGTGTTTAACGTGTCCTGCATGCTCTTGCAGCGAGGATCCAGCAAAACTCCTTTGCCTCCCTTCTCCACGACCCGCAGGTTCAGCTGGATCAGACACCTGGCGGCCTCACTGCCCGATCCACCGTGCTGATCCCACAACTGAAGCACTTCATCTGAGGTGGATGCTTTTTCCACAAGTCTGATCAGTTTTGTACGTTCATATGGAACTGTTGCCTCCTCTATCTTGGCCAGTTCATTGCCCTGACAGAGATGCCGAACAGAAGGTCGGATCAAAGACAGAGTCATCAAGCATAGAGGCTCTGTATGGTGGACAGTGGCGATCTGCAGGCGGGCAGAGGCTGTGGCAGTCTGAGGGCTGCGAGGAAACCATCGTGCCCATCTGCACAGCAGCCTGGTGGTCATTTTTCAAAAGGAGACTTCCTGAATTGAACAACCAATCAAAGCATTTGCACACACATCTTTGGCTGTGCACCTAAAAATCAATCGGAGAGCATTTAGGGTATATTAAAAGAAAGTCTCAGATGAACGAAAACAAGGCCAGCTAGGAGAAAACAACAGCATTCATATGTAATAATAATGATGCTGCTTATATAAAATGTATGTTACTGGTCAAAAGTTTGGAAACTTATCTTAAAATTTTTGTACATGTTTGATATAAAACACATTCAAATACAAATAAAACAATGAAAACAGCAATACTGTGAAATATCATTTCAATTTAAAAACTGTCACAATGTCACAGTAGGGCTGGACGATTAATCGAAAAGTAATAGAAATCGACATTCCTAGCTAATAATCAATCTAATTTTCCAGGTTGATTTTTTTCAATCACTTATCTTAGAGCATGTGGAGTCACGTGCTGTGTTTGTTATCATTGTGTTACTTTGCACTACATTGACGATGGCTGGAAGCTGCGCCATAGATGCCTTGAGATGTCATATTTTCATTGAGGTAAAGTTGGTTTTATAATTGCACATTTGTTCATTTTAAACAGTGAGAACTTGTGACATGGTGTCTATATTCTTTACCGTGCTAGTTTAAAAATTTGGTCTGAAATAGCATGCAAGTATGACTTCAAAACAACATTAGCACTATTTAATTCACTGTGAACAATGTTGTACTTTGATAGTCATCGGCTGCTAATATGATTTCACTATTTAGAATTAGCAGATAATACTTTTATGAAATCATATTATTAAGGAGAAAGTCTGAATGTGCTAATATAAAACCAACTTTACCTCAATCATATTTTCCATTACAACAAAATTATTATTTACATTCATATATTTATTTGAAGAAATGCACTGCTTAAAATATTATTTACAGATATGAAAGTTATTTTATATAGAGGAGACACTGCTTATTTACTACTTTTAATATTACATTTTTTAAAATTGTTTATTTTGTTTCCAAAAGTGCAAGTTATTTATTTTCACTTATTTATAAGAAAAACGTGACTGCTGGTTGTAGGCAACGTGTGATTTAATTTCAGTTGTTTAACGTTGATGTTCAATAAATAATCATAGATAGTGTGTGTTTCCTTCAATTATTAAAAATCTCTCACTTGTAATATGTGAGCATATTTCTTAAAACCTGTTAGTGAACTATGAGGGCAATAAAAAAAAGAAAAAAATGAATGAAATAATCATTTGTAATCCAATTAAAATGTTCAATTAATCGAGATCTTAACTGTAGGCCTAATCGATTGAGGTAAAGCTGGTTTTACATTTGCACATTCGTTCAGTGACAATATGTGACATGCTCCTTATATTGTTTACCATGGTACTTTGAATATTCTTTCTGAAATCACATGTAAATATGACTATATTAACATTAGCACTATTTATTTGACTGTGAACAATGTTGTACTTTGATAGTCATCGGCTGCTAATATGATTTCACTATTTTGAATTAGCAAAGAGTACTTTTCTGAAATTATATTAGTAAAGAGAAAGTCTGAATGTGCGAATATAAAACCAAATTTACCTCAATGCCAAATCTCAGCTTTGTCACAATAAGGAATTTATTAAATACAGAAAACAGTTATTTAAACGGTAAGAATTATTTCACAATATTAATGCAGTTTTTTTAAAATCAAATAAATAGACTTGGTGAAATAAAGACTTCTTTCAAAAACATCAACAAATCTTAATGTTTCCCATCTTCTCACTGGTAGTGTACTTGGCCTTTTGTGTAATATATATATACATTTCTATTATTCCGTATATTTCTATTAGTAGTATAATAATAATAATAATAATAATTACAATTATTTTTATTTTTTAAAAATATTACACTTTAACTCTTTCTAAATATACTGCTTGCAAACATCGTACAAAGATCTGTCAGATGTTTGCGTTTCCTAGCTGTCTGTCATAGGCAGAAGTCTATTCTGACCTTGCCGTTTTGGGCAGGCGCCGCATTAAGCTTATGAAACCGTGATCGTTATCAACATACAATTTGAGAAACCCAGCAACCGCTATTGCTATCCGATAAATATGTGTCATCGTAGCTGAACAGTACTGCGCTGTCGTCACGTATAAAGTAATTACTGCTTGCTTACCTCTTTAAATTAGGTTTTATAAGTGGATCGACGACATTTACATGGAGGAACGATCAGTTGGAGTCGCGTAGGTTTTGCGTCAGGGAGCCGGCAACACGTGATTTCGAAAACGCGTCGTGATTGGTGGTCATAGGGGGAAAAAAGAAGGAAGAGTTGTTTTATCAACTCTAAAAGCGATATGAAGATCATATATATATATACACTAGATATCACATAGGGACCCTGAGCATGCGTCAATAGCGCCGCCACATTGGTACAGTGCTCCTAGGACAAACGTCATTCAACCGCACTAGTCAAGACAGTGTGCCAATGTGAAGATGCTGGACTTAAGCGCTGTGTACGGGTGTAGTAACGAGCAAACAAAGAAAACAAAGCACAAAGTCATCACATTTCATAGGCAAGAATTTGTTTTTTTATGTTTTTGTATGTTATGAACTTTTGTGCTTAACAAGTAATGTTATTGATGATAATAATTGTTACTTTAATAATAAAATTGTTAAATAATAATCCATTGTACGCATCACTGTCAACATTGCCAAATTTACATTGTCTTGTTTTTTTGTGAGTATGTTGTTGTATTTTGCACTGTCTGTATTTTACACTGTCACTGTATTTGCACTGTCTGTATTTTACACTGTCGCTGTATTTTGCACTGTCTGTATTTTGCACTGTCGTTGTATTTGCACTGTCTGTTTTTTGCACTGTCATTGTATTTGCACCGTCTGTATTTTACACTGTCTGGAGCCAGCACCTAAGCTTTTCACTCATCATAGCACACGTGCTGCTGATGATGTGACAATAAAAGTGATTTGATTTGAATACAGTCTCTTACTGCAGTGACCATAAGGCAAAGTAGCACCAACTCGCACTAAATTCTAAGCTTATGCTAGTTTTGTTGAATAAAATAAGCAAACAATGTTATGAAATATGACAACGAGAAGCTGCGCTGCTAGAAACTTGTATTATTGTCAGCTAAGTGAAAGAGTCGTTCATAACGGAGATTCATTCACAACCCCGCTCTCCCAGGACTATAATGAGAAATGAAAGCAGGAGAGGTGGTGTGTTTCAGGACATGGATTAGATCAAATTAAACAGGGAAGGAGGGTAATGCATTTCCATGCACACAAACACTGACTCTTTGTCAGGAATGCCCATGCGGTCACATTCATCAATGTAGAAAAGTGATTTAAAATTATAATGTTTCGTAATAAAAAAAAAAAATTAGCATACGGACCACTTGGGACAACTTCCGATCATAGATATATGTGTATATGTGTATTTCTCTGGCTTTGGATGGCCACAGTTCTCCACTTCACCTTGGTCCTGCATTCATTTCAAAGGAGCGATACCCTGTACTAAAATGGCGGCTCTATTGACGCATTCCATCTAATAGACAACAGTAGGGTAGGCGACATCTAATGTATATATCTATGTATGAAGACAAGCAAAGCAGTAAATACGACAGATTAACATATTGTTAAATATCAATAATTAATTTTACACTGCCATTTTTTTGTGATTTGTTACACTGTATAATAGGTAATAGATCAGAAAGGTAGCCTACTGACATTTCATTGTTGATGATGATTTCACTGATGGACATTTTCTGTAACACAATTAAGCGCGTAATTTAAAAATGAAGGTAAAATACCTATAGTTCCTTAACCCTTTGATGCACACGCCATGTAAAATCCCTTCCAATGCACAACATGAGTCTGAAAAAACCCACATACATTACTTATGTAATTTCATGCTTGGCTTGTTTATCTCAGCATTAAACATTCCCTTATATAAATACTCCCTAATATACCAACAAAAAATATTTTTATTCAAAATGTAAGAATACGGCTTTGTGATTGCCAAAAACAAGTTAACTGAGAAATTCCTGGAATATCAAGTGAAGAAATTAATTCATTGCAAAGATACAGAAAGTAAGAAGTAAGTTGGGTCACTTTAGACCCATATATGCATCAAAGAGTCAAAGGGGGAAAAATTGTTTTTTTAATGAACAGTCAATGTGATTTAACTGCAGTTCTGTCAAAAAATAGGTCTTGCAGGTCACATGAGGTCTTTTAGGAACAAATCAACCTGCCGTTAAACTTTAATACATTTATTTTGTATGTGTGAATTTGTTCAGAAACTTTAGTTAGACTTGTATCATTATTTAAACACCCCTCCTACCTTTTCACAATCTTTTAGTTTAAAATTTATTATTTGCTATTTCTCAGAATCTGCACATAAAACTAAAAAATGTATCTTTAATTTTTTATTTTGTTTGAAATTTTTTTATACATAAACAAAAATGCATGGCTTCAATCCCTACTTTGACATTTTCTGACTGAAGTGGAGTCACTGCTCAAATCTTTCCATATGTGTAGCAACAAAAAGTGTGTCAGACTATTGGTACTATATGAAGAACTGTTGTCTAATGACTTTGATTTTTTGATTTAGATAGCTTTCCTGTAATGCTCAAAAATTATTTATTTTCATTATACAATTGTAATTTACTTACCCCTTTCTTTGTTTTGTTAGTCTTTTTTTTTCTTTGCAGTTAATGTAATTTGTATTTTCTCTCTTCTATATTGTTATATTGATCTCCTGATTGTGGTTGTATATTTTCATTCATGAATTATAAAATAAAAATCATCCTGCCATTAACAACTATCCCTCAAATTAGTTGGCAGGAATGAGGTCAGCTCCAATTGCAACTGTGTCCCAATTCAGAGGCTGCATTAGGATAGCTGCTACAGTATACTGCAGAATTTGATTCTTCCCTGTTTATTAATGTGAAGTTGGTTGAAACAGTTATTGCGATAATGCCTAATAGAGTCCATAAAACTATAACTAACCTTTTAATAGCCTATTTTGTCTATATTACCTTCTGAGAATTGTGAGAGGTCAGACACAAGCACAAGGTTTCTTCATCTGCATTGCACCGTTGCTTTGTAGATTTTTAGGTAATAATACAATAATATAACCACACAATTTTCTTTTAAATACAGTCCAAGCACATAAAAGAAATTGATTTATAATATTTTGGTAATGATCCCTAGATTTATGAGTTATGCATAAGTCCTGGAATCTACACTCACAGGCCTTTTTATTATGTACACGTTCAACAAATGGCCAGGGCCTGACAGAATCTGGGGGCAACTTTTTTCAAAAAAACTAAGTTTGTTGTGAGGCAACAGTGTTAACCACTAAACCACCATGACACCCCGTATAGTAGCCTAAGAACTTTTAAAAAGAAATAATCCTTAAAAAAAAATAAAGGTTTACAAAGCAAACCCAATTAGATTTACTTGTTTGGTAAACAAAGCAATTCTCTCAAATATCTACTAAAAGACACTTGCTCACTTTACAACTGGTACTGTAAATAAATATAAACGTGCATATTAGTTAATTTATATTGCTGAAACTATTATAAAACTGAATAAATATTCACACACATTTATACAAGTAAACAGATATGCTGGGCTAAAAAATATGTGGAAATCTTCATAGGTAGATTCTGTGTGGGCCTACGAAATGGCTATGCTGCTATTACATAGTAGCAACTTAAAAGGATAATTCACCCCAAAAACACACCTAACCTTACCCCTCATCAGCTCCCTAGAGAAACTTTTATTTTACAACTATTATTTGTACTGCAGACTCTATTTATCTCAGTGTTTGCTTGCTTGAGTTTGTGTGTAAGAGAGAGATCTTTGCCAAGTTTTGCGAGAAAACTGCATTTTAGCCAGAAAAACATGTTGCTCTCCATAAACTATGGGTGATTCTATAGTTGCAGGTACGTTTAGTGACCAAAGCTATCCTTTTTTCAGCTTTTTAAAATTTTTTTTACATTATTTTCATACATCACAAGATGTTGCATGCCAAAACAACCTGAATATTTCCTTAATCACACACTGGACAATTTAAAAAATAGTTTAATCCTGATTTTATTAGTGTCATGTGATCTTAGCATTTATAGCAAGTAGAATGTTTGGCAAAAAAGTTGTAAAATTGTAAATTGTTACTGTCAATTCAGTTACAATTTAGTAACTACCCATAATGATTTTTATTGCTATGATTTATAGTTATTTCTACACATTAATAAATTAATCCATAACAGAGTTGACAAACAATATAAAAAAAAATTTATTGCCTAAAAGTAAAACATTTAATCCTCCTCTCCAAGGCAGAAGGTATCTCAGTGTTTCAGTCAGTTGTTTTATCACAATAATTTATTTACCTATCAAGAATTTCTCTCTCACTGTAATTTCCCCATATATTATACATTTCCTGAAATATAAGAGAAAACAGGGGTGTGTAAGATAAAATGAAAATTAACTTTAAATATTTTTAAAACTATTATTGAATTATTTTAATACAAGATAATAAAATGTGCATATGGCTCTGAAAATCAAAAAGTATGAGACTCACAAGACCTTTCTTCATCTCACAAGTAGATCCATATGAAACAAACAAAAGTTATATAGACATTAATACTGACTAGAACCACTAGCCATCTCACAGGATGGTTCATCATCTTAACGTCCAAACACTGGCCCGTCTTGGAGAGGATTTCTTATTTCTTTTAATGTATTTTTTTTTCCATTGCTCGTTGCACTAATGGCACCTCTCCCCCTCACTTTGTTTTTACTTGGCTTTTGAATCCGGTCGAATCCTAAACGTAACGATGTGGTGAAAAACTGTGTTTGTAAATCAAATTCCATGCTAAAAAAGCTGGATATTTAACAAGTTGTGCAATCCAGTTGATTTTAAATGCAATGTTAAATATAGAGAAGTCCAGAAAATCTCTAGTAAACAGTAGCCTATTCCCAACCACAGCGTAAGATCCCCGCCTAGTGGTCAATTATAAGACCTGCTATACTACAGTGATATATTGGCATTTTTGACACAACTCGGTTTACGTTTTAGGGCATACATTTTTCTTCATAGTTTTAATTATTTATCAGTTTTATAAACATTTACTCTATCTTGAGCTAATTTTGGCCTATAGCTTATATCATAGCTCTCACCAAATTTCATAGTTAGCAAAGCTTACAAAACGAGTGAGAAAAACTATCGCCATTACTAATTTGTGTAAAACATTATAAGAACAACCTCAGCTGAACAGCTTTGTGTTCTTCCTGCTTTTCTTATTAACTTATTGTAGATTTAATGTTACTTTCTAAGAATTATATTCATTCATTCATTCATTTTCTTTTCGGCTTAGTCTCTTTTGGCTCGTTTCCACTGAGTGGTACAGTACAGTACGGTTCGGGTCGGTACGGGTCACCTTTATCAAGCTTGCGTTTCCACTACAAAGGGTACCCTTTTGGTGGGCGTGGTGTACTACTGAGAGTTTCAGTCGACGTCATTCTCGCTCGAATAAATGTCTACAGTAAAGCTGTACAGGTCGTTCAAATTATATGAGAAGCTCATCTAACAAAACAGATGCTTTAAACATATTAATACTTGTTTATAAATGTTTATTACTAACATTTCTATGAACATGATTTGATTATAACTGCAGATCAATGACAGTGTGACAGTGTTACAGCCTACTGTAACGTCTGCAATTATATAAAATAAATAAATGCAACATATATGAACACATACAGACCCTTACAGTCTCCGATATGTTACCAATTACAGAAAAACTACACACAGCATACATTTAGTCCTTATTTCAGTAACAACACGCAACATATACAGTAGCCCACAGTTAAAGCTAACCTCTCATCTGTGTCTGTTATCTTCACCAGCACATGTAGCCTCTGTTAGAGAGTAATTCTGTCATTCCGAGTTCATAATAGTCCAAAAGGTGATGATAAACATGGCAGTTTGTTCATGATTCAGGTTGCTGAAACTATTTGCTCCTGTCGGGAATCCTTGTAATCCTGTCGGGCTTCTCCTTTTTTCTGCGCTTCACTCTCGCGTTTGTCCTTTTCTTTCTGAATGGATCAGATGTCGAAGACGCTTCATTAATCACACACACACACGTTATTATTATCAGCTCAAGAAGTTCGTTATATCAAATCTAGATGCGATCGCGAGCTCCCTGGAGAAAGCGAAAAACCGCTTGCACTTTTAGACGGCCTCGTAAAACAACAACAGGACACGGCAGATTCTTGGCTTTGTGGCTGTTCATCAAGACAACAACAAGGTTTGTTTTGAGCCCAGGTCATCCATGTATCGTTATTATATGCATATAGTTGTCTCGGCTGTGCATTTAAAAACATGGCGGCTCCATTGTTTTGATTCTGGCTAGCTCCATGAGATTGTGACGTATCTCTGTATACCAATCAGCTGCGCGTGTAGCTCCATCTTTTAGTACCCTTTCTCGCTTTGGTACCCTTTCGAAAAGGTGCAGAAAAAGTGGTACGGATCGGTTCGGTACGCTTTTGACAGTGAAAACGGCCATAAAAGCGTACCGAACCGATCCGTACCGTACCACTCAGTGGAAACGGGCCATTTAATCATCCGGGGTCGCCACAGTGGAATGAACCACCAGAATTATGTATAGTTCAATGTTAATGCATTCACTTCTCTGGTTAGACCGTTAATGCCATTTCTTAAAAACTGGACAGGCTTCCTTTGAAAAATCAGTAGCCATACACTAAACGCATTTCTGTAGCCTAACTACAATTTACAGCTAGATTTCCCAGGAGAATCCGCATGTAATTTGCAGTGCAATTTCTGATGAAGTTACATATAACATTTCTTAAAAACCTTTTTTATTTTTTATTAAGAGTTTTAATACTCTGGAGAAAAAGGTATATTTGTAACAACTACTTACTTGTTTGACCACTTTAATATACCAAATTCAGTGTCATGACAATGTAGAACACGTGAGCTCTAGAACAAATAAAAACACAATTCAGGTGTTTAGAAAGAGTACTTTATTGTGTTTGATTTGCAAACTATAACTATAAATCACGGTTGTCTTGAGCATGTTGTTCTGAAGGCTTCTTTGCTCAACAACCCTGGCCTGCTGCTGATAGACAAAACAAAACATTAAACAGTTTACACAAAGGCCCTATTGTCTATTTTAAACTAGAGTAAACTAAAGTTTAAAACTGTAGTTTAATACAGAAGCTAAAGTGGGCCACACTGTTGCCACCCACCATAAACCTGGCAGCAGGTCCCACTACCGGCCTCCCGTGTTTTCCTGAGGGTCCTCAGAACCCATGATGCCTAGCGTGCACGAGCTAAAGAGCAACAAACATGTAATATCCTTTCTCTTCTTCTTTGATGTATAACGGCGGTTGGCATCCAACTTTAATGGTGCATTACCGCCAACACGTAATATTCGATATTGCTTTTATGTAGGCAAACCGTGAGGAACTACAGCACAGACCCGAGTAGCGGACTTCGTGAAAATTGACGTTGCTCCACTCAAACTGTCTGTATTGAATTCACCTTGGTCAAGTACAAACAACAATACCTTGAGAACTGACAAAACTGAGATGAACCGTAAGAGCTTTAACAGAATGCAGATCGAATGTTTAGAACGTCACTGGCTGAGCATATCGTCATGAGGAGCGTTGAAGAGGGGGATACGCAAGATGGCGCCGCGAGCATACGCAAAAACGCACATCCAGAAAGTTAGGTTTAAGCAACATAGCGGTCTTAATTATTTTCATCTCAATTGGATGTTAAGTATTATTTACTTACCCCAGTCGATTTAGAAACGTGTCAGCTGATAAGAAAAGGAAGAATTGTATGATGAAAAAGAAGGAAATGGCAGCTAATTCGGAAACGTCGGCTAGTCCTGCTGCTTGAGCTAATTCTGTCAGGATTACTTTGGGTACTCCAGGCACTGGAATTTGAAATTGCACGTCGTGCCAGAAAACATTGATAAGAAGAACGTGAGGAAAGTAAAGTGAATGTCATTTGTCAGAAATTACTGCCAGAAAATGCAGACTGTCTTCATGATGTGATTAATACAGTGCATCCCGTCGGTCCAGGCCCGGATTAAGAATACAAATGCCCCTGGGCACATTGCCTTGTTGGGCCCCCTACCCGGCTGCACCCCTATAGTTTATAGTTTCAAAGAATAATGTAATATTTTTTAATAAAATGAATCTATATGTATTGCCCGCATTTTTTAAAATAAACAATATACAGTACATATATGTATAGTCTACAGAGATTTTACTTATTTTAAAAAGATTTAAAGCACACTTTGATTTAAAAAAATACTAATAAAATTAGTGAAAATTAATGGTTTTTAGTATACTTGTTCAAGTTCATTGAAGCAGTACTCAAAATATATATTTTAAAGAGTATTCGTTGTAATTACAAATTAGTTATATTAAGATGTCGTTAACATTTAACACCAGGTGGAAAATAACTGTTTATAGAATATTTAAAAGATGCAGTTCATGAAATAAGCTACATTAAATACCCACCGGGCACTTTTTATATTTTTATTATTTTTTTATTACTTTCATTTTTAAACAAAAATATTTAATTTCTATTAAAAATAAATGTATTTCCAATCTGATATGGGGAAAAAGAAGAACGAGTTCATCAGACGCTTGATTCGAACCGGTTGATGATTGATCGCATCAAAACATATTGCCTTCTTTAGTAATGTTATCTTGGTCAATCAAACAGTGGTTCCAACGAGGTGCGCTATTTGCAGCACTTACACTTGCAGCACTTACGGGGCTGCAGCTAAAAATTCCGCTTATTTAAGGAAAACGTAAATGGCGCGAGAAAGTGATTTTTGGCGTGAGAATACTGCCCATTGCGTGAATAAATAGACAAGCAAATAAATAAATAAATAACTAGCAAATAAATAAATAGGAAAATAAATAAAGAAACAAGCAAATAAATAATAAAATAAATAAACAATCAAATAAATAATTAAATAAGAAAATAAATAAGAAAAAAAGTAATGAATAAATAACTAAATAAATAAAAAAGCAACAAGCCAATAAATAAACAAATAAATTACTAAACAAGCAAATAAATAAACAATATATTAATTAACATACAGTGCATCGCGTTGGTCCGCGAAGAAGATGCGCTCCACTCGGGGTATAGTCATCCAGTTTTCCTCGCGTATGCAGATACATTAAAATACTACCGAAGTCAGTGGCAGTTACATCTTCATTTGTGTTTTGCAGCAGAAAGAAACTCAACTTAGAACAAGTGAAGGATGATTATGACAGAATTTAAAATTTTCTGTGAAAACTATCAAATCAGTATAGACTTTGTGACAAAATATAAAGACAGTTTTGAAGACAAAGCTGAGGTCGAACAGGCAGTGAATTGATTGTAAATTTCCGACAACTATGGGTAATAAATTGAGTAATATCAAACCGACCAGCAGAGGGCGACATTGACCAATGCTTAGTGCAGTACTCGCAGGTTCAAGTATGTTTGCCTATTTTTGTTGACGAAAATAGTTATGTACCTACCTATTACTCTCTAAAAAGCTCTCTTGATTGAAATCATATTTGAGCTAGTCCAGTGATTGATAAGCTCAAGCATAAAGCTCCAGGTTTTGTGTACCAAACAATATAACTGATTGAATTTATCAAATCTTTCATTAACCGCTCCAGTGGCATTATTCTCTAATGGGAGCGGGGTGCGTAAATGCACAATAGCGGTCTATTCTGGGTTCAGTAATAGGATGAAAGCAGCAAACAAAATGAACATTTTGGGTAATTTTGTAGAGGATGATTTTGTCTAAATCAGCCTAATCTTTGCCTACTGGACTGCTGCTCTGGTCAAGATAAAGAATCAAATCAAGACTAAAATATAAAATGATGCACTGTGAGAAATATAACAGATCTTTCCAGAGGTAGTTGCATATTTAATTTGTAGTTTGGCTTTATAGGTCGTTTTCAGAATGCATTTGTTTTATACAGTGTGTTTAAAATAATAGAATGATAGACTACTGTAATATCTAGTATTTAATATTTAGTCTTGAATTAAGTGTCAGTAATATAATGTAGAATTAGATTCTAACATTTCAGCATTCAGTAGCACCTCAAGGATTTTCAGGTCAGAAATCCATTCACGCAGCTTTCAAAAGACAGCCATGTTTTGTGTAATGAGCGAAAGGGAAGTAAATTTTTCTTCTTGCACATCATGTACAAAGCAATGAAGAAGTGAAAACGTTCAATCTCTTACAAAGCGCTTTTTAGATTGAATTTAAGAGACAGAAAAAAGGGCAAGTGAGACATTTTTCAGTAATGAGATGGCTCAACCAGAGGTGAATAGAGAGGATAAACTTTTAGAGGCAATGCGATATGGAGCGCTTCCATTAACTACCTTTTTCGAGTGGCACTTTGGAAAGGGAGAGTGAACGTGAGACAAAGAGAAAGAGGGAGAGTAACAGTCACTGACTGAACCTTTATCTGGTGATTTACACTCACTCCATTTCATCAGCTCTTCGTGCTGTACATCCATCTGGCTAATGGTGTGATTTACATTAATGACATCGAGAGGTGCAGCCTGTTTTACAGTCTTAAATGCTCTCATCAGAACTTTGACATACTTTATGGTAAGTCAGCTCAATTTTGCATAGGCATTCAATATACCTCAAGGTGTTTTGAGACACATAAGCGTTCACACATAAGCGTTCGAGATAGATTTGTCTAATGTTTTATGCTGTTTGAAGAAAGACGTATTTAAAGCGACCTATTAAAACTCAATCCAGTATTTTTCTAAAACTGGGTGTTTAAGAATATCTCTTAAAGAGAACAAGAGTTACTGAGCCAGGTTAAGTGAAGTTAAGTATCTGTCGGTCACACTCATGATAGTTTAACAGTGCTGTGCTGAGAGCTCTGTCCTACTCTAAGGATCTTCTTAAAGAAGTCTCTTACTACAGACGTCAAGCTTGATTTCTAGCTGAAAATGTATATTTCAAAAATCACGAGGGTTAGGCTTTGGGAACTGTTGAAATAACCAGGCTGAGCTGAGTTCAAGACATATGTCTTGATTTACTGAGAGGGTAAATCTGAGAAAGGCCTTAAAAAAGACTGCTAATAAAATACTAAATCCCTTTAGGAGTGTCTTATTCATCTCATGGCTTAAATTTAATGATTTCTCTTTTAAAGATGAAAAGATTGTGTGCATGTTGAAAGAACAAGTTCTGTTTTGTTCATTACTGTATTAGAAAGCAGTTCTGTGAAGACTGGTCTTTAATACTGTCTACACCAGGGGTCGGGAACCTTTTTTTTAGCAAAGAGCCATTTCTGATTTTTTTTTATCAAATGCATTTTTAAAGAGGCATTGGGGGTGTA
>CAIGQZ010033112.1:12594550-12613280 GCA_903798205.1 Danio tinwini
TATATATATATATATATATATATATATATATGGCGTTGATAGGGTCAAAAGGGATAAGGGGCTTAGCCCCAAAGAAGTCCTACAAAGCTGCAAACACGTTCATTTGGACATTAACGGAGGTTCTGGAATTTCTAAATTCAATACCTTGCAAAATATTGATATTCAATAGGCTACTATTTTTGATATAATAAAAAATGTATCAAAACACATTTTATTGATTAGTTATTTTAATTAACCAAAACCACACATTTTATACTGTGAAAACAAATATTAAGCATGGTTAGTAGTTAGAACTATTCAGTTTTGCGAAACAGTTGTATTATTACCTCATCAGCGGGAAATTCATTTACCCATTTTTGTATTTTAAATACATAATGCTGTTACATGTATTTTGTTACTCCCTAGCCCTATTCATAATCGTAACCACACTGTGGCCATGCCAAGAAATGTAATGCCAGATAAAACCACAGTTTTACTGGAGAAACTGAAAACATTTCAGCTACAAGTGACCTTGCTCAATGTTGGCTTTTGAACATAAAACAAAGGAGTATGAACCCTTTGTAACCTTTAGCTCGCACACATGTGGATGCTTGTATAAATCTGGTAAATCTGTTGTGTAGTGAAGAACACAGATTACACCACAGAAGTGTGATTACTGAGTGCGAGACTTCTTTCTCTCTCTCTCTCTCTCTCTCTCTCACACACACACACACACACACACACACACACACACACACACACACACGTGTTTGCGCACACACCCTCTCACACAAACGTCATACACATCTTCTTTCAAACGGGCTTAAGCCTTTAGAGACGTGACCTTCAACTCCACTCCTTGAAAAAGTGAAGGAAATAAGCGTTTGAAATAAAATAAGTCTGAGAGGAAGAGGGACCAGGGGACATTGTGAGGAGCATGACCTCTAAATGTGAGACTCCCTGTGTGTGCGGTTGTCATGCTCATGATTTCACTCTCTCTTAACTTTTTCAGATGAGCTTTTTGCAGCCGTTAGGAATTCCAGTAGTCTTTTGGCTGCCGATAGTCGCATGGGCAAAATAAATGACCGGAGACCAACAATGTCTATTTGAAAGATTCAGAAAGTAAAGTTTTCTATTTTGTCGGAGCAGAAAAAAAAATGTGCAGATATGGATGAGCCTAATGATTCATTAAAGCAGCAGCAATCACATATGATAATACTATGCAATAATTATATGCATTATATACAAAATGTGAAATAATGAAAACAGGCACTGTAATTATGAAGCAAAACTAAATATTTGTACTAAACAATTATGAAGATCATTTAAAAAAATGTTACTCCGAGCCAGGTGTGCACTGTAAAGTGTGATTCATTGACTTTACTTAAAAATCTAAGTAAGATCTTTACTTTAAGAACTTGAACTTTTAAATTTCAATGGTTTAAAGGTTCATCAGTTAGTGTTAAAATTAGTTTCCCCAGTGGTTTTTGCTTCCAGCTCTGGACTATTTTATTCTACCTGTTGCAGATGTCTGAATATGATTCTTGGTTAAAGTATAGATTTTATCAGGAATTCTGCTGTTAAACATTATTATCATATTTTAAAAGTCAATAATGCAGACTGCCACCTTTATCAAAAGCATATACCATCAATTGCAACACAGGTTCATTGGGAAAATGTGCCCAGGTATGCATATTTGAGAACTGAGAACTATGTGCTTGTCTGCAGTGCTTAATTTGTAAATGAACAATTCCCGGAACAAAACTTGGAAATAAAAGTTACTGTGACTGATGTCCACCCCACAACTTCAGTTTTCTTGGAACATGACGTCATTAAACAGTGATAGCGAAAAAAAAAAAGAGCATCACATTTCTGATTGTCTTTAATTATTTTGTGCCGTATAATGTTATAGGTCAGTCATGGTTAATAAAAACATGTAGCTACAAGCATAAATCATATGAACAATCACTAGTCAGTTTACTTTACTATTATTAATCTTCAAGAAGAGCCCACAGTTACCTCTTCTGTCAAGTTTTCAGTCTAACTTGAGATCGCTTTGCTTCTGTCTCCCGCTATCCTGATCCATTCATGCAGTTTCATCTTCTCGAGATCTCTTTTGATCAGGCTCATTATTAGATTTACTCATGGTTTTAAAAAATGAAAATATGCGTGACTGCCTCTTTGCCAATTTCAAATACAGATATTAGTTAGGTAGGCCACTATGCCATTATTTATTTTCGCTGCTCACTATGCATGGATTAATCATCAACCAATGAGAGTAATTGTAAACATATCTGTAAGAAAGCCGATTGGCTAAAAAATATTGATGAGGGCCAATAGTTAAACAGGACTTTTGGTTTAACTTGCGCATGGTGACTACTGTCATGTGTGTGCGCGTGCACACACAATCCACACAGCCTTCGATTGCACTCGTTCCCATTCTCTTTCTTACACACACACGTAGATATTCACCACACACAAGTTAATGCCAGATCCAATAAATAAATACCAGAATGCAAACACGAGTATCTGACATATTCCAGAACAGGATCCGACAAGATCAGGCTCAGATTAAGCACTGCTTGTCAGTACATATGGCTGAATTTTGAAACACTATGGGTGACACTTACCTCCATATGGTGTTAGCATTTTGCTCAGTAGTTCACCACAAATGGTGTCAAACTTGGAACATAAAGTGAAGCAGACCGGGGGTCTGGAAACACAAAAACAGCAGTGTGACGTCGTGATAGAAGCACAAGCTTGTGATGTGTTTATCTCCTCTAGTTTGCTTTTGAAATACTATCGGTTGGGTTTAGGTAAGGGGGTGTGTGGGTCAGTCGATATCAAGCTAATATATTATGCACGATGACAAGTTAACTGGCTTCTTTCATGGACATCTATGAGAAGAACATTAAGATACACAGAAATGTACACAGAGGCTTCTGGTCGATTTACAAGAATTGGCATGAGAAATTGTACCACAGTAATATATTTAAGATTGTCAAAAATGTACACCGCGGTCTCAAGTGGATTTGTGAAAACAAAAACTACAAGACAATTGCTGTTTCTCA
Organism: Danio tinwini; assembly: GCA_903798205.1. Taxonomy (NCBI): domain Eukaryota; kingdom Metazoa; phylum Chordata; class Actinopteri; order Cypriniformes; family Danionidae; genus Danio; species Danio tinwini. The sequence continues at coordinate 12,597,601 of CAIGQZ010033112.1, forward strand.
ATTGCAAAAATGCAGAGAATGGACTCGTGTTCTTGTGAAGACCTGTCTTGCCAGGTCACCTCAGAAGAACAAACTCGGGAGACCATGAGAACAGAGAATGCGTGCACTGAGAAATGAGATGCTGCGTTCTTCCTGATGGTCACCTGACGTTTACACATTTATAACAGAAAACTATTTAAACATTACAGCTTTCAATATTTTATAGTTTTTTCCCTTTTTTAATATATATAACACTCACAAAAACCTTACAAATAAAATTTGCATAATACAAATTAAACAGATTTTAATATAAATATCAGCAAATAAACAAACTTATTGTGTTTATGCCTCTATTAAGGTTTTTATGTTAATGTTTAACATTCACCATCTCATTTAGGAAAACTCGTGAGATAAATAAGCTATATCTCTGAATTTTAATATTAAACAGGTACAAAATGCTTCCCTTCCCACCTCCTTTTTAAAGAATCAACCGCAATGACTTCTGGGATTCTCGAGTGAATTTTGCGCTCAAGTCTTGCATCGACGCATCCTTAATATCAAGAACACATCCGGGAACTTTCACACATCCTCCATTCTTGCGGTCTTGAGTTTTGAAACTGAACTTTGGCAGTTGATGATGATGTTACACGAGAACACAAGGACGCAAGATCGCTGAAGAATGCATATTGAGAAACAGCCATAGCCCCCCGTACATATTTCTTGGTTCTTGGATTCAAAAATGAATCCCTGGGCACATAATTCCAATGAACCATAGCTTGATTAATTAACAGCCTTGTAGCTCATTTTAAATAAATTCCTCTTTTAAGAAAAAGAATAGGTATTTTAATCTGAAGGAAGCTCAACAAAAATAAGTTAAATAAATAATAATAAATCATATTATTATTCAACAATTTATTTCCCATAAAGATTCCATTCTTTGAATTCTGATGGTAAACATTTAAACTAAATAAGCTGACTTATTGTAGGTAAGCAATAAAAATTCTTTGGACTATTGGATTTATTTGCTTGTTCTCCCAGTCACGTTTAATGTAGTTTTACCAGGAATTCTGTTGATGAACATTACTTATTCATTTATTTATTTTTAATAAATAGAGGAAAAGTTGGTTTATTTTGGAATTCTTCAACAACAGCACATACCTTCGATTGACAACCTAGATCATTCAGAATAAATTCACTATTGAGAAAAATGAATGGAAATTCTACTCTGAAGGAAAAGTCTAGAAATTGAACATCAAGTATTATAAACAGAAGAAAATTTACAGATGAATGGGCAGAAAGTCGGGAGGTGGCACTGACTCTAAAAGCTATTGTCAGCAGCTTAACACAATATTTATTATTATTATTATTAAGTTATTAAGTGAGTTATTAAGCAGAAACATATGAATGTTTTCAACCACTAAACACTGTGATTAGTGCTTGAATGTGCCCTTTTTTACAGCAGTAAGCAGGCAGCCGTGATAAAAGCGACCGCAGAAAGAGATAGAGCTTTGCCCTGTACCAATGCATTTGAAAAGTACACAGAGACAAATGACCCAAAATGCTCAACTACCACCCAATCAATGTCACTTTCAGATTCTTATGCTCATACAGACGGACAGAAAAACAGATTTATAGACAACAACTCATTGGCTGTTATCTGTTCGTTTCACACTGCATTTCTGTGGGTGAAGGGCAAAATGTTGACGTTTTGAGCAGCTGACGATCCGTGGAAAATTTCTGCCCTTTTTTTTTTTTTTTTTTGAAAAAGAATGAGAAGAGCGAATCTGGAGACTGTGATGGATTGTGATAACCTTGGGTAAAAGAAAGGTAACTGATAAGAGACAGACATGAGTTTGGTTAGGTGCGGGGCAGAGGACAATGTCTTTCCCTTGAGAAAATAAGATGTCTGAAATGGATAAGGCCTGCTCTTCAAATGAAAGAGAGAGACAGTGGGAGGGCGAGAGAGAGAGAGAGAGAGAGAGAAAGAGAGCGAAAGCGATAAGGCATGGAGAAAATGCTCCAAAAGCTTGAGCAACATCTGTAACCCTGAGCTGATGACAGCGGGAAGGAGGGAAATCAGAAAAAAGCATGGAGGACAGCCATGTTTCTCTTCACAAATAATAGAATAAATACAAACAAGAATATTGAGCACTGAACAAAATTGGAGAGCAGACAGAGAAAGAAAGAAAGATTTTTGAGCAAACACACACTCACCCACACATCCATGCTGATATTTATAAGAGAAAAGACAAACTGTCAAGGGAAAGGACAGTGCCAAGTGGATCCATGTTTCCTCTGCTCATTAAAGATATCTGATACATGTCATTTCCCTTATTAAAATGCTTCACAAACAGGCTCAAGAGGCAAATGACCATCTGGGTAATGTCCACTAGTTTGACCTAGCTAAAATGCCTAATCAAGAAGCTTATAGCCTTTTGGGTCATTCTCAAAATATGGTCACAGACACGTCCCTTGACTTTTCAGTTCAGTTTTCATTCAAAATCAGCTGAATTTAAATGAGGGAGTATTTTATGAATCCATATTTCAAACCATGTTTTTTTTCTTCCCTTAAACACCACAGTAAGTTACAATGTTTATAGTAAATATGTATATTTTAGACTTGACATTTTTATCAGAACTTAAATTTTTGTTTTTTAAAAGCAATTTATACCTCACAATTACTAATATCTAAACTTTTTTGTGAACTGAGCTGTAAATTCAGAATTATGAGATACATTTTGCATGAAGACCCAGAAGGGACGTGATGGTGGGAAAAAAATGGGTGGAAGAAAAAAAAACTGGGTGGGAGAAATTTTTTTTTTTTAAAGTTTTTGCATTTCCTCACAAAGATGTTTTGCGCTATCTTGCTAATATTTTGCGAGGAAGCGCAAAGATGTTTTACGTTCCCTCCCAAAACTGTTGTTCCACAAACACTTCCTGTTCATTTCATACATGTCAATCCTTCCATTTTTGCCAGGATTCTTCCGTAATTCTATCCCGCTATTATCCTATCATTAAGTATTTTCCCATAATTAATATGAAAATGTCTGCATTCACTTTCTTTTCATTAAAGTTGTTCATTAATCGTCGCCCTTTGCAACCTCTGAATCAGTGAATGCATGTATAAGCACTGACTGCTGGACGTGGTCTGTATGATAAACTGTTCCCAGATCAGCTTTTGTACACACCATTTAAAAACAAAACAAAACATTTCATTTGCTGCTCTTCACTTGTGTGATAACAGAGGTGTCACTTTAAATGACATCTACAGAAGCTAATCTGGGATCAGTTTATCATATAGCAGGGTTTTTTTAAACTGTGGGGCGCAAGACATTGAGGCGTGCACGTGAGTAAACTATGATGACAATTTTTATGTGTTCACTAGAGTGAATCTGATTAATGTTAGCTCCACATCTAACTATCAGGCACATGTAGAGTTAATGTGTTGAAGTAAAACATAAAATAAAATGGAGCAGGTGCTTTTAAAAATGAATGACGCTGAATGAAAGTAAAACAGGTGAGCCATCTCACAAAAAAGTGCCCTTCTGAATCAAATCAGCAGGATGCCCTTCTGGATCTTTCACTTACTTGAAGACATACTGGCTACGTTTACATGGACATCTGTAATGTAGTTATCTGCCTTAATAGACAATATTTTAATTAAGGTGTTTACGTGAAATGCTTTCATGTAAGAATTTCATGTAATTTTAGGTGACTTTAACTACAGTTCGGCAGTTTTACGTTCACTTATGAACATTTCATTCATGCCCCCGTGACAAACTGGGGTATTAGACTCAAATAAGGAATTTAATAACACACCAAATGGAAAAAAAAAACCCTCTGCATTTCGTGATGTGTGTGTGTGTGTGTGTGTGTGTGTGTGTGTGTGTCTGCGTCTGTGGTCTGTCTTTACTGACAGCTGCATGTGTGGATCTTGTCGGAAAATATGGCGAAAAGTCTTACATGACGGTAATAGTTTGATTGCTGTGATTACTTCAATAATGCCACTAATATATGCATACTGCACGTCTTAATTCTATTTCTGTTTGGTTCAGTTATGATGACTTTAGTCGGATCAGGGCTTAATTTGTGCCGGAACATGCTGGATCCGGATCTGGCACCTCATTTTACTGACCCCCCCTCTCAACTGCCCTCTTCCCCCATCCGTTGTTCACTTTCACTTTCTTCTGCGACTCCCCAACCCTCTTCACTTTCGTCCGCGACACCCCTCCGCCATCCACTGAACCATTTTCTGTATGTGTACATCAAAAGCAAGTATGCTATGGCTTACACTTACTGTACTGGCAGTGGAAGATGATTTACGGTTAGTCGTGTCAGGAATCCAACCATGTTGTCCTCACAGAAACAGGCTCAGCCATCACACTGAATTAGTTAAGATATATATTTATGTTTCAATGTAATTAATGCTACGCACTTTAAACGCAGCAAGTAATATGTGAATGATGTTTGCACATATATTATAATTTTGATGGGGGGAAAGGGGGCCTCAAGTGAAATTGGCCAAACTTGGGGGGTGTGTCCCCTAAAAGTTTGAAAACCCTTGTCATATGAAGCATGTCAGTTAGTCAGCGCTTATACATGCATTCGCTGATTCAGAGGTTGAATATGAAGGGCAATGATCGACGCACAGCTTTAATAGAAAGATAGTGAATGCAGACATTTTTATATTAATTTCAATGTGCTTTCAAGATTAAAAATATGGGAAAATACTTATTGATAGGATGATAGCGGAATAGAATGGCAAAATATGAGAACATCCCAGCAAAAATGGGAGGGTTCACATGTATGAAGTGAACAGGAAGTGCTTGTGGAACAACAGTTTTGCGAGGGAACGCAAAAACTTTAAAATATATATATTTTCTCAACACTCACAACTATTTTTTTCTCCCACCATCACGTCCCTTCTGGGTCTCTGTAAATATGCAATTATTTGTTTTTTGCAATTGAAAGAATTAAAAAAAATTATCTGAAGCTGACAACAGAAAAGTGTATGAGCAAAAATGCAAAGAGTCTGTCAAAAAACCTGTATCAACATAGGCTTAGCATTTTTTGAGGTTTGAAAGGATTAAAGAAAGGATGGCATTTTTTTTTTTTAGCCATTGGATGTTGCTTAGGTATAACTTTTTAAAAATAAAACAGCAGTATTACAGCTAAAATAGTATTAAAATACAACTACAGTGTTACTGCAGTACAGTTAAAGTACTACTGCAACAATCTGCAGTAGAACTACAGTATTACAGCAATACAGCTGCAATAATAGCCAGCACAACCTATTGCCAGGCTTACAGTTTTACAAATTTTTTTCCAGTAGTACTCCTGTGTACTATCGATTTTACTTCCATTGAAATTTATCTTATTGTTGTACTTAATTTTACAGCTGCTATCCTGCAGTTAGTAATGTAGCTCTTGAACAGTAGTGAGTTACTAATAAAAGAGTAAGCTATTATAAGGGCTCAGTTCATTAAAGGTTGTTGTTGTAGTGTCTGGGCTGGGTTTTATTCCAGTAATGCAAAAGATATAAGACTTTTTTTGCTCAATTAAGTTTATTTTCATTTAATAATGGGTTCTTTGATAAAAGCCTGTCTTCTTAATAATATAATTTGGTCTCTCAGTGTGTCCATGTTACATAAATAAACACTGTCAGTGATGCAGCACAGAGTCGTCTGATTCCCACAGATGTAAAAGTCCGCTCTGCTGGGCTTTGACATTCACCTCGAATAACCGATGGTCAGCCATCATGTGATGTGTGTGCCCGTCTGTGTGTGTGTGTGAGGGACAGTAGGTTGAAAAGATTTTCCCTTTAAGCTCACAAGTGTGCTCATAGGGCTTTTTACTCAGACCCATTGCTTGTTATGGATGAAATGACTCCCAGGAGCTGAAGGTTGACATGAAAAAAAAATACATAAATAAAAAATAAAAGTCATAATGATTTATTGGTGTGTGTATGCAAGACACTTGGTTTGGGGATTTCATGTAAAGCAAGTACATCTGACAATAACGAAAATATTTTATATAATACTCTTTGCAGATGGTAGAAGCATGGAAGCACTATGCAGACTGAGTTTCTTGTAGGGGTGTAATGTGAAAATATTGTAATGTAGCAAAACAAGACCCAGAATGTACATATTATACAGACAGACAGAAGCAGCCATGGGCTATTACACATTTTTAATTGTTTGCAAAAAAAGCAAGAGAGGCAGCACATGCATGTTGACGATTACCTGCAGTTAATTAATGTATCTATGCTTTTATAGCTGAACCTTACATTAACCTGTTTATTTAAAGCTGTGACACAAAGGCAGATGTACAGTACATGTTTGTTTTACTCTGTGTGTGATTTTTGAGTGCATGAACAGCTAGAAACATTCAATTAAATGAAAAATAAATCTAATTTGAGAAAACTATTAAAGCTATTAAAATGCAGCACTTAATAAAAACGAAACATTTTCAATTTTAATTAAATCATTTAACTGCATGTCATGACATAATTAACCAACATCAGAGGTGTACTGATGCACTTTAGCAGTAAAAGAAGCTTGACACACGTGCATATAAAAGCATTACTATCCAACAGTCATTATATGGAAATAGCAAACTTTGGTTGTGACCGATCAGCCAGATTCTAGCATTTCTGAGAGCTGTGTAATAAAGTGCGTTGAATTAGGATCTGTAAAGAGCTGGACCAAGAAATTTTTGAATTCAGTTTCAAGTGTTGTGATTTAGAATAAGCCAAGGAAAAGTGAGTGAGTCAGTGGGTGAGTGTGGCGCTTTAAAAGGCTCTTATTTTGCCCTTTCAACAAGATGTAAAAAAGCCTTTTGTGTCTCCTGAATGTTTCTGTGAAGTTTCAGGTCAAAATACCTATCAGATAATTTCTTATACCCTGTTGAAAATGTAATTTTTAGTATCACTTTATTTTAATGGTTTTAATGCATTTTGTTGAATTTAAGATACATTACATCTACATGCTAACCAATTCTCAATAGATTATAAGTTAGGGTTAGTGTAAGTTGTACTGTCTGTTGAAGGAGCAGTATCAGCAAATATTAAACAAACAGTCTACTAATACTCAAATGAGAAGTATTTGGCATGTAGTAGCAGTTTTGATCAACAAAATGTGCTATATGGACCATTAAAATAATGTGTTATCTATTTTTGGGGGGAAATTGTAGCTGTTGTGTGATTGAAGTGTCCTTGTTTATAATTGTACACTATGCAGTGGTGATTCCAACAGTTATAATTTATACATTAAAAGGTATAGTTCAAAATGCTACAATAAATACAAAGTGTACTACTTGCAAAGTGCACTCAGTTTCTTTGCAAATCCTGTCTTGTGGACATGATTATTTGTGTTAATACTGAGAAATACCCTGTTAACTGTCAATTAATATTGATTGGCAGGGAAAACCGCTCTGCTGCCTTGGTGCGGAATTTTTTCAAATCATACTTCTTGTGTTTATGTCATAGCTACACCTATACCTACACCTATTTCTTTTCAAATAGCTTTCAAAAGTCTTTTGCATGATAAGTGCATGATTTTTTGACCATTAGCTTCAACCTTCCTTTTTTTTTAACAAATTATTATATGCATACACTACACTGTACATTTAGTCTTTGTATGGCCACATAGTCATTTCTTAATATAGTAGTGTTTAAACTGTGTTTGTACAATATTCAACTTAATGTCATTTTAATTTGTAAGTTAGTAAATTATATTCGTTCAACTTCTTTTTTTTAGGCCGTAACTAATATTTGGATTACATTGTTTAGTGGGTGGTCATTTTGTTTAAACAAAAAAAAACTATCAAAAAACACACAAAAAATCCAATACAATCAATTAAAGACAGTCTTGTTGTATGTCAATTTGATAAATTGTCATCAAATCTGCATTTTTTACATGCTTTTTGATGTCACTGTCAATTTTATGTCCTTGACTTTGTTAAAAGTTGCTTTTAGTTTCTTTATTTTAAAAAAATTCATAAAAAGTCAGCCAATAATACTCAATAAGCATAAACAGCATGCAAAAGACTTGATTCCAATAGAAAACAAATTTACAAAGGCACCTCTCTCATAAGTCAAAACTTACATTGTAAAAACTTCTACTGACTATTCTTAAAGGTGCAGTAAGTTTGACACCCAGTGGTTGAACTAGGTATTGCACTCCTGGATCAAAACAAAAGCAAGCGCAGGTTGGCAGTTTGAGTACAGGAGCGAGTGATTTAAACTGTGTTCTAAATAAAAGCAACGACACGCGATTGAGGGAATTTTTTCCAGATTAAAAGGAGTTTTGGTTCTAACCAACACCTCGAATTGATATATTAGAAACGGCTTCTATTTCTCAGAGCTGAACAACAGAAACCTATGACAGTGATCACCTCAGGTAAACCTTGTGTGCTTTATTCAGTGTTAAATGCTAACAATGTGAGTTTGAATGCCATTTTACATGACATTTACTGAAAGCAGCAGCAGATAATTCACCTCAGATCTTGAAAATACAATAAAAATTGAACTTTAGAACTATAAACACATGAGTGATTCAGCATCTACATTTAATGATGTTAAAGAGGGTTAACATGTATTAAATAGATTCTAAACCTTACCATTTTGTGAGTGAGTGCATATTTTGTGCTTCTGAATGGCTGTATTTAAATTTCTGTCATTTTTCGTCTGGTGCAAACGGCCAAATTGCTCATCACTGTGTATCTCGTCACAAAGAGTGTTGTTAGGAAACACGGGTACAATGTAATCTGCTCACCTAATGTTTACGTTTGTAATATTTATATCCTTTGCTAATTTATAACCTCATGTGGAACTGAATCTGTCTCATTTAGACGTCTGATACTGTCCATTTCGATCACAGACGCATGCTTTCAGAGCCTTTCTGACTGAATGAATGAAATACGCTGTTTTCCAACAAGGCAACATGGGGTGCTGAATTATAGTTGGCTAAACTGACATTGTGCAGGTTAAATTTACCTTAACAAAGACAGCGTTCCGGCATGGAAAAACTATTTTCAAAGCAGAATATCTGACTTCAGCATTGGTTTTAAGTTAAGCAAGTATATTCACTTGGGATGTTTCTTAAATATCTGAACACATATTTTGGCATTTCTATGCTTTAGAAGAGTCAAAAACTTACATACAGCACCTTTAAGAGCATTTCTGAAAAGTTTTATGAATATGACCCTGGATTAGTGATGGAAGAATGACTAATACAAGAAACTGCTTGTGTTTTAAAACCTTGGACGAAGGTAAACCTGCTGTATGGACAAACTGCTGAGTTAACTCCAAACACCAAATTAGGAGACTTTAAAATAGCATTACAGGAGCAATTCTGTATTTAAATATTTAATGTGAGAGTGGTCTTGCTGATAAGACATCTGGGAATTTCTGCTGGACAGTGAAAGTAGTGCAGATCTTTTATCCCCTCTTTGCGCTTCCCCAATATAATACTGAGCTCTTCATGCTCTCTGCCTTCACATCTGTCATGCACTTCAGATCTCTGCTGACATATGTACAGCCTGTATAATCTCATCATATGTTCTGATAGAACAGTAATATCAAACCTTAGGGTAAAACATTGGGAAATTCTGAGATGAAATCACAGAGGACTGTAGGTTAAATGTGAGGGGAAAAATAGTTCCCTCTTTCTAGCTAACTAAATTTCCAGAATGGCATGTCACCACATGACAGCTGATAAAAGCTTTGATACCTGCATCTGCTCTGTTTGGGAATGCTGTAAACATGCAGGTTTGTGAGGAGCTTTGATACTCAGATATTATGTGAAAAAAAGTTAGGATTTATGTGTGCATGGGTCGCTTTGAAGAGTCAGAAAATGGAGCATTTCATCTCAGGTCTTTCGTCGTTGTTAAGAAAGTTTGTGGTTGTGTACGATTTCAAATGCAAATTGTTTGCTTTTGTCTGTCAGTATGTATAGGCTGTGGATTTTTTAGAATAATTGGATGGACCAATTTTACATATATGGCAACTGGTTTTCTGCATTTCATCTCCCAAGAATGGAGGTAACTGATAAGTAAGGGATAAAGTACATCCAGCCATTTGTTTTCATAGAAACATGTTGACTATCAGCAGCTCGATGCAAACAGAGGGCTGTTATGAGGGCATACTCACACTATGTACCGTTGCCTTGAACTGGGCCAAAACACGCTTGTCCCCCCTCCCGTCTCCCCTGAAGGCCCAACTCACATTACATTCGGGCCTGGGCACGCTTACGTCATCGACGATTCAGTAAGCGCTCTCGCTCAGCACAGTAGAGATTTCTTTAGTTATTGATTGATTGATTGATTGATTGATGTGCTATTTATTTGTCACATATACTTCCATGTATTCACATACACTGACATATAGCGAAATTGGACCCCCCCGACCATACACAAACATTTCAGGGGAAGACAAGTCAGCGGGAGGTATTATGTAGAAAAAGGAAGCAAGATACATAAGGAAAGATAGGCAAAAAAAAAACTCCCTCTCACCCTGCTCTTAAATTAGGGCAGAGTGAGACCAGGGATCAAAAAAGCCCTGGCAGTCAAGCACATAAACACATAGACAAGACAAAACATCGCAACAGGGAATTGGAACAGGGGATGTGGATATAGTCCGGTAAGGGCGGGCAGCCATCCGTCCTGCAGCTGAAAGAAGTGCTGGTCACAGACCCGCCTACCCCCTCCAGTGAGTGAAAGCACACGAAGGCGTTGGATAAGGGGCTCGGTAGTAAAAGTCTTTTCTGTAGCTGTGTATGTGTGTGTGTGTAAGCCTGTAGAGTCCAACAGGTGTCCTTGACAGGGAGCAGGAATTTCAGAGCGTCTCCTTATCTTGCTATCCGGGAGAAGTTGTTTTTCTCCAGCCGAGGCCATCTGGCTGGAAAAACACTGGGAGCCGAAAGAGAAGAAAGTATTTCAAATTTAGGTCAATATCTGCCAATTTTACAGATATTTCATGTCCGTCACTGGTCTCCAGTCCTGGCCAAATCTTGTTGCAAAGCCGCTAATTTCACCCCGATGTTTTCAAATTTGCGGTCTAATACAGCAGTCTGATTAGCAGCATACCTGCCCATTATAGTTTCAATCAAGCCGGCCAGCTTGGTGGGGTTTTGAGCAGCACTGACCGCTTTCATCAATCGTCGATACCCCAGGGCCCCGCATAAGCCCATCAGCAGAAACCCTGTTATCAAAGTTCCGAATAGGTAGATATCTTCAATATCCTCCAGGGACAGAGCAGCCAGGCACACGACGTGCCACTTCTCCCACCCGTCTATCACGTATCCAGCTGCAAACGTCCCGGCAGGACAAGTTCAAACTTCTCGTTGAGAAGATGGTGTCAATCGCGTTCAGAGACCAGTTGATCAGATCCATAATTCCTTATTCGTTTGGATAGCAGGGCACGGAGAGCCTCAGAGATAGAATAAGACGAGACAAGAAGAGCCAGCCAGGGAAGATAAGGGACGGAGAGGGAAAAAGTGCGACCGCCAAAAACCACAGTTTTTGATGTAGTAAAATATTTTCTACAATTTTGTCAAAGTGCATTCCATACTAATTTATTATGAAGTATCTATTGACAATTTTGAATTTTAACTGTAATTTATTACAGTTTTATAAATAATGTCATGAGAATAACATTTTAAATAAAATAATACAAATATTAAATACAAATTTATTATCATCCATCATTTAAAAAATAGGAATCTGGTAAAGCTTTAAATAAAAAAGTGTAGCCTATAGGCAAATAAAAATACTAGCAATCTCATTTAACTTTCCTCAGTCAGAATTTGAGGAAATAAAATTTGAATAATACAATTTTTTATTTTTCCTAAAGCCTTCTTCTATTGGTAATTTCCATAGCAGTCAAAAATAGGCCAAACAAGCACATATAAAGATCAAATTGTGTATTTTAAGTAAATTCACACAGGCCTGTAGCCAGGGAGGGTCAAGTGGTTTTCAAGCCCCAACCGCAATTTCCAATAATCTACTGAAACATATATGGAACATGTGGAACACACATGAAATATGTGGTTTTGAAACATTATAATGTGATCAAGTGTTTTACATCTGACTTTAATATGAAGCTCATGTGATGCATGTGTTTTTTTTTACATTTCAAGAGTGAATTAAAAGAGTTTTTTTATTTTGTTTCATTCATTTTTATTTGAGTTCCTTTATTCATCAGGGGTAGCCACAGCAGAACAATAGGGGAAACGAACAATAGAGGAAACTGGAGCACACCGGAGAACGTGCAAACTCCGCACAGAAATGCCAACTGGCCCAACCGGGATTCGAACTAGAGACCTTCTTGCTGTCAAGCAACAGTGCTAACCACTGAGCCACCATGCCGCCCTAAATTTGATTAATAAGTTTAATTAATGAGTTTTTTGTTAATTTAGAAGATATAATTTGATGAAAGCAACAATCAGTTAAAGTAATCAAATGCTTGTTCATTTTTAATAGGCTTTTATTTGTTTATTTTATTTGTACGTTTATGTTTCTATTGTGTTTTTCCTGCTTGTGATTTTCTTTTTAAAGCACTTTTCTGCTGTGAAACAGATCTAAAAGAATCGATTTATCGATGCACTGACAGGGCCCCCTCACAAACATTTGCTAAGGGCCTCAAAAGTCTAGAACCAGCTGTTTTGCAGCTTCAATGTTTTTAAAGTTTTTGCAAAAGTGGATAAGTCATGCTAGAATAAAGTCTTGCCAACAGTTGGTACTCCACAAAGTAATGTTGACGGCACAATCCAATTAGATACTCGTTTCAAAATAGTTTCTTTTAGTAGAAAAGTTTTAAACACTTTGCTATAACTGTGCAATATTGTAGCATCTTGGAAAACCCGCTGGTTTTTACTGATAGTGATGACTGATTGATAATTCCACGATGGTGGTCACATCTGTGAGTGAAACCACTTGTAGATTGAAAGAACAAGTTTTGTGCTGTGATGGATAGGTTTTCTTACCCTTAAGCAGGGGTGGACTGGCCATCAGGCAGACCAGGCAGTTTCCCGCTGGGCCGATGTACTTTTTGGGCAAGGCTGTTCTTCTTCTTATGATCTGATCGGCCCATGAAATGCTTATAGCAGCCTGTCATTTTTTCTGCCTAATTAATTGACAATGCTGTGATCTGTGACGCTCTGACGCTCTGTTTTTTCAGACAGACGGGTCCATGTGACATAATCTGCAGCCCATTGGTTATTTTCTGTATTGACATTGGGTTGACCCAATCACAAACTCCCATTTTGGGCTCTGTGTGAGCGTGCAACGTCAGTGTGTATTTGTCAAAATAGAGTCACGCCTGTTTTACACCGCACACGCATGCATGGAGAGTAGAAGCAGCGTATATATCAGTCTATATAAATACTTTTTTTTTTTGCTTTTAATCTGCACCAAGGCCCACGGCAACTTCCTCCCATGCTGTTTCCTTAACCTGCTCTTCATTTTACAAATTATAAAGATCCTAAAGAACTGCTTCTCAAGCTCTATGCGAAGTGTCATTCATGTATTTTAAGGTGCACTCGGTAAGAAGACAATCGCCTGTGATATCATGACATTTTATTTTTGACTGTTAGCATGATGTAGGCCTATATAGTTACAATAATATTTATACAATATGATTATAATGATATTTATACATGATCAAACTAGTTTGCAACTTAAGCAAAACTAATCCAATTTTTTTTTTACATTTTAGTTTTGTAGGTCAAAAAAAATATTTGTTGCATTTTTTAATTAAGTTCATTTGATTAACTATATACAATATTTAATCTATGTTTGATGTTTCATTGTTGAGTTACAATTTTTAAGCTTCTTTGACAGATTGCTTTTATTTTTTAACTTTATTTTGTTAATCAACATTAACTGTGCATCAGCAAATGTTCATTTATGTTCATTATTTAATAGGCTGCCTCAAAACACACAGTCACACACAAGATGGATATCCAGTGTGGATTATAATTTTATTATAATAATAAATAATTTTTTTTACTTTTTAATTTGTCAACTCTCATTATTTCCTATATATGGCTTTTGTGCTTTTATAGAATAAGAGTTAATAAACTAATTCAAGGTCGTGCACAGATGTAGCATTTTGATTGTATGTAGTGGGCCGCTCTGGCCCAAAATGCCAGGGGCGATTTTTTTTGTCCCAGTCCAGCCCTGCCCTTAAGTCACCAGAAAAGAGATGTTGTTGCACAAAAAAAGGAATTACAAATGCACAAAGAAGAGAATAAGATAAATAGTTATAAGCAATGCAAAGAGAAAGAGAGAGAGAAAGAGAGAGAGAGAGAGAGAGAGAGAGAGAGAGAGAGAGAGAGAGAAGAAAAAAAGAAAATAAAATAAAAAAGGGAAGAAAACTCCTCCAGTTTGAGTTCATGGTGACCTGAACATTTCTGAACACACTTTGTCTTGGCACAAGTCTGATGCTATAAAAAGTTCACATTCAATTATAATTTGTAAAGGCCACTCCAATAAACGTGAGGGGATCTGGCCCAGAGCACAGACGTCCGATCAGAGCATCTGGGTAAAGCCTCTGCGTGTCTCTCATGAAAAACTGTCATATAGCGACTCGAGCGCTTGGCCGGATATATTATAGATGAGTTCTCAATAATTCATCGGGAGTTTTGTTTCCGAGCGAAAAGGCGGAAAAGAGGCTCTATTAAAAATGAAGATACGCTAATGAGGGTTAGGTGTCGTGTTGCCGTGGTAACGCGGGCTCGCTAGGGATTATATCTCTTTGATGTTGTGTGGCGCGCGCTCCCGCAGGACAGTCTGTTTGACTGGTAAGCGCGCGGAGGCGTACAGCTCTTGACCTCTATCGCGGTGCGCTCTGACAGAGAAACATGATAAAGGAAACACTCCTGTTTTAAGTCTGACTGAGATTTAATCAGCCAGACCAGGGCAAAGAAGTGGCGAAGATCTCTTGCTCCTTTCGACTGCATGGTGTGACCATTTAAACTTTAAAGTTTTATTTTCATAGGCTAGGAAAAAGTTCCAAGAACGTTTTTGTCACACCAAAATGACTTGAATTTATTTTTCATAAAATATATTTTGTATTTAAACTATAATAATAAACTTATTTGAAACATTTTTTACCTTGTCTATTTACTACTTGCCCCCTTTTAAATGTCCCATTTAATTTCCTCGCAAAAATAAATGAATATACTAAAGTTTTCCTTAAAGGGCACCTATTTTACCCCTTTTTTAAGATTTAAAATAAGTCTTTTGTGTCTCCAGAATGTGTCTGTAATATTTCAGAATATTGAAATTCTCTGCTTTAAACATTATGTAGCTGTTTTTGTGGCCTGTGCCTTTAATGCTCGTTCTCCTCGCCCACCTTTCCCAGGTGCCTGTCAGAGTGTGCCTCAATCTCCGCCTCGGCTGCTTCAGATAAACAGCACAGTGACAGACATGAAGGAAGCAGATCTCATGTAACGTTTGTGAGAAATACTACAGTAAGAACTTTACCAAAGATTATTTGATGTATTTGTTGTGGAGTTTATTCAAGCCTTTCTGTGATGATGAGTCACACACAATGTCATTACAAAACTGATGATTGATGAGCGAGCTGAACAGATCTTTTAATCCCAATTATTTTTGCACAAGTCCTGTGAGCACCCAATGAAACCCATGCGAAGGCAGGGAGAACATGCATATATATGCATATATAACATTCTGAATAT
>CAIGQZ010033112.1:12613680-12633667 GCA_903798205.1 Danio tinwini
TATATATATATATATATATATATATATATATATAGGTTACATTTTTTTAAATGCTGTAGGAAAATAAGATAATAATACTTATGATAATAAGCAAAATAAATGTTTTGCTAATAAATAAAGGTTTAAAATAAGCATTTTCTCTAGACAGTCAGTTTAAGAAAAAATGTCAGACGTGGGCCTTCAAAAATTTTTAGAAGGAGTTGAGCCCCGAATTGAAAAAAGGTTGACAATCCCTGGTCTAGTTGATATGATTTTACACGTTACTATGGAGCTATATCTGCAAATACACAATTGTACAAAATGCCTTTACAGTAAATAAGAACTAAATATAGTTTGTCCTTAAAATTATATATATTTTTAAATTTTATGCCATTCTGCAACATGCAAACAAAGGGTAGTAAATATCTGGAGTTCAGGTAAACTGTGGCACTTTTAGCAAACCATCTAGAGCAGGGGTGCCCAAACTTTTTTGTATGAAGGGCCAAAAACCAAATATCATTGATAGCCGTGGGCCAAAGATAAATATACAAAACCATTTTACATCAAAATTACCATGGGTAATTTCCTAATTCATTTATAATATATAATATAACATAATATAAAAAATAAATAAATAACATTACTTTAAATCGTATTAACTAACGCAGTATCACTTTTTATTTATGATTTTTAGCAACATACGATGACATCGTCATCATAGGCAGCGGCGAATTAATTATTTATGAATAATTAATTAATTCATAACAAATTAATTATTTGTAGCCTACCGCTTCAACCGCCTGACCCACATAGTCTTTGTTTTACCCATAACCATATCATAAATAAATAAAAAGAAGTTACAAATTACCACCTGTCAATTACTTTTTCTGTGGGACTCTGGCATGAATAGGCAAAGTGATCTGTGTCGTTATAATGGCGTCAACAAAGTTGGTTGGTAAAAAAGGTGCACAACCAACAGGAACCAACCAACAGTATCTGAGGTTTTCGCTAAAATTACTAAGTACAAGCATGAAAACGAAAGATTAAAGCAGTATACTGATGCTGTGACATGTTACCTGATTCAAAACACAAAAGAGTCGTTAGATAGAGACAAGATTAATTAAATATCACATTTAACAACAATAGTGAGACACGATCCAGCGGTACATCCTTGATAAAATGTCCGACGTGCACTGCTCTCTGGGG
The DNA here is from genome assembly GCA_903798205.1 of Danio tinwini. NCBI lineage: Eukaryota > Metazoa > Chordata > Actinopteri > Cypriniformes > Danionidae > Danio > Danio tinwini. The sequence goes on from CAIGQZ010033112.1 coordinate 12,614,866, forward strand.
TTTTGTGCTTAAAGCACCCAATAATATCCAGCTGACTGCTGGAGCTCAGATGTATGCGTATGCTGCAGTGCATGCCTGTGTGTGTGTTTGTGTATGTGTGTGTGTGGTCATGTGATGTGCGCTTTCATCGGTATAGTGTGAAAGGGGAGCTTTTCAGAAATGCTAGATGAAACACCAGTGTGGACGTGGATCGTTTTTTTATCCTAAAATGCCATTTTAAACTAAGACGTATTTGTGTAAACAGGGCCTAAGTGTGTATTTTTCGTGAGAGGGTTGCTGCTGCATTGGGGGCGGGGTGGAGGATCGAGATGCCGGCTCAGCATCGTGATGTCTATCGGCCATCGGCAATATCTATCGACCCAAGCCTAAAATCAGTTATTACTAATTGTGTTAAAAGTTTTCATTAATAAATAAATACAGTTTTTAACTCAATAACAGAAATAATAGAATAACTATTGTATATATGTATATGTGTTGTATACTAAAATGATTTCTGAATGATCATATGACACAAAAGAAATGACTTGCAGTAATTACATGAAACATTTCAAAAAGCTAATTTACCCTAACATAAAAACAGAATAAATATTACTTTGTAATTTTAAATATATTTTGTTGTAGGTTCTAGATCTTTTTAAACAACGTTGGTTAGAAATTTAAGCAGGCTTGGTTTAGATTCTCAAAATACGGACACATGTTTGGTTTTGTTTAGCACAATAAATTGAGATGTTTGTATGTTTTCCCAGTAACTTGGCAATCTTGGTTTACAGCAGTATAGTAAGGGACAGTAAAGAAGTAAAGTGATAAATCTCAATGCAAACTGACTGACAGTAATTAGGTTCATGCAGTGTGGACATGTGTATGTGTCCAGTGAACGGCCTTTCAGCACTGCATCTGCTGATGGACCTGACTCACTTTCCAGAGGGCAGAAAAGCAGAAAAGGCTTTGTGCTGGCTGAGTAGAGTCCTTCTTAATGCGTTCAGCTTTCCTGAGACATCGTTCAGAATATATGTGTTGGATTGCAGAGAGCCATGTACCCATGATCCTTTGAGCTGTTTCAACACCTTCTGATGTAGCTGGATGTAATGTCCTGGTAGATGAAGCCTGTGGTGCACATATAAAAACTGCTCAGGTTTTGTTTTGCCTCAATGGACACACAAGGCTTTCTTACTTGCCAGAGGAACTGTTGGGTTTTCATAATGGCAGACTTTATATATTTGTGATAACATTATGCAGATGCTGGAGATTTGTCAGTGCATTCCAGAGGTTGGATGTAGATCTGTATAGGTCTTTTCTAGTATTGTTATCTCACTGTCATGTTCAAGAAACCAGTTTAAGATGGTTTTAAATAGCATTATAGGACCTTGATCTTTCTTCCAACAACTTTTAACCTTGAAAAGTTTGAATTAGTGACTTTTATTAACATTTTTAATTGTTTAATGTTACAGTCACCAGCAATTTAGCTACTGCCACTTTTAACCTCTGCCACCAAATGGACAACATGTTATCTACTCTTAGCCTTGTTCCTAGTTTTTCTTACCTTTCTCCGGTTTTGACTGCTTACCTGTTTATCGACGACAACTTCTGAATTATTTATATGTACCCAATTGCTCTTGTTGTTGACCCTTGCCTGATTTACAGTCATTGTTAATAAATCTGCATTTGGATTCGCACCTCCGTGAAAGCCTCCTTCAGTTACATTTAAAGTGATATACTGGGTTGGTATTGTATATTACAATACAGAACCTTGTAATAAACTGCCAGTACATTTTCTGTCATGGAACAGGCTTATTTTTCTCTTATTATTTGTTACACATTATATTATTTCAAACTACTAAAATGTCAATAAAAGTCACTTTGTTAAACTGTAGAGTTGAATTTTCAACATCAAAAGTTGACAAAGAGGCAGCATGGCTCAGTAGTTAGCACTGTCACCTCACAGCAAGAATGTCACTGGTTAGAGTCCCGACTGGGCCAGTAGGCATACAGTATCTGTGTGGAGTTTGCATGTTCTTCCCTTGTTCGCATGGGTTTCCTCTGGGTGTTGTGGTTTTTCCCACAGTCCAAAGACATGCAAAGTAGGTGAACTTTCTTTCCATTAGAAAATTGCCATGTTTAAGGTCTGATTTCTTTAAAAATCTGTAACCCTCACTGCCTGATAGATATACACTATATAAAGTGGGTCTCAGACTGTACAAGAAGCACTGCATTAAATTCCATTTCCCCCCGCCATGTCTTTTTTACCCCAGTATTTTCAATGGAGTTTCTGCGCCCGTCTGCTAATCCTGACAGTGCTAGCGGTTACACAATTACATTATTACATCCATGCTGTAAAAGGAACCTTATGAAATTCGAAATAGTGATGCAGTGGCGCAGTAGGTAGTGCTGTCGCCTCACAGCAAGAAGGTTGCTGGTTCGAGCCTCGGCTGGGTCAGCTGGCGTTCGCGTGGGTTTCCTTCGGGTGCTCTGGTTTCCCCCACAGTCCAAAGACATGCAGTACAGGTGAATTGGGTAAGGTAAATTGTCCGTAGTGTGAATGAGATGGGTTGCAGCTGGAAGGGCATCCGCTGCGTATAACATGTGCTGGATAAGTTGGCGGTTCAATCTGCTGTGGCGACCCTAGATTAATAAAGGGACTAAGCCGAAAAAAGAAAATGAATGAATAAAATTGAAAATAGTCCCAATAAGCTTTCACCGGAAATTTAGCATTGGCTAAAAAACACTAGCTGTGCATAGAGCCCATTGACCGTAGAGTACAAGTATGTGTGAATGAGTGTGTATGGGTGTTTCCCAGTACTGGGTTGTTGTTGGAAGGTTATCCGCTGTGTAAAACATATAAGCAGTTCATTCCATTGCGGCGACTTCTGAAATAGAGACTAAGCTGAAGGAAAATAAATGAATGAATGAAAAGTTTACAGAGATCAACATCCCATAATGAAAATTTTAACTATAGATGAAAGGAAAACGCAAAATATAGAAACTGTTAATTAACAGATATTTTAAAGTGCAATCTTAACATAGTGTATTTAATTCAATGCCCCATGATGTCATCACAAAGTGGCACAAAATCACTTTTCAAAGCCTCATTCATTTTACCTTGCTAGTGGAACGATCTTTTCAGCTTCATCCAGAATGCAGAATCTCTCACAATATTCAAGAGACAAAAAACCCTTTCTATAATTCCTCTAGGTTCTAGCTTGTACTAACACTTCTTGTGTTTATGGCCTCTCTATAATTAATCGCTTGTTGTATTCTTCATTTGAAAGTTGCTGTGGGAGAAAGTATCTGTTAAATATTAATGGCAGGCATTCTTGTATGTATTGTATTTTTATACACAGAATTGTTTGCGTTTAGATGAAGGGTGAAATCGGAGTCTTATTTAGTGGGTTGCTTCATTCCTGAGTAGAAGCAACTTCCCTGCATCTTGGAAGGGACACAAAGCTAAAATTACATCATCACATGGCACAATAACTAAACAGACACAAGTGAGTGGACGCATTCATAAACAGAGCCACTGAATCATACCTTATTTTATTTTCCAAGCACGTACCGTGATATTATAAGCCATAGTTAATAATAGGTGTAGAATCAGGCACCACTTATCACTTGCAAACACATTTTTATATAACGCTGCTGAAAACAACAGCATAAACAAGCTTAAGATGCATTGCTGGTCTTGCTGGGTTACACAAGTTTATAAAGATATTTACAAAATCATCTTCCAGCCTGCCCAGGTGATCCACACTGTCTAGATTTGGATCTATTACGTCTTTTAAACACAACATAAGTCTTTTGTTTTTCAATGGAGAAATATGATGTTTTCTGTGAATGTGCTAGACTTCCAGTTCATTAGCAGTTATATGTAAATAAATGTCAGTAAACATTAAAGCTACTTGCACGGTAAGCCAGTATGTTTGTATGACAATACATCAAAATAATATGAAAGCATATTATAAAGTAGCAATATACCAGAAGTATGGAAGTATAAGATTGGCTCTGCAAAAACTCAGGTCTAAAGGCACATTTTTCACAGCACAATCAAACACAGTCATGAGTCAGACATAAGTGGAGAAAAGTAGCAGAAACTAGTTAGAGCAACCATATTAAGATATTTTTTGAATAAGATCCATTACATAATCTGTAGCTTGTCATTGTAATCATTACGCATCATTCATATCGATTAGAGATGAAAAGAAATCGAAGAAAGCATCATGACGTGCTACAGATAATTCTAATCTTTGCTTTGAGTTTTGTGATCATCTAGGCAGGAAAATGCCTTTTGATTGGCCAGTTTACTTCAATTTGCTAATATTATAGAAACAACCAACCTCTTTGTTCCCTGAATATCTATCAGTTTTGACTGATCTGGTTAGAGTTGGAAGTTTTGTAGATATGAAGATTTGTTTACATTATACATTAAATATAGATAAAGGCTAGGTTGTGTCTTCTAAAGTTTGGATCAATTATGTACAAACCCATGCAACCACTGGGTTAGAAATGTAACTTTGGGTTGGGGTCGAAACAAAACAATGTATTTTCAGTAATATCCCAGCGGGCACTTGATGTCAGAATGACATCAAATTGACATATGCAAGTCAAATATGCAAAATGACACAAAATATTTATAATTTAAGCATTTTTTTCTTTAAAAGCATCATTTCCAAAATTACACAGAATTTTGTATCCCTACAATGCATGGAAATTACCTTGATGTCAAAAGAACACCAAATTGACATCCAACATTGCCGTAGAACAACATGTCAAAAATTGTATACAGGACAGTCATGTAATGCATATTTTGCATATACTCTTTTGACATCAATGTAGTCAACTGACATAAAATCAATTTGCAGTTTTGACATATTTTTTTATTTTGATTTTGACATCAAAGTGCCCACTAGGTTAGAGAGGCAATATTGCAACACAGGCTCATTGGGAATATGTGTCCAGGCTACATATTTGAGTCCTTGGAAATATATGCCCTGAGCTACGTATGGTTGCATTTTGTGTACAAACACAATGAACAATATTGGGCGGTATGACACCATTAACAACTTCTGTTCTTTTTCGCTTTAAATAACATCATACTTGGAATGCGGACGAAGGATGGTTCCAGTAATCAGGAAAAATGAAACCAAAAAAATAAAAGCAGTGTAAAATCATGGTAAAAGAATGCGACAGATTTTCTCTTCAGTTTGCTTTTGAAAAAAATGATTGGTTTGGTTTTGTTGTGATAAGTCAGTTGATCATACCTGCCAACACTACAGTTTTTCCCCTATCAGTCTCCCGTATTTCAGACCTATCTTTTGCTACCCTCCCGTTTTGTTATTTCTCCTGGAAAACTCCCGTAATTTCACCACGCCCGGTCCTCAGTCTGTACACCCCTGTGTCACCAACTTTGTAATAATATGATATAATATGTTATAATATGCAGTGGCCGCCCGAAACCCGGTCCATAGTACAGTTACTTACCTGGTTGTGTTATTCAGAAACCTCATGCCCGACACAAAGCCACCCACCCGGGTTCTCCCGGATTTTCATAGAAAAATGTTGGCAGGTATGCAGTTGATACATCTGCAATGCTTTATTAAAGGTAAAGCTGGAGATACATTTACAACAGGTTTGGGAAAAAGAGTGAATGGGCAGTCAGTAGCAAGCTAATATACTCACACGACAAGCCGACTGGCTTCTTGGACATTGAAGTTGACAGTGGCCTCTGAATTACAAGACATGGCATGTATGAGAAAACGTGCTGCAGTATTGTATTAGAGATTGTCAAAAATGTACACGGCAGCCTCTAATGAACTTGTAAAAAAAAGAACTGCAAGCAAACGAAACTCAGGGCACATAATTCCTGGTTCTCAAATATGCCCTGGGAACATATCTCCAATGAGCATAGGTTGCAATGTTTTGACTTGTAGTAGGTCTGTAGAAAGCTTGAGTGGAAGAGAATTTGGGGGATAGAATTACTGGAAACATCAGATGAAACAGGGAGGTTTGTGGAATCCAGAATAGATTACACTGTGGTGGAAGAACATGGATGTTTGTGTGTATGTGAATGAATTGCTTGTGTGTATGTGTGTGTGTATGTTCTAGCTGCTTTTAAAGTATGAAATTGGGCCAACTTCATTCTGCTAGAGAAAAGATGAATTTTTTTTGAGGAAATATACACCAGCGATAGAGACAAACACAGACGTTCACAGAATCCTCAGTACTGAGGCACTTTGAGTTGTAACCCAAACAGCCTTTAATCATTTCCCTGTATGACGGTACTTTGTATCACCTGAGAGATGTCTGCGCTGAGGCCACAACAACTGCGCTTGCTGTGTGTCGCTGATTGTTTGATCGCAGTCCCAAAAGGCACGCGGCTTCATTCAAAGAGACACTCGTTTGCCTTTTTCCTCGAGGCTGAATAATTCAAAAGCACTATTGTTTCCTGTGAAAGCACATAGTCAATTGCATAGTCATAGAAAATTGAAATTTTGTTTGATGACAGTGTGTACATGAATTCTCCTGGTCAGAAGTCAATCTAGGGAGAACGACTAGTGGTGGAGACTGAGTTTTGTCGGTGCCACAGGCTTTTTATGTGAAGATTCTTTATTGCCACTGATGATTCCATAAAGAAACATTAACATCTGTGGAATCTTTTCATTGACAAAAGTTTTTTTATAGTTGTAAAAGAATGTCATTTAAATGTTATTTTACATTAATTAAAATGTTTTTAAGGACACTTTACCGAAAGTTTTTTGAAGAACCACAGCCCCTTTAGTAACCCTTTTTGAAGAAAAGTTTGTGTAATTAATGCCAAAAATTCCTCTTATCACATATTTATCCATCTAATAAAAAGTTTCATTAGAAATGCTGTCATGTACTGTATGTGAGTCATAAATCATTTGTTTTAAAATATAGGTTTACTGTATGTGAATGATGCGAAACATCATTACACCATATGATGATTAACTTGGGTTTACCAGATATAATTAAAAATATTAAAAATGATTCAAAATTGTAAATGGTCTTTTATATTTACTTGGCAAGGTCAACAACCATGGTATCTAAAAAATGTAATAAATGGTGGATTAATGATTTTGCTTAAATTATTCTAGTGGCATTTAAGATGAGTTTCATTAGTAATATGACTATGTATTGGTTTTAAATAAAAGAGTTTACACTGTTAACCTTTGCTGTGCTACCACGGCACAAATGGTAGTGACATTTTTGTGGGAGTTTCCGGCTATGCCAATGAAGTCTATTGGCTAGCTCCAGCCAATAAACCCAGTTTGTTGCTCTTTTACTGTTATAGCAGGACCGTAGCCAGACTGGTGAAAAGGGTGGGACTTTTTTTCTCAAAAAGTGGACTGTTTTGCAATTATACACCTCATTTTCTATTTAATTATGAAATTTAAATACTGCATTTTGGTGACATTTTAAACACTATTCTGAATAAGCTTGTCGGATGGTCATCATAACCAAACTTTTTGAGGATTTTAGCCAAAAACCTATTTTAATATGGTAGCTTTTGGTGCTTCATACCTTTTTCATCATTTGTTTCAAGAATGAGGTCCAATGTTTAAAATGTTTTCTCAACAATACAGTAGTGATCCATAACTTCTCTTATGCAAGATTGTATGTTTTCTTGCACAGCTGGATGAGGTACAGTACTCATGAAAATCTTTTGTTGGCATTGGCCAAAACTGATTAGCTGAAGTCACACCGAAGCGACATCCAACAGAGGATTCTGCTTGGTCGTAAAGCCTTTTTCGATAGGTTACTTTCACCATGATGGCATAGGAGTCAAAATAGGACAAATAAGCTCATGTATGGGACAAATTCTGGACCTTTGTCAGTGAGGGGTGGGTCTTCCGAACCACCTGAACCTCTCTAGCTACGGGCCTGTATAGCCTATACATTTCAGTAGAAATAATGATATTAATTTTTATTCATAAATAGTAAAATATTAATAATAAAAAAATATTCTTTTGCACCCAAGTTATGTTGGCTGCTGTGGGGTTTCATGTTCAGGCATTGGCCATTAAACCAGCTTTACTGGTCAAACTGGACTTTTCTCCCCATAGACTTCCATTCATATGCACGTGAATGTGTCAGAACGTAAACGCAGGGTCATGCGTCAAGTTTCGCAGTTCGCTGCGGTGCAAAGTTCAAGCTTATTGAATTCTAACCTGCGAAATCACATAACTTGAATGCGTGAGACCAATTGAGGATCAAAACATGACCTCTCTGGACAGAAATTTAAAACATAAAGCAATCGCTCGCTTTTTTAAATGTCTAATCATCTTGTTTAATCCCGCCCCTTTGCGGAACACAAACTCTAGTGTGACTGCAGCTTCACTGTGCAAAGCTGTGCCTCCAGTAATGTTGCGGTCACACTAGAGTTTGTGAGTATGTTTTGATCTTCAATTGGTCTCACGCAATCACATATTGCGATTTCGCAGGTCAGAGTTCACTAAGTTTGAATTTTCTAATGCAGCAAACTGTGAAACTTTTCACACAAGCTTGCGTTTCCAGTCGGCTGTATTAGCATGCATATGAATGGAATTCTATTGGGCGAAAAGTGCAGTGCAGTGAGTGTCTTATGCCGCGGTCACATTACAGTTTGTGCTTGCGAAATTCTGTTTTACGGCGCTGCAAAACGGGGCGGGATTAAACCAGATGGTAAGACATTAAAAAAAGTGAGCGATTGGTCCATATTTAAAATTTCTGTTTCATGTTTTGATCTTTGATTGGTATCACCCAATACCAGTTTTTCCAAGCATCACGTGATGCAATTTCCCCACAGACCTTCATTCATACACATGTAAATGCATCAGCCTGGGAGAGCAAGCTCGTGCAACAAGTTTTGCAATTTGCTGCATTGGAAAGATGTCAAGTCATCTTGTTTAATCCCACCTTTTTTTTGCAGTGCCATATTACAGAATTTTACAAGCTCAAACTCTAGTGTGACCGTGGATTAAGTAAGATGATATTTAAATATTTGACACCTGTGCTATATACACTGTTGCCATTTAGTCACTGTAATGGTTCAGTTACAGTATATAACTGGCAACACTGTTGTCAGTTAGTCACTTTAATGGTTTGGTTACAGTAATTAACTGGCAACACTAATCCCAGTTAATCTAAATATATTATATTATATTATATATTAAATCTAATATATTTATATAATATGAACTAAATGTATCAATAAAAACAATAGTGTTCTACAATTATTCTGAGCAAATCAGAGCTTACTTGAATATATTGCATTCATCTTGTTTTCCCCCGCCATTCATGCATATGAATTATGATATGTAAACCACTAGAAATGTCAGAGTGATATGCATTTCACTTTTTATTACAGTCTGATATGAGTAATACAAAAATAAAACAAAATCAGTGAATCTCCAACATTTCTCCATAAACACCCTTGCAAGGTTTTGTGCTCAAAATTTACTGACGTTATTAGTTTTCTCTGCTGTGCCTTCACAGACTTGCTGAAATATTTGTCATAGAACGAGCCTTGCTATTTTGGTCTAAGCAAAAACTCTCCACAGCCGGCAATTCTTCATGAAAGCACTATAGAGAAGCAGCCGACCGCTAGTGTGATTGACAGCTGCTTTATACTTTACAACAGAGAGAAAGATGAGCTCTCCTGCAGACAGGAAAGCCCAGACCCTGAAACAGATCAAGAAGTAAGTTGCTGCTCAGTTTTGGATCGATAATATCTAAAGGGAAAAGCCCACTGGGAGGCTCTTGAGAGGAAATAGCCCAGAGGAAGCAGGTAATAAAAAAGACAAGTACTTTACACAAAACAGAAATGTGTGCTCTAATAAAACACCCACCACTGCTGCCTTTGTATCCTTTAAATGGCATAGATTATTTTGAACCATGAACACAAGATATGTATTGATTATACTGCGATGTGTTATGAATCTACAGTTATAATATACACAGTATGCATTACTGAGTGCCCTTTCTAATGTGTCCCCAGTGTAAAAGGGGGTGATATGTAAGGGTAATAGAGTAATGTGTGATCATGTGAGATGTAATCAGCAGTGTGAGAAGGAAGATCAGCTCCACGGTCGGTTGAGTGTAATTTAAAACTGCCCCTCAGCAGTGAACTGAGGTGTGTTGAGAAGCCAAACTCTCTCGAATTCTCCTTCGGCCTGCCAGACACTCAAACAGACATGTTCTGTCAGGTCTCAGTCAAGTCCAAGTCTGTCTTAAGTTTTTGTTTAAAAAGAAAATCAATTTTATATTTAGTAAATTAGTATTAATATCACATGATCATAATTGCTGTTTCTCCCCCAAAAAATTGGATAATAAGTTTAGTAAACAAGATGTTAATCATTTCCAATTAAGACTATTTTTTTTTTATCAATTATTCCTTATGAAACAAAGTTTTGAAAAAGTGGTGGATCTGAATCAGTGTTACTGAATGATTGATTTTGAATACAGCCACATTCACTACCTGACAAAAGTCTTGTCACCTATCCAAGTTTTAGGAACAACAAATAATAACTTGACTTCTCTTGATTATTTGGTTTCAGAAATGTCATATGAAAGGCAAAGGCCTCTAGAGTACGCTTATTTTACCAAAATAAAATATCATCATGCATTGATTTTTAATTACTTAATTAGAACAGTAAGGTCTGACTTTGCTTAGACAAAATCTTGTCACTGAACAGAAATAATGTATGGTAGAATATAAAGTCATGGGGCAGTGGACAAATAATTAATATTGAGTATGACTCCCATGAGTGTGGATGACTGCATCCATACATCTCTGCATTGACTCAAATATCTTATTAATAAAGTTGTCTGAAACGGCAAAGAAAGCATTCTTGCAGGACTCCCAGAGTTCATCAAGATTCTTTGGATTCATCTTCAATGCATTCTCCATCTTACCCCAGACATGCTTAATAATGTTCATGTCTGGTGATTGGGCTGGCCAATCCTGGAACATCTTGACCTTCTTTGCTTTCAGGAACTTTAATGTGGAGGCTGAAGTATGAAAAGGAGCACTATCCTGCTGAAGAATTTGCCCTCTCCTGCAGTTTGTAATGTAATGGGCAGCACAAATGTCTTGATACCTCAGGCTGTTGTTGTTACCATCCACTCTGCAGATCTCTCGCATGCCCCCATACTGAATGTAACCCCAAACCATATTTTCCTTCACCAAACTTGACTGATTTCTGTGAGAATCTTGGGTCCATGTGGATTCCAATAGGTCTTCTGCAGTATTTGGGATAATTGGGATACAGTTCAACAGATGATTCATCATAAAAATCTACCTTCTGGCATTTTTCCAAATAATGAACTAGAAGTCAAGTTGTTATTTGTTGCTCCTAAAACTGGGATCAACGACAAGTCTTTTGTCAGGTAGTGTACATTTTTAAGAAATAAATTCTTAGAATTGTTCAATGATTTGTTTTCAACATTTGAATGAAAAAATATCTCCTCAACAAGACTACATTTACATGTAGTTTATATATAAAATAATACTTTATTATGCAAGTTCACTTATACTTCACGATAGGTCTTCTACTGTAAATGTACACTATTCAATAGAAGTGCTTTAATTTCAACTACATTATGTACACATTATGAAAAATACAGGTTGTACTGCATGCTAGTTTGCTTATTTTTCTCCATATTAAAGTCCATAAAATCTTTTAACCTGCTATAACTGCCTATAATTCTTTTAAACAACACATGTAAAAAATGTTTTAGCCACCCCTTAAAATACAAATTGAATTTCTGGTGGATTTAAAGTTGGATTAAAGGTACATTTTTTTGTTTGTCCTAATTATAAAAAAATATTATATATTGTAAAAACATTTAATAAGAGTATCCTTAATATTAAGGAGATATATTAGCTAGTGTGCTCCAAAAACAGTGACACTTGCATTTAGAAGATTTAAATCTGATATAAACATACAAAGCATGTTTGTCACTTTCTTCTAAATGGATCAACAATTTTTTTTAATCTTGACCAATCAAAGGCTCTCTAGTATCAAGACGCTTCTCATTTGCTTTTCCATAGATGCACTTGAGCTCAACCACTCTCACTGGCAGAGCTGTTAAAAAAATGCAGTTTTTAAAAAAAGGGGGGAGCTACTCTATGTCCCACCCTCACTTTATGTTTCAGTTGAGAATATGTCAAACATCAAATAAAAATGCATATTTCAAAACACTTCATGGGATTGATGTGGTTAAATTTGACTTTTGATTATAAATACCTAAATTATCAGATACTTTTATAATGAAACATTAGAGTGACTTTTTTCACTTGTCCTCCTGACTTTTTTCTTGTTTTAGCTAATAAGTTTTTCTATGTAAATGATTTAATGACCATGTTCTACTGAAGAAACACTGTAACTTGTCACAGTCACGGTCATATAACTGAGCCCCTCGCTTAATCATAATCAAGAACCAAGTCTAACTGTTATATAATTGTCTTCTAAAATTAATATTCAACTCAGAACATGTCAGCAAGAAAGGAACTATTCATTTTTGATGAAAGTCTTTCAGATTATATGTCTGATAGGCTTCCTTCCTTCTTTAAATAACACTGGCACTCCAGGGAAATATTTCTTCTCAACTACAAAAATGTCTCCAAGTTTCAGTTCAAGTCAAGTCCCCAATCAAATGCTCAGTTAAGTCTCAGTTCATCTCTACACTAATGTTTGCCATTAATATTTCCCTGTAATAGGCTGCATTTTAAACTCAGCCTGTAATCAGCATCAGAATGGAAATCTGTATATGCATAATTGAATGAGTATCATTCAGATTTTTCTAGATTAAAAGGAAGGCAATACACTTCATAAAACAAAGTTAGTCATCATTCAAATGGGGCGATAAATTGATTATCTTGTTACGTGGTAATTAAAATAGTGAGCGACTAACAGAAGCAGCAGGTCATTAAAGTAGAGCTCATTAATATTTACGATTGTTTCAAATACGGTCAAATCGAAGAATTTCATACCTAAAACTTTCTTTTTTTTAGACTTGCCTACGCCACATTCCAAGTATTTAGATATCAGAGAAAAATTCAAACATATTTTATCAGTGCATTCTATAGCACCTTTAAAAACGGCTATGCAATGAACGGCTGGTTTGTCTTTCTGTCTTTGCAGTTTGCTGAAGTCTTGCTCTGTCGTTCCCAGCCTTGACGGATACGGGTGACCTTGCGGTCCACACATGGGGTGATCAGGATTAGTTTCAGGATCAGAACCACACAGGGAACCACTAGAGACAACATATATGCAGGAGGCATCCACCACTTGTAAGGTTTCAGAAATTTATCCCAGCCATAGAGAAATGCGTGAGCAGTACAGAGCAGCACGGTGGTGTAACCGAGTTTAGACTGTAAAAGAAACAAAATAATAATCATTTTACACTGTAGAGGAATTAAGAATAATTCTATAAATATTATAGCTATAGCTGTTTGATAGAATCAATGGGCATACTATAATTATAGGGTTATATTAAAAGACAACACAGAATTTTCTGAAACCTACTTGATACAGTTGTTCTATATATAATAACATCATTAATTTTTAAATACATACCAATTTAAAGGGATACTTCAACCAAAAATAAAAATGCTCTCATTAATAACACACACTCATGTCGTTCCAAACATGTAAGATCTTTGTTCGTCTTCAAGGCATAAATTAAAATATTATAGATGAAATCCATGAGCTCTCTGACCCCACCACAGAGAGCCAGGGTCCTGAAATGGTCAAAGTGCAGAAAGGAACCAATAACAACACAGTGCATGAGTTATCAGTGCATCAGTGTTTTAATTATAGTTTTATGATGCAAAATTAGTTGACTTTATAAAAATCAGACTTCATTATGCTCTTCTGCATAATTAACTTTTTTTTTTTGTGTACACAACATTATTCTTGTAGCTTCATAAAATGATTGTTGAACACATGGACTGTTTTGATGATGGTCTTTGACAAGGTTATTTTCTGAGCTTTGAACGTTTTAGGGCCCAGGCTCTCAGATTTAATCCAAAACATTTTAATTTCTGTTCGGAAGATGAATGAAGGTCTTACTAGTTTGGAAGTGGGAATAACTTTGAGTTAAACATCTTAATTTTTGGGTGAATTATCTCTTTAATATTTTAGATATCTTTCAAGTCTCAACATGGAAGAAAAATAACAACACTGACCATATTACTGTCTACTTTCATGTTCTCCAATGACTTTCAAACTGGTGCATTTAAATGGTTATTGTGAATGCAATACCTGCACAAAACTGAACTCCCTCCAGTTTAGGGAGTTGCTCACAGATGGAAGGGATGTAATTCCTAACAGGACAAACAGCCCAAATCCAAGGATTCCCATGGAATAGTAGGAATCATGACGCCAGGCTGCTACATTGTCAAACTCATAGGTTTTATTGTCTTTTACCTGAAAAACAAGATATATATTTTTAATCACTGCACTCACTGCATGTTTTCTTTGTGCATGTGAAGACAACATTTGCACACATCTTTTAATGCTGTTAATGTACTACTACATATTTTTTTATAATAACATTATTTATTAGTAAAATAGGATCTTCAACAGGATATTTTTTTTGTTTTTATTTATTGGTTTATTTATTTGTTTCTGGCTAACATTTTATAATAACTAATCAAACATATGAACCATTTAATAAGCATTAACAAATAGTGAATTCATTATTTGTTAAGCAATAACTCTACATTGTTAAACGTTAGTAAGCAGTTTATAACTGCAGCTACAAATGCTGTATTCTTAACTTATAAGTACATTTATAATGTACTTAATGACTGTGTTTTCATACTTTGTTAATGATTTATTTTTCATTACTAAATTAAGTATTGCATTATTTACAAACCAGTTATTTAAGCATAGTTGGTGTTTTTTTTTAAAGATCATTCAGAATGAGTTTGTAAACGATTAATAATCTATTCAAGTTAACATTAATCATTAATCATCAATTAATATTCAACAATTAATTATTAATCAGGCATATACTAATAGTTAATTTGTATGTTAATAAATGCTTTATTAACTCAACTTCATCCAGTTTTGTAACCTAATCTAAAGTGAGGACTATTTATGCTTTATAAATCCCTTATAAATGACAATTAATGGGTCAGTTAAATTCTAAACAGGAAAAAAGAACATAAACGACATTATTCATTTCTATTCATTTGAAGATACACAAATGAAACTATCAAATAAAAAACAAATCTTTGCAACCTTATCTAAAATAAAATTACTGTACAATTTAAACATTGCATCCTATTATATTGTTCAATTATTATACCGTTGTTGTTTTATTCAATTTTATTTCGTATTGTGACACTCCTGTTATTCAGCAATGATTGAACTTTACAGAACTTTTTAGATAAGATTGCAAAGATTATTGTTCATTTGATACTGAGCCTTTAATTGTCATTTATAAGGGATTTATAAACCATAAATAGTCCTCACTTTATATTAGGTCACAAAACTGCATGACGTTGAGTTAGTAAAGCATTTATTAACATACAGTATAGTAACCATTACTATATGCCTGAATAATAAAATATATAAACGTTGATTTGAATAGTTTATTAATCATTTACTAATTCATTCTGAATGATCTTAAAAACCTCCAACTACTCTTAAATAGAAATTATTTGTAAATAATGCAATACCTAATTTAGTAATGAAAGATCAACCAGTCACAAAGTATGAAAGTACAGTTAAACACATTATAAATATGGTTATAAGTCAGTAATACAGCATTTGTAGCTGCAGTTATAAAATGCTTTCTAATGTTTATTAATGTAGAGTTAATGCTTAACAAATAATGAATTCACTAGATGCTAATGCTTAAAAATGATTCATAGTGTTTAGTTATTATAAAGTGTTACCTATTTCGGAAGTAATGCAGATTATTACTATAAAAATGATTGGAACTTTGAAATAAGTAAACATACAATGTGTAAGTGTGATTGTTACAATAATACCAGGAAAATATGCATTAGGAAATTAAAAAATTAAAATCCTCATGTCACTCCAACCCAGACTTTTGTTCATCTTTGGAACTTAAATGAAGATGTCTTGAATCAAATCTGTAAGATTTCTACAGTATGCCTCTATTGAAACTCTGACACTTCAAATCTTGTGTAAGAATAATAAAAAATAAATCCATATGAATTTCATTTAATTCAAGTCCTCAGAGCTTTATATAATTAACATATTTAATTAAGATTTAATTATTGCTATTCACATAAACATACATAAACAGAAGCTCAACCACACCTGCTTGATGCAGAAAAACAAACTTCAATGGCCTTTTTCACAAGCCTGTTATGACGCGTCTAACGGTCATCAGCATCTTAAATACTTGAAAGTTTTTAATATTTAGATTTTTAAAAATGTATGAACATTTATATGTATTTATGTATGTAGTATTTAATCTTTGCTTCAAACTACAAAAAACAAATTACCGCTTGTGTCTCAGTCTTACACTATTTATTTTCCTTTTTCTGAAAGTCTTTTTAACATCATCTAATCTAATAATCTAATAACATCCGCTGTGTAAAACATGTGCTGGATAAGTTGGAGGTTCATTTCGCTGTGGCAACCCCGGATTAATAAAGGGACTAAGCTGAAAAAAAAGAAATGAATTTTCAGTGGTAGGACAGAAATGTCTCAAATTTTATTAAAACCATGCTCATGGGTTCAAAACTACTTGACTAAATGATGGCCAAATATCCATTTTGGGGTGAACATATTCAAACATGGGTTTGTTTGGATTTAATACTTCTTTTAAACAGCTTAGTAGTAAAAAAGCATGTCCATTACAGGATAACTGAGCCTTAGAAATGTAAAAGACATCTTACCAGTGATATAGTGTAGACATTGATCCTGTAGCGCACATAGTATCTGATGGGTATCACGAATGTGTAGAGAACATGCAGAAAAGCAAAGGCCAGAGCTAAAAGGCCCAGCTGCTTCCTGCACAGCATCCAGCGATCCAACCAATTTGGGAAGCGCCGGTACTTGGTGCCATTATAAAGCTGCAGGAATCCTGCCAAAGCTCCCGGCAGGTAACAGAGAGCCAGCATCACCAGAGAGACGATAGGAAACACCTTGTTGGCCAGCGAGATCATAATGCGGAAAGTGATGTCTTTTCCGTTGGTAACTCGCTCATAGATGACATCTCTCGTGAGGACATAGAAGAAGATGAAAGCTGCTAAACCAATGGCAATGTAGAAAGGAAGCCTCCAGAGAGGGAATAGTTGCAGGGGCAGATCTTCTAACCCAGCAGCTGCTCGGAGAGAGCCTTTATCCAGAGCAGTGAAACCCAGACTTTGAGCAATGTCTACTACCTGCTGTTTGGCCTCAGCCTGGTCTCCGCAAATAAGGACCTAATCAAATGATGGGAAAAAGAAAATAAACAATAACTCCGACTATACAGCATGCCATATGTTGTTGTGTAATAATAACAAACACACACAAAAAAGAAAAGAAAAAGAAAAACAGTTGAGTTAGTTGATTTTGTTATATTTTTCTTGTTCTAAAGTTGCTATGCTTCCGAAATGCATTTTGAGACATTGATCTTTTGGGGCCCTATCTTAAACATGGTGCAATATGGTGCTAGATGTGTTTAACGCAATGTGTTGCTATTTTCAGACCAACGCAACTGTAATTTTCCCGCTTTGCAGCATGTTGTTTAAAAAGTAAATCCATTTGCGCCGCTTTGTGGACTCATGTGTGTTCCGGTCTAGAAAAGAGGTGTGTTAAGGTGCATTGTTGGCGCGCTGCTATTTTGAGGAACTAAAAAAGACTGCGCAATTGACCAGCTTAAAGCAGGTCTAAAGTCCAGGGCAGAGCGTGTTAGTTGTGCGCCTTAAATGTGTACACATTACTTAATACACACAGGATGTACAGCAATACGCAAATATCTTTACAAATGAAAATTCAAATATTAAAATATTACAAAAACGATTATTTTCTACATAAATATAAAACCACTACCTCCATGCCTTCATGTCGGAGGGCTTTTTACAAATTGCATTTATATAATGTTATTATTATTGTTAGTATTATTTATTATATGCATATTTATATTTATTTTAATAAAAACCAAGTTTAAATTTGTCCACCTGTCAGGTTTTAGAGACATATACATCACCATATGGGGCATAAGAACAGGACGTGTGTTTGGATATAACTCAGTTTTCTGACCACACTTAGTTATTATTGTTCATTTATTTGTTTGCTGGAAATTAAAAATGAATTTAGAAATAGTTTTGAAACAATTGGCATATCTGAATGGGAGAGGAGACTCTGATTTGTTTAATGCACGTTTTTATCAAAACACACCCAAAACTCATTAAGAGAATAAGCACAACCCATGCGCTGTGGCGCAAATCATATTTTTCCATCCCTAAAATAGCAAAAGTGGATTCGGACACGCCCTTAATGCTTTTGTGCCATTCGCTTTAGACTTTTCACCTAGATCGTTAAAATAAAGCCTTTGATGTTGAAAATGTAGGTTGGGTGGCATGGTGGATCAGTGGTTAGCACTGTTGCATCACAGCAAAAAGGTCGCTGGTTCGCATACTGGCTGGGTTGACATTTCTGTGTGGAATTTGCATGTTCTCCCCTGTGTTGGCAAGTGTTTTCTCCGGGTGCTGTGATTTCCCCCACAGTCCAAAGACATGAATTGACTAAACTTAATTGGCCATAGAGTATGTGTGTGTATGTATGTGTGTATGTGTGTGTGTGTGTGTGTGTGTGTGTGTGTGTGTGTGTGTGTGTGT
>CAIGQZ010033112.1:12634067-12671850 GCA_903798205.1 Danio tinwini
GTTTATTTATAAAGCCCATTTCATACACAGTGGCAATTCAAAGTGCTTTGCATAAACAGGAATAAAAGAAACAACTATAAGAAAATAAAAACAAAAAATAAAAGTGATTAAAAACAGATATAAATGGATTAAAATGTGTTAAAACAGGTTATAAAAAAAAGAACGACTAATATAAATAATAGTGCGATCTGATCTATCTATTAAGAAAAACTTACTAGTGAAATCACATGAAATCCATACCGGCAAATTAATTTTTTAAATAAAATTTTGTTAGATAATAATTATTTTTTTGTTTATTATAAATGATATATCATTTAAACAAATATCATCATTTAATATACCAGAAGAAAAGTTCAGTGCCACACTTTGTATCATTCAGTAAAGGACATCAGTCTAAAACCATGAACCCAAACGCCAAACAGGTAAATGTTCACTTTAAAACTAAGGTGTCATTGATAAATAATAAGGCTTTGAAAGAACAGAGCAAATGGAAAGAGAAAGCACAAGTTGTTTTTGTGAAGCATACCGATCTTATTCTGGCCACGGCATAAAGTGTAAAATGCTTATAAAGGTTATATAATTTTTAAAACAGTTATGCACATATTGTTAGTTCATGATACATCATGCATTAAGTAATGTCAACAAATAGAATCTTATTGTTAAGCATTACCACTTATGCAAAAAAAAAAAAAAAGATCTTCAAGTGGTTTGATTGTTTTTGACTTATATACAAGTTGCCATTCTGCTGACCTACAAAGCCCTTTAAATAAAACGCTTCTTTAATAGCTTTCGACAACAGTGAAATATCCTCTGGGAATTAGTTTTAGTTCACATCAAAGTGCAGTCTGAGCACAAACAATAAAATATGTTGTCACAGTTGGCCTTTAGAAATAGAACAAGAAATTATAAAAGTAGGAAATAATAACAAATAGACTGCTTGGCCAGGTGCGACTATTCATTTTTTATTGAGGAAAAAACACAAACACGTGTTAAAGAAAATACACACTAACACAGCGATAATAATAGTTTGCCAAAGCTCTGATTCCATCTGGCCAGTTTCTCAACCGCCAGATGCTGATGTGAATATGACTTTCTTACAAAAAGACTCTATCAGAAAGACGCTCACCTCATTTTCCGGACAATCAACAGTTCTAAAAGATATTTATGCTTGTATAGACATGCACTAATGTCTCTTTTGAACTGTGTTTTTTGACATGCGTCATCTAGCTGCCTTACAATAGAGGTAGCGTACAAAAAAATATGAAGTAGTGGTATGCCATTTGTCATGCCTTTTTTTTTTCATATTATAACAAGAAAAGCTCATTCAAACTCCAAAGCCTGAGTGTCTTTATTCAAGGCTGCTTTGGGAGACAGTCTGTTAAGCTTGATTCATTAAGTTTTAAACATCTCTGTTCAAAACAGCTTTTTATGTGCTTTGCCCCTTGTTGCTTCAATGCTTAACATTTTGCAAGATTTAGAGACTGACACATGAGATCTGGATAGGTTTTCTGAGTCTTAATTTTTTTTTTATCTAATTAACTGAACAGTTTTTAATTAAGTCATTTGAACTAAAGGTGTTTAAAATATTTATTGTTGTTTATGGTTGATGAAGCATGAAAAATGTTTTATATATTTACTTGTTTAAACTTGTTTACAACAAATGCTCTTTGGAAATAATTGACTCAACTTACCTATGCAACAAATTAAGAGGCCAGTTAACAGTTATCAGTGTTGTGGGACAGTACAGTCAATATTTTTTTTGTTGAGTGATTGAGTAAAACATAACTTTTGTTTTTATTCTGTAATAGTGATGGCATTTATTCCAATTTAAAAAAATAAAAAACATGCAGTCATTTAAAGAATTTCTTTGGCAGAAAAAAATGACAAAAATGTGTCTATAATACTTACAATTCTGACCAATTACTAAGTGAAAATGTTTTGCTATTTTTTTATTTGAAATTCAAACAATTTTTTTATCAGACCTATAGATATTAACAAGTGTTAATATTGAACTCCAATATAAACTGAAACTGTATCCTAATGGCCACCTATGATGAAAATTATCTTTTGAAAGCTGTTTGGACAGAACTGTATGTAGGTATAATGTATCCACAGTCATATTGAGGTGTAATAAAGACAATAAGTGTCTTCTTTAAATTTCCTGACGTTAAAATAGGATACAAATCCCTCCGATTTTAGGCCAACCGCAATGTGACGTAGGAGTGCGTTTTTCCCGCCCACCGAATTGATTGACAGCCCGCTTTTAACATGTCTCTGTAGTAACGTGTATATTCATATCAACAAGACAGGATGTGCGCAAAGCAACTGGGATTAAAAGATCTGTTGAGCTGGCTGTGGCCACCAATCATCATCAAATGTGATCAAAAAGAAGTTTTACAGGTTTAAAACGTTCATAAAACATGAATTACAGCAATTTTACCGTCTTCATCACCACAGCCGCATGTCAGTACAATTATAAAAGAAGACGCTTCAATCCTGGTTTGTGGACGTTTAATCAGGTTTATTTTGTACATTAACATAGAGGATTTTCATACTGCAGTGTATATTAACATGTATCTTGTCACATTTGCTACGCAAAAACAGTGCAAAGTTACAGCTAACTCATTTGCATTAAACGTACAGGCAACAAAATCAGCTACAATCAGCTACAATTTAAAAATGCCAATGTTCTAAAAGATATAATAAATAATCTGATGGACATTTTAAGCTGAACAGAAACATTCTGGGGACACAAAAGACTTCTAATAGCTGTACATTTTTCTGTAGTTTGTTTCCAGGTGAAACCACCATTAAAGAAATATTAAAACTTGAATTTATTTTCCCACAAATCATAATTACAGGCAGATTGTCTTTGAATAAGCTTATTTTTGCTGCTCCTTGTACAATACTGTGAGAAAAAAGTAATACCGTAGTGCAGTATTTGTAACACATTTTATTATTTGCATCATCTAACTCCATATGGTGTTTCTGCTCATTTAAACTTGCTTGGCAGCTGTTTTATTGCACAGTTACTTTTGTAAGGGGAAAGCTCACCCAAAAAAATCTAAATCTGCTGTAACCATAAAGATCTACAGTAGGTGAATATTTTTTATATTTTTAACAGAAATTTAAAGATAGATAAATCATGTTCCTTGGCAATGGCATGATTTTGGTTTGAACATTGAGGGCTTGAAGTGCAATTGTTCTTCATTCATTTTCTTTTGGCTTAGTCCCTCATTTATCAGGGGTCACCACAGTGGAATGAACCACCAACTATTCCGGCATATGTTTTACACAGAGAATGCCTTTCCAGCCACAACTCAGTACTGAGAAACACTCACTCTCGCATTCACACAATCACACATTTGGGCCAATTTTGGTTTACCCAATTCACCTACACTGTGGTAGAAACCGGAGCACCTGAAGGAAACAAGGAAACCTACGCAAACACAAGGAGAACATGCAAACTCCAAATGGACATGCCATCTGGCCCAGTCAGGACTCAAACCAGTGGTCTTCTTGTTGCGAGGCAACAGTGCTAACCACTGAGCCACTGTGCCGCCCACTATTTCATTTATTCATTTATTCATTCATTCATTCATTTTCTTTTTGGCTCAGTCCCTTTATTAATCTGGGGTCACCACAGCAGAATGAATCGCCAACTTATCCAGCATATGTTTTACGCAGCAGATGCTCTTCCAGCTGCAGCCCATGACTGGGAAACATCTATACACACTCATTCACACACATACATTATGGACAATTTAGCTTACCCAATTCACCGCATGTGTTTGGACTGTGGGGGAAACCGGAGCACCTGGAGGAAACCCACGACAACACGAGGAGAACGTACAGGAACCAGCAACCTTCTTGCTGTGAGGTGAACGTGCTACCCACTATGCAACCCACTGTTTATTTATTTATTTTCGAAGGGGGGGGGGGGGGGGATTACCTCCACCTATCCCACCATCAAAGTTTGCCCCTGGTCCTTGGTGATTCATAAAATGCAAATGATTGGATTTGAGCACTTTGTGGTCAGACAAAAGAAAATTCATTCAAAAATGATATAGCACCTCTTGTGGTCATGCCACCTAATAAGTACGGTAAAATTCAACTTGAAGCGATGGGCTTTATGTTTTGCAGTCATGGATTTCCATTAATCTTGTGTTGTTTGTTTGCATTTATCTTTCCTTAAGACTCAAGGCTTGAGTGTAAGTGTATATATGAGCCCTGTTTGTTTATGTGTGTTTGTTTACCTGTCTGTTGGCATCCAGTCCTCCAGACTGCAGAGCCCAGGCAGAGATAGTGTTAAAGGCTTTGACTATGGTGGCCCCTGGAACCAGTCTGCTCAGGTATTCTGCATTAGATTCTGGGTAAAGACCCTGTTTGATATTATTGCTGACATCTACCAGCACCTTTCCCTCAAGATCTGAAGTCAGATGAGTCAAAAATCCATAGTGCTCCCTCTGCACCGCCAGGAAAATCACACTTGCTTCACAAGCCGCAGCAGCATGATCCATGACTTTTGAGCCTTTAGGCAGCAACAGAGAGTTTTTAGGGTCCCGGGATCCATATACAACACTGTACCCCGACTGGAGCAAACGGAGCCCCAGTGAGCGTCCAAAATCACCTGTTCCAAAGATACACACGGTGGTATCCTCTTTGTGCATTTTTTCATGCAGGTCCATCATTGCAACCGAGTCTGAATTAATTTCTTAAAAAATAAGGGAAGGCACTGTAGAAGAAATAAAGTTCAATGAAATACTCAAGTAATGGCTATTATAAAGTGCACTAAAGAAACACCAATTATACTTTTCATTTCAGATCTGGTGCAAGTGCTGTGGCTGTATGCTGATTATATTTCTGCTTGACTGGTTTAAATGCTTGTTTTTTTGGGGGGAGATAAGCACAGGCGTAATCAGATTTAATTATGGTGTGCCTACAGTACATTTGAGTGCACCGTTTAATTTATGGTTTATTTTGTTCCTTTACATAAGTCCTGTACATAGGTTGACATTGTATATCTCAAAATACACCAATTAAAAGGACAAAGCTAAACTTAAAACTATGAAGCAACTTTTCTAAAAGTGAATTTGATTGCAATAAATAGAATCAATAGAATCAACAAATACTCACAGATGAAAAGGCAAAGGATTTATTTTCAGGAATTTGTGCACCGGTCTCTGGAGAATCCACAGAAATTGGATCCTGACTGTCTATTAATGTGATTTTATTGCAGGATCACTGATTCCTCTGAGCCAGTAACTGTCGTCATATCCCCAAAAGCCGTTTAGCAATGCGGTGTGATCATCAAAACCGTCTTTACACTTCTTTACTTCTTCCTCTTTTATCCACTGGCATTTCTATGCAGGACTGAAGTGGTTTCTCTGCTGTATGGTTCTGTTTATATGCACATGTGTGTGTGTGGGAAGCATTCATTTATGAGCCTCTGACCTGCCCACAGCTCAGTGGGGGTTTAGATTTAGGAAAAGAGGGAGGGAGAGAGAGAGAGAGAGAGAGAGAGAGAGAGGTTGTTTTGGTAATGGATAAAGTCCAATGTGGAAATTCCAGAGCAAATGTAACACTGTGTGTGTTTGTGTGTGTGTTGAAAGGCACAAAATGTTTGCTTGGATTTACCTCCTGTGTGTTTTGAGGCCAAGGCCTGCCTGAAAGTAAGTTGCGCAACAGCGGGAAAAACGTCAAATATCTGGCCAAATATCTCAACGCTTCAGAAACTGAAAACAGTCTGATTTGCTCCAAATCAAAATGAAAAAAAAAGCGTTGCAACGGTTTGTTAATTAACCAAGAGAACTTCCCATAAACAGTGAAATGCTTTATTTTTATACTCCATAACAGAACACAGGCTAAAAAACAGTTTACCCAAAAATGAAAATAACCTCATAATTTACTCTTACCCTTAAGTTATCCTCAGTGTATATGACTTTCTTTTGTCGGACGAAAACAGTTGGATTATTTTCACACATTATCCTGGCTCTTCAATGCTGTATAATTGTGTTGTATACTGGCTTTTATTTTGAAGCTACCTAAAAAGCATAAATCAGTCATCAAACTAATCCATACACCACCAGGGGGTTAACACATGTCATATTTTTTCTGACTTCAGCATGATGTAAGATGCATAAAATTTTAAAATCTGACTGTGTTGGCTTGAGGGTGAGTAAATTATGGAGTTATTTTCATTTTGGGTATTTTCACACTTGAAGTTGTTAACCCTGGGTCATTCTAAACCCCTGGGTAAACAGAATCATGGGTTATCTTACTTTCCACTTTACATACAATTTCCAAGATGGATTTTCACATTATGTACATTCATAAACTCTTGATTAACTCTTGATTAACTTGATTACATATTTGTGGTATTTTTGATTGGACAAACAATCAGTATGCAACCTCTTTACATAAGTGTTCTACATCCTTGGATTGTTGACTGTAGTATTAATTTTATCTTGAACTGACTTTTCAGACTTTAAGGTCAAGGTCGAGTTTATTTATATGGCACCTTAAAAGCAACAAGTGCTGACCAAGGTGCTGCACAGCCACATTCTAAAAATATAAACGAACAAAAGCATTAATACAATGTCAAATTTTAAATAAGTAACAAAATAATACATTTTGCAAACAAAACATGCAATATGCGAACAACACACGCAAACACACAAATTTTGCAAACAACACACGCAAAAGACTTTAAAGGTAAGAATGAATTGCTTGCATTTTTATGTCCCTGTTTGATATTTAGGGTGGCACGATGGCTCAGTGGTTAGCACTGTCGCTTCACAGCAAGAAGGTTGCTGGTTCTGGTCCTGGCTGGGCCAGTTGTCATTTCTGTATGGAGTTTGCATGGCTTCCCGTGTTTGTGTGGGTTTCCTCCATGGTTCAGGTATGGGGTATAAGTGGATTGGATTAACTAAATTGGCCACAGTGTATCAATGTGAATCCACTGTGGCGACACCTGATAAATAAGGGCCTAAAGGCTGATTTATACTTCTGTGTCAAGCGCACACATACAGTATGCTCTGCCGCGGCCTTCGCATGGTCGCATAGCCTTCACTGTGGCTGTCACCAATGTGCACCTCTCAAAAAATGTAACTGCATGTTGAAATGATGCGTAGCGCAAGCTGTGATTGGTCGGTTTGGTAGCTGTGACCAGTGGGGGTGGGACAGAGTTGCGTAAACCCGTTGGAGTGAGTGTTTACAAGTGTGGAATCCTGTGAACTAGTTCTAGATGGAAACTGTTGTTTCTGTTGCAGTTCCGCTGGTTCCCGACTTTGAATGAGCAAGTTTTAGCTACTGTTTATATACAATGCAGTAATTGTTTCCATAACTTAAAAAAGATAGTAGATGCCAATAGCCTAGTGGTGAAGCACCAGAAGCTTAAGGTGACCCAAGTTGAATTCTCAGGTCCAGGTCCTTTCTTGATCCTTCCACTCTACTCCCACACTTCCTGTCTGCAAATCCCCACTGTCTTATCAAAATGAAGGTTGCCTGAAACCCCTTAAAAATAATAATAAAAAGATAACAGGGCATCAACACTGTCTGTTAAAATATTGTATAAATATATTTTATAATATATAAATAAACAGAAAACACTAGTAAACGAACTACAAGACCTTTTTTTTTACATTGAAGGCAAGAACTGAAACTGTTTATTCTTCACTCCAATTCTTACATTTTGTATCAGTGCTTGACATTTTCTTCCAAAACTTTGAAAACACAGTGTTCCATGATTTAGTGATGCTGTTTCTGAAAAACTGCTTTGTGAAGCTTTGAAACTTTTACAAATGTACAGTATGTTTGAACTGTGAAAAGCTTTTTTTTTGTTGCTTCATTAGGTTCATCTTAGGCTAGAAATAAAATAGTGACGATAAACACAACATAAATATTATAGATAAATACACACATATACAAACACTATAAATGCACACACTAGTTCACAAATCTTTCATTCATTCATTTCCTTTTGGCTTAGTCCCTTTAATAATCTGGGGTTGCCACAGCGGAATGAACCGCCAAATTATCAAGCATATGTTTGACACAGCAGATGCCCTTCCAGCTGCAACCCATCACTGGGAAACATCCATACACACTCATTCACCACGGACAATTTAGCTTACTCAATTCACCTATAGCACATGTCTTTGGACTTTGTGGGGAAAAGGCGGAAACTCACATGAACACGGAGAGAACATGCAAACTCCACACAGAAATGCCAACTGACCCAGCTGGGGCTCAAACCAGCGACCTTCTTGCTGTGAGGCGATTGTGCTACCCACCGGTGTGCGCCACCGTGCTGCCCTCAAACTAAATTTAGGAAAACACAATTATACACTGATTAAGCCTAGATAATAAGATACAATATCACATGCATAGGGTGGCACGGTGGCTCAGTGGTTAGCACTGTTGCCTCACAGCAAGAAGGTCATTAGTTAGAGTCCCGGCTAGGCCAGTTGGCCTTTCTGTGTGGACTTTGCATGTTCTCATTGTGTTCTTGTGGGTTTCCTCTGGTTTCCGCACAGTTCAAAGACATGTGCTATTGGATAAGCAAAATTAGCTGTAGTTTATGAGTGCATGTGAGGGTATAAGGGAGTTTCCAAGTACTGAATTGTGGCTGGAAGGGCACACGCTGCATAAAATATATGCCGGAATAGTTGATGGTTCATTCTGCTGTGGCATCCCCTGAAAAATAAGGAAGGCAAGGAAGGAAGAAAGATGAATGAAGGAATGAATCACATGCATAAACAAAAGCATACATACATAAAATAACCTTTCGTGACTGTTTAAAGAATGTGAATATAACGTGAATATAATGTGTTTTGTGTTGTGTGTTGCTTTAACACTGCATCATACATGTTTGCCACCACATTAAGCTTTTTAAAATAATACTACATCAACTTTCTTGTACCCAGAGTTAAAAGCATAGTTCAGAATGTTGCTACCCCAGCTTTGAAATGGACCTATTAAGCAAAAGTCACTTTTCTAAGGAGTTTAAACAGTTTTGTGGCACCAGTGTGTGAATATAGCCAGCCTCTAATGGTAAAAAGTAAATAAAGGTGCAGTAGGTTATCTGCCTAAATGTTAACCGGTTAGCGTAATATCTTTGAAACACAATCCCTCCACGCCTCTTGAAATCACGAACATGCACATTAAAGATGACAACAGAGACCCAGATCATGTCATTCGCCAGTTAGGAAACTTTATAGTACTTTAAAATACCGCAATTCCCAATGAAAAACTGTATTATATCTAGCACGTTTACAGTTGTGTAGGAAGCAAAACTTGTCATAATGTGCAATATTTCACGCATGCAAGGATCGCTGGTCTCACTCTCTCACGCGCTTTGTCCTAAAGCAACTACTGTATGCTTATTACTAAGCCATACTTATGTGATATTTCAGAGCGAATATTCAAAGTAGCATGGTAAACAATATAGGGAGCGCGTCACAGGTTGTCATTGTTCAAAAATTAGCCAAGGTGAATATAAAACCAACTTGACCTCAGTAAAGCAGGCTAGGCGGAAAAGCTCTATTTACTTATGTTTTGTTGTTAAACTAAATAAAAATCTTCATTATCGATGCTGTAAAAGTACCTTATGAAATTGAGAATAGTCAAATTAATCGTTCACTGGAAGATTTCAGTAGCTGAACAACACTTCTGTGCATATAACCCATTCGTAAAACAACACAATCTACATCAGCTTTGCATGACTAAAATAAATGTTTTAAAACATAACATTACCTGTCTAAAAGAAATATTTCAGCCATAGTGTCATTCCTCCTCCAGTGTGCCAAAATCTCTTTAAGGCAAGTCATTTCACTCTGCAGCCATGAAACACCTCTCGGCCAGTATGCTTGGGCATTCTGTTTGAATAGGGAAACATCACATTCTCCAAAACTGCTTGCCAAGCTTCTGATTAAATTACATATTAGGAATCACCAATAAAATTAATCAACAACTGTGTCTTTAGTTTAATTTCCAAACGTTCTAATAACACAAGATCTGCAGAAACTCATGTCTGGTCCGAGCCCCTCCCCCGGAGTATCATTAGTCTATAATGATCGGTGATTGGCTCTTGTACTAGAAGGCGGGCTTTGTTCACCATATTGACCATTACATTTTTCCCCATTCAAAAAGATACAAATGACATGACTTGTGTATTCTATAGTTTTTGAGCATGCAAAAGTAACTCCAATATTGATTCAGGATTTAAAAAATTTTGATTCAGCTTTTTTTTTTACCGATGTGACTGTCTCGTGTGCACATGACAGTGGATCTGCATGAATGACTACACAGATGTACAAATCTACAGTTGTTGACAGATCGTTTGGGCTACTTATGAGAATTATATTAATTGTCGGCCCGACAAATTTTAATTGGATGAGCATTTTTTAGTCTTATGCCTTACCCAGAATATAAAAATACATTTATTGAAGAGACTTTTAACCAGCACAACAAAAATGTTTCTGAAGACAATCACCTACTGCACTTTTAATTCTATTTTGTTTTTATTATCAGACTTTTATGGAAACACTTTAATTGCCATTCTCCAGTTGTACACACCATCAGAAGGGAAAAGTCCTACCCATTAGTGACGATCTCACTTTCATTATCATAGACAGCCCTCAGTGAGAAGCAGCCGTCCACCATTAAAGCTTTAGAACCATAAATGCCAAAGATAATGTCAGCAACTGTGACGATATAAATGTGTGAGTTTTGGGATGCACAAATGAACAATGTAGTCTCCATAGATTACTTTCTTGTGAGCCACATCATTTGACATTTTCAGTTTTTTGCAGAGATAATGTTAGTGCCATTTTGAATCTGCCACTTTGCTGACACACAGGAATTTGTAGCGCTGTCCTTTTTTGAAAAAGCACAATTTGAAGCAGTTTCAAAGAGTTATAAAAAAAATTATACTGTATTTTAAGCTGAAACTTCAGATACACACTCTAGGGACATATTTTACATCTTGTAAAATGGGCATAATAGGTCCTCTTTAAAAGAAAACTGATGTAAAACTTGCCTCTCAAAAAATTGTAATGATTCATCCACCACATTTACCACACAATGCATCATCACCTCCACCCATCTGCAAAACCCATCATCCACCAGCAGTAAGCACAGGGAAATTATTTATAATCACTTTAATAGATCCACAGACCACATGCTACCTTACCAGGGTTAAGACTCGAGGGGCGCAGTCACGGCATGAGTCCTGCATGCTCAGCAATATATCACATAACTCCTCATTACTCCTGCTCCACTGGCTAAGAGCTGAAAGGCTGAGCTCTTTGTCATTTATAATCATAACTGCATATGCCTACCTGCAGTCTGGGCCACCCTCAGCGTGCTTCAACATGTGTGTGTCTGTGTGTGGGTTGTGTTACACTAGCATGGAAAATGGAATCCAGATATTTTCCAAAGGATGTTTTGAGTGCAATGTCCCAGATCTACATAAACATACATGATTCAGGTATGCATGGCGTGGTGTGTTAAAATGTCTCAGATGTATAGATATTTTTTGTATAGATTTCAAACTTGTACTTGAACATTTGAGGACTTAAAGAAAGGTACAGTAGTTTAGTTTATGAGAATGTTAGTTGTTGTGGCGTAATGCTAAATAAAACAAATCATTTTCAACAGACTTTTGTTATCTTTTTTTTCTTTGATTAATAATATTATTTTAAAAACATAATAATCTTGGTGGTTCATTCCACTGTGGCAACCTCTGAAATAAAGACTAAGCGGAAGGAAAATTAATGAATAAATGAGTGAATAATCTTGTCTGTGAGGTCTGCAGACCAAGAATGATAACTATAATATTAAATGTCTAATCTTTCACAAATTCTCATTCTGTGACAACTTATTTACGTTATATGTTTAAAAAGCTCCTCTGTTTATCCCCATATATTTTTAGCTATATGGAATGCTAAATTTTTAAAGCTCAATATCTCGAAACCACTCAGAATGCAGATAAAACATTTTAAATAAATTGTAGATAATTGGACTTGTAACAAATAAAAGTATTTTTTACAGTGTAACAATGTTGTTTGTCAGGTGAAATTTAAGTTAAATTGTTCTTCTGTCTTATTATATTTTGAAATAATTAGAATTATTATCAAAACTTTCTAATAGTTCACCCAGGAGGCATTTTGTAGACAAGTAAAAAGTAATGTTTGATTTTCAGTAATGTTAAATTTAAGTGACATTTCTTTTAATCTATCTAAATAATCAGACAGTGGGTAAGTAAAATAATCTTGTTTTCGGTTTGAAATAAGTTTATTTTACTTACCCCACTGGCAGATTATAATTTTTTTAAGGTAAAAACTCAAAGACAAAAAAACAAAACAGTATTTTAACTTGTCTGGAAAAGGCTTCTTAATTAAAGATGTTTTATATATTTGTACTAGAAACAAGACAAAAACTACAACATGAACATATTGTAGGCTGACCAGACATTACGTTTTTTTCCAGATTATATTTCAGCTCTATTTTTATCATATAGCATATTTCAATTTGGTCACACTTTATTATGATGGTCTATTGTTAAAATTAAGTTACATTACATGCCAGCTAATTCTCATTGGGGTTAGGGTTAGGGTTGACGTGCAAGTTGTACTTGCAAAGTTTCTTATAGTCAGTTAAATGTCTGTTGAAGGAGCATATCAACAGATATTAAGCAGACAGTCTACTAATACTCAAATGGACCATCAAAATAAAGTGTTACCTTAAATTTTATTTTGAATGATTAAATATAGTATTATTTAAAAAAAGTTTTGTCTTATTTCACTTTTTAAATGCTGAACACTATAGTCATCCTCTGTTGCAAAATAGTCTATCCAATGGTAGCCAATTAGGTCATAGTTAATTTTTACGTTACTATCCAATCAGATGTTCATTTCAATCAAGGAAGAACGTAAGGCAGGACCAGCCTGCACCATCTGGGTTACAGACTTTTTGCTGTTTATTCACATTAATTATTTTCATTGTTCTAAAGAACATACTTAATGATAATCTATTTTGGGTCCAAATTAGAAGACGATGAGCATGTGAAGCTTTGTGCCATGCTGCTTATAAAAAGTTGTATCAAAGCGTCTCATTTCAAGTTAAAAACAAGTACCTTAAGGACCTATTGTGAACCTTTTAGGTTTTGTTAATACCTAAATGTCCCTCTGTGGTACATTGTTTCTAAAAGTTATTTTTAGCTGTGAAATAACCTTTAAAATATAAATGAGTCTATCTGTAAAGGTAAATAAAAAATAACATTGTATAGAAATTCACATTTAGCGGTGGGATGTAAACAATGTTTATATTATTGTGAAACTGCAAATTTACAACTTTGTCAAAAATGACCTCAAACCCTAAAGTTTTTGTAAAATGGTGAAAACAGCTGTAATAATAACCTCACAATGTTTTAAAATAAATTAATGAATATGAGTGCTTTTAGAAAGCTTCAAATGTGTGTTTTCATGTCCTCCTGAAATTGGCCTTTTTTAACTTCCACTGTATAAGTGCTTCACTATAACCTTGATTTTTAAAGAAAACATGTTTGAGTTGAAGTCCTTTTTTGTGCCAGTAACTAAAATTATGCCAATAATGCATTTGGGATTAATTTACTGTACCCAGAACATTCTTTTAAAAGTGCACTCTTGCTCAGTGCTGCTATTTTAACTGTTCAGTAACTCTGAATAATAATTAGCATTTTTGCTAGGCCTGACTGAGTGACATTTTTTATTATTATTTTGTTTGCATGCAGTCATTAGCCCATTTTGGACATTCATTAAAAAGGGAGCCAGAAGTGCTGAGAATCATTCTGAAAAAATGTCTAAAAGAAAGCATCCAAATTTTAGTGTTAGCCATTATAAACTCTATATTGGAAGATAGTCAGTCCATGTGTACTCAAACATAATTAAACACCATCTCAGCAGTTTAGCTCTCCCAGACATAAACGCGTCCTCTCATTTAGTTTCTTAAGGAAATGAGAAGAGGATAGAAGGGGCAATTATGATATCTGGAGGACGATGGTCAAAAATTTCTGTATTTTCTGGGATGTCAACAGGAAATGCCAAGGCACCACAGTGATAAGTTCCTACCGAGCAAGAAAGAAATGTTTGTTTGGATGCCTGGTGAACCAAGGACAGATATGGGAGGCTAATGGCTTTATGCAGAAATTACAGAGTAGATTCTCAAAAGGTTTTCAAGGAGAGTTTGGGTGAGTGCGAGGGCAAGACAATTTTCATTATAAAAGCAGAAGTAATTTCAGTGCATTTGAAGAGAAAAAGAAGAAAAAATAAACTTTTAAATGAGAAATGATCAACCAGATCTGACTTTATGGAAATAGTGTTAACATCTACATATACCTGCAATCAATTAAAATGTACTTTTACATCATAGCTTTAGAATTAGTTCTAGAGTAGATTAGTATAGTATGTACAGTATAGTGGCTCAATGGTTAGCACTATCGCCTCCCAGCAAGAAAGTTGCTGGTTCGAGTCCCTGCTGGGTCAGTTGGCATTTCTGTGTGGAGTTTGTATGTTCTCCCCGTGTTTGCGTGGGTTTCCTCCGGGTGCTCTGGTTTCCCCCACAGTCCAAAGACATGTGGTACAATAATAATAAATAATAATAATTTCTTACATTTATATAGCACTTTTCTGTACACTCAAAGCGCTTTACACTTTGAGGGGAATCTCCTCATCCACCACCAGTGTGCAGCATCCACCTGGATGATGCAACAGCAGCCATATTGCGCCAGATCGCACACCACATCTTAGGATTTTTAACAACCACAGGGAGTCAGGATCTTAGTTTAACGTCTTATCCGAAAGACGCACACAGACCACAGTTTGAGCACCCCCTGCTGGCCTCACTAACACCACTTCCAGCAGCTTTCTGACTTTCCCAACCAAGCTTTCCCTTGTGGTCTCCCAGTGGGCGACCATGTGAGAGTTGCAGAGAGCTAGCTGCCGGCTGGTACAGGTGAATTGAATAAACTAACTTGGCCGTATGTGTGGAAATGAGAGTGTATGGGTGTTTCCCAGTACTGGGTTGCGGCTGGAAGGGCATCCATGGCGTAGAACATAAGCTGGAATAGTTTGTGGTTCATTCCACTGTGGTGAAGCAACTACTCAGAACACCTTAGCAACCGCCTAGCAATACCTTAGCAACCACCTAGCAACACCTTAGCTACCACTCAGAACACCCTAGCAACCACCTAGCAACAACTTAGAAACCACCAAGCAATGCCTTGGCAACCGCCTATCAACCACTTAGAACACCCTAGCAACTGCCTAGCAACACCTTAGCAATGACCTAGAACACCTTAGCAACTATCTTGCAACAATTTAGCAACCACCTAGCAACACCTTAGCAACCACCTAGCAACCAATCAGAACACCCTAGTAACACCTTAGCAAACACCTAACAACCACTTAGAACACCCTGCCAACCACATAAAACATCATAGCAACGCCTTAGCAACTACTCAGAACACCCTAGAAACCGCCTAGCAACACATAAGCAACCACTCAGAACACCCTAGTAACCATTCAGAACATCTTAGCAACCACTTAGCAACACCTTAGCAACCACTCAGAACCCAAGGCCAACAGCCTAGCCTATACTAGAAACATGCTAACCTAATTGTAGTTATGACTATTTCAAACTTAAAAACTACTACACTAATTTAAACTTTTAATCTAGTTCAAACTTTCAGACTAGGCTTTCTCAAGTTACCATAAAGTTTGTCTACGAACTTTATCTTTCTAGTTTGATCTGTCACACATGTAAATCAGTTTTTTTCCACACGCACGCACGCACGCACGCGCACGCACGCACGCACGCACACACACACACACACACACACACACACACACAAATGATATTTTAATTTATTTAAAGCCACCAAAGCACATTTTAAACTACTACAGTATGTAAACAGAATTGAATTTTCTTTTTCTTTCTCCCTCTGTCACAAAAACAGATGCATTTGGCATTCTCAACCTGGAATATTTAAGGTCGTGTCCCTTTCCCCCAAACCTCACAACCCAGAGCGTTTCCCGTTCTCTTCCTCCTGTGTTGAAATCTAGACTTTTTTTGGTTGATTAAGTACAGAATGTGACTTCATCCGAATGCTTTCTTTCATTTTAATCAACTCTTGCTAAACAGTGAGTGATGGCAGTATTGCATATGAAGAGTAATCACTCGGATGACTTTTTTTTTGCTCACAGTGGGATCGACACTGGCATGACGAGATGAATTTACATAAAAAAATAAGGAGAAACATGGTGGCGTGTTACTCACTGACAGCTTGATGAACAGGGGAGTTCATTTGCACATATTGTTATGTTTTTGAAGACGGAGGTAACGGGAGAATACAGTGTTTGTTGTGTGAAGTGTTTACTGACTGTTATCGTCTTACATAATTGATGTGAAGAGCTGGAATTGCTTACTCTGTTCGGGTACAGTTTTGACTCGCAGATATAGACATCAGAGCACAACAGATTTCGGTCAGAACATCTTCCTGGCTTCTGTGGCTGAGCGTTTCCACCTCAGATATTCCTGCATTTGTTTTGTATGAGCAGAGGATGTTTGTGAGAACACAGATGTCAAAATCTCAAGCACACTATTTTGGCTGTGCTGTCACAATGCGCTCTATGTCGCAGTGGCGGATTTCTTATTGCTATGGCAGTTGATTAAAGTTAAAATCTTATGAAAATATCACACATTAGCTATTTTATATCAAGATGTTGTTTTTGGTGTTGCTATTAATCAATCATTCATTCATTTTCCTTCAGCTTAGTCTCTATTTCAGATGTTTTATGCAGCGTATACCCTTTCTCTCTATGGACATTTTGGTTTAATGTGATTTAATTCACTTATAGTGCATGTCTTTGGACTGTGGGGGAAAGCAGAGCACCCAGAGGAAACCCACACAAACACGGGGAGAACACCACTGAGCCTGTGTTATAATTATTACTATTATTAATTTGTATTATTATAATTTTTTTAAATATACATCATTTTTGAACAATTCTACTTTAGTAGGCAGCAATCCACAGGGACCAAATGGCTGTGGGGAATTCCTGAATATATAATGATAGTAATTGTGAAACAAACATCACTACTTTTTATACACATTTAGACACATACTGTATACGCTTATTTTACAACATACTTTACATGCCAATTTGCACATAGCAGCTGCACATTTAACGTTGTATATAGCAATATACCTGTACATACACTTGTCAATTTTTATATTTGCATTCACTATACTTCTATTCCTAAACTATATTTATTATCTGTTTCAAGTATTTTTTTAAAACTTATTTTGGATGACCATGAAAGAGAGTTTCTAATTAACAGCTGTTTTTGGGGGTTAAGCTTTAGTATTGACATGGTTGATATTAACAATAATATTAGCATTAACATGTTTTTCATGTTATGATTCTTTAAAGACATAAGTTTCTTTAAAGTAATCAACTTAAAGATTCTTTGGTGAAACATTGGGCAATTAATTCCTTTAAATGGAGTCCAAATGGAGACTTTGCTGTGTGTCATAAGATTTTGTTTATCGAGAAAATAGTTTCATTCAAATTTCAAAAGAACTGTCACAAAGTAACAGTTAATGTGT
This sequence comes from Danio tinwini, assembly GCA_903798205.1. Lineage (NCBI taxonomy): Eukaryota > Metazoa > Chordata > Actinopteri > Cypriniformes > Danionidae > Danio > Danio tinwini. The sequence continues at coordinate 12,651,718 of CAIGQZ010033112.1, forward strand.
GGGTTTGTGATGTGAATGTATGTGATTTTACATTTTTTCCCTAAATCGTCCTGTTTCTTAAATTACTGTTTAAATCCCATTTTTAGGTGCAAATTAAATGCAATTCAAACCACAGCACAATAATAGGAGCAATAAAAATAAATGAAACACACATCTTCACTTTTTCCTGAAGATTTCTTTTATAATGATTAAAATATGTGTACTTTTGATCATGATCGACAAGCAAAATGACAATTCTACACAATGTTAATATACCTAAGAAACTGAGTACGTTTATGTTCAGTTGTTCTCAAAGTGTAGAGGGCGACCCCTTGAGATTTGCGGAGATATTGCAAAAGAGGCGCACTTCATCACTTTTCACCGTTAGCTCCTCCTTCTTCCACTTATTTGACATAGTTCTCTCTTACTTCTCGTGTGTGTACACTTAATTACGCCAGATTTCAACGCCGGAAGATGTGATTTTAAAGGATCGACGACCTGAATATGCTTTGGATTTTGGAAATAATCACCAACATGTCACCAAACATAATGTCAACGTCTCCCCTCAGCTTACAAATTTGGAGTGATGTGAGTAAATAATAATATCAATTGTGATTTTGATGAACTTCTACAAAACAACAAACAAACAAACAAACAAACAAACAAACAAACAAACACATGAACAAAGCAAAACAAAACACGGTAAACAGAAAAAACTGCTTTTCAAATGAACCAAACACAAATTAACCATGGCCTAACACATGGCATTGCTAGCTAACCATAGTTTAACCATGGTGTTTATAGTAAACTTTAGTATACACTTACTATATACTTATTTTCGTTGGCTCTCTGGATTTGCTGATAAATATATACTGAATATAGGCCTGTTCTTTTTGAAAAGGGTGTGCTTTTCCAAGTCTGTTCTCCAATTATCATGCATGCCAGTAAAGCTTAATTGAGTTGAATTGGATTGAGAGAAAGGGAGACGAAGGCATGTCAGGTGTACAAAGACTATTCATGTTTACAAGGTATCACAGATGTGCATGGGCAACAGAAACATCTGACTGTTCCCACTGGGACTAAATGTGCGTGCTTGTGTGTGTCTGTGCATATGTGTGGCAGTGGAAGGAAACAATAGAACAATGTAAGAGAGACAGAAAATAGCAGATGAGAATGAGGGTGGTGGAATCCAGCCAATATGGAGCAATGCCATTGTAAAATATCACAACCCATATCCACTGAAAATACGCTCCCAGTGTTAAATAAACACCAAATTACAAACTTATATTTATTCTAACAATATATTTGTGGGCTGTGGGTGGAATTTGGCAACAAGTTAATATAATAAAATGAAAACGAAAGACAAGAAAGAAAGAGAGGAGAGAAAGAAACATAATTATCACATTATTGACTACTTTAATTGACAAAATAAGACTACTTTTTTTTTTACAAGGGATGTGCCATAGCAGTAAAACTGAAATATCAACCATATTGACTGATTTGAGAGAAAAAAAGGTTAAATTATCCATGGCAAATCCATTTAATGAGCAAATAGGTAGAGTGAAAGGGGAATTATTCGAAACCCGCTTAATTCAATTACTCAGCTTTCTCCACTAAATGCTGCTGATCTAATTCCTCTCCATTAGTGTAATTATTTCCCTCTTTTTACATCCCCCAACCCTTCTTACTTTCTCTCACTCATTTTCGTATCACTGTTTCTCTTTGCACAAGGTTAATTGCAGACTTTGTGAACTTCCCTATGACCTATTTTTAAAAAATATATATATATTTCTCTGAAACTATTGAAACTGATTGTATTTACATAGAATATGAATTTGAACTTTTTTTATTTTTATAACGTTTGTTTGAAGTTAATAAAGAAGTACAAATAAATATGACCTCCATCAAACAGAAAACTTTATACATTTTCCCTTCAAGATTGTTTTATAGTTTTGCAGCAGGTGTTGTATGCCATGGAAATGTTTAGTGTACCATATGCTGAGGTATATTTTCTTGGTAAAAGAGGTATTACATTGCTAGTCATAATGTAAGAATATCTTTGTAAGATGCATGCCCTTTTATATGACAATTTAATTTGGAAAATTAGGTGAGATGAAAAGAAGTTTTCAAGCATCAAAGCAATACAAGCATAATACAGCTTTCATTTCCCCCATTTAAATGTTTCCTGATTAATTAATTTGTTTGCTATTAATTTTAAGCAAAAATTAATGACATCCATTATTATGTAGTTTTGTATGATAGTAGAAAAAGGTCTGTTTGGCTTATTTAGAACGAGACTCATTTGCAGATGGATTTAAAGACTAATTTATTTATAAATTGTCATTTTAAATCGCAATTTCAGCGTTACGAATGTGACATTTGCAGTAAAAATCCAAAACAAAAAATTTACATAGAAAATATATGTTAATATATATATATATATATATATTTGTTAGAAAATACATATAAGTTGGCATTTCTGTGTGGAGTTTGCATGTTCTTCATGTGCTCCAGTTTCCCCCACAGTCCAAAGACATGAGATATAGGTGAGTTGGGAGGGCTAAATTGTCAGTAGTGAATGAGTGTGAATGAGTGTGTGTAGATGTTTCCCAGAGATGGGTTGCGGCTGGAAGGGCATCCGCTGTGTAAAAATGTGCTGGATAAGTTGGCGACCCCAGATTAATGAAGGGACTAAGCCGAAAAGAAAATGAATGAATGAATGAAACTTCTGTTTATATTTTCCAAAACAACTAACCACAGAGTTAAGGGATCAGAAAAATATCAATCTGTAAACATTTTTTAGATTTTAAATGATGTGACCAAAAACGTTTGCAGTATCCATATACTTTGTAGAAATACCGAAAACTAAACTGCACAACCCAAAAGAAACAACGCTAATCAAAAGTGTAAGAGTTGGCTCTCTATAGAACAAAAAAGATTGATTTTATTTTATTTTACATTTTTGCATTTATGAGGCAAAAGCTTGGTTATGGATGTGACATTGCTCCATTATGGATGTGACTGATGTGAAATTGCCACTTGTGTGACTTTGGTAAATCAAATATAATTGTTTGAAAACATTGACAGACACATTTCTAAGCATCTTTAAAGTACTGTAAAATACACAAAAAAATTTGAAAATGGTTTTGCTATTTTGGTGAAAGTTTGACATTTGCATGGAATTGCTCATCTTCATGCTTTGCCACTATCCTTTAATTATTACTTATGTCAGAAAGAAATTTTAGTAATTCAATGCACTCCTGCAGTATGATCACTTATTCTTTTACTTTAAGGTCCAAAAAAGTAATTAGTTGATTTTTAGATAAATATGTTATGCTGAGTGATGATTGTTATTTCACCAGACACACTTTGACGACTACACGTTTACATAGTTAAGTTGAAATGGGCTATAACCATTGTTGTTCAATTGCTTTTTAAAAAATTGAGCTAATGATAACACTTTATCAATCCATGTTGTGATTCATTTACTCTCACGAATATGTGTGCATTTACACAATCTGCTCACAGCCCATTGTGCTTTGGAAATGACCCTTCCTTCCTTAAGTTTTTAAATATTTTGTACAAATCAAATTAAAGGAAAATACACATTTACTCATTATTTAAAAAAAAAACATGTTTTTACTTTTATTGTATAAACAAATAAACAAACAAACCAACAAACACTCACACGCAAACACACACACACAATATTCACAATATTTTGAACAGCTGCTCTGTTTCTTTAGGTAAGCTCCCTTTGTGCAATCTGTTCTGCTTGACATTCACAAACCGTTCTCCTCTGTGCTTTGATTGGTTGATTCTACCGTGCCCATCTTCAAGGATGTCTTGTTATGCTTATCGAATACATCACACATAATTAGATTATCATGTCATGCACAAATGTTAACATTAATGTCAGGCGGACGTGAACCTCTCACGCTCCATACACGCATAAACCTGCTTTCATGGTGGATCAATCTCTTCCTGTTGCTTTTTAGTAGAAGATTATGAATGGCCAGCTGTTGACTTTCAGGTCGTCATAGACTTATCTGAAGAATATGTGTGGTTTGTTGTTGCTTTGGAGTATTTATCTATTTTCTGTAGAAAAAAATATATGAATAATTTGTATTGCGTGGAGAGGACTAGTACATCTTTGATTGCGTATTTGATGCCAATTTAGTGTCAAATTAAAAGATAGTTTCACCCTAAACTTTCAATTCTGTCATCATTTACACACCATTAACTTATTTGTAAGTTTGAGGGTTTTTTTTGTTTCTGGTGAACACAAAATACGTTATTTTGAAAAATTTAACTATCGACTTCCATAGTATTTGTTTTGTAATGCTTAACCTGAAAAAAAAAGCTTAACATTTCTTTTCTTATAAAGAAAATATTCGGATTCAACATAAAATGTGACTTTTCTTTGACAGCAAATGTTTATAAGTAAAATTTTACAGAAATTAGTTTTTCCCCGATCATGTTGAGGTAAGTTAATCCACCTTATGCTGTTTCCTTATGGAAAACTATTGGGGGAAAACACTTAGGGCTTTATTTTAACGGTCTAGGTGCAGAGTCTAAGGGGCATGGAGCAAAAGCAATAAGGGCATGTCCGATTCCACTTTTGCTATTGTAAGGACGGAAAAATACAGTTTGCGCTCCGGCACATGTTCTAACAGGGTTGTGCTTATTATTTTAATAAGTTATGGGTGTGTTTTGAGCGTAAGAAGGCTTAATCAGAGTCTCATTTCCCATTCCCTTTAAGAGTCAGTTGCATCATGACATGGTGCATTTGCTATTTACATGGCAGACTTGTAAATGGAAAAACTGAATGCTTCACTAACGAGAAAACAGTTAAACAGACCATCTGCAGCACGAGTATAAAGAACGAGCCTCCTCCATTTGGCCTCTTTATCTCTGTCTCTTCACTTTTAAACTTTACTTTACTCCTTTACTTTCGTGGATATGAAAACTGTGTTGTACGCATTCCACTGAAGACATCCATTAGCCTACATATTAATTATTATTATTAATTTTATTTGTTAAGCACAAAGATTTGTTTCAAAACTATTTCTAAATTCAGTTCTAATTTTCAGCAAACGAATAAATAAACAATAATAATGAACTGTGGTCAAAATATATATCCAATTATATCCAAACACACGTCCTATCCCCCATATGGTCCCAGGTGGACAAATTTAAACTAGTTTTTATTAAAACATATATAAATATGCATATAATAAATAATACTGCTAATAATCATGACATTATACAAAAGCAAGTTGTCATGAATTAACTGAGAAAAGCCCCCAACGTGAAGAAGGCATGGAGGCAGTGGTTTTTATAGTTTTTATTATTTTTGTAATATTTTAATCCTTTAATTCTTTTTTATTTGTAAAGTTATTTGTGTATTGTTGTACATCCTGTGTGTATTAAGCAATGTGTACACATTTAAGGCACACAACCAACACACTCTGTGCTGGACTTTAGACCAGGTTTCAGCTGGTAAATTCCCCAGTCTATTTCAGTTTCTCAGTGCACCAACAATGCATCTTAACACACCTCCTTTCTAGACCGGAACACGCATGAGTCCACCAACTAGCGCAAATGGATTTGCTATTTCATCAACTTAGCGCAAAATGGGAAAATTAGGGCTGCATTGGTCTGAAAATAACAGCACGTCTCGCCAAACACATCTTGTGCCTTATTGCGCCGGGTGTATGATAGGGCCCTTAATGTGACATTATTCAATTTATCTGTGGAATCAGGGTTCGTTCTTTTGACAGATGTAATGTTGATTACAAGTAATTTGACAAAAAAACAAAAAAAAACAAAAACATTTTCTGGGTATTGTTTAATGTTAAGTATTTTATGTTTTTTTTACCTTAAGTTCTTTAAAATGTTCCCGTGAAAATCAATGGTTGCTTTTCAGCCTTCATAATATCTTCTTTTGTGTTTAAAAGAAAATAAAGAAAAGAAAACAAAGTGAGTAAATTTTCTTTTTGCGTGAACTATCCCTTTAAGCATTGCTGGATTAAATACAATTTTTTTATTACTACAGAGCTCAATTAATTTTTGGCTTGATTTCTGTACAATATTATGGAATGCCTGATGATATTTTGTACTTATATTGGCCTTATGCAAAGAGTTGCCCTGATAATAATGTGCCTTTTAATGATTAAATCAGAGCTCTCTATTTTTTTCAAACACGGACGTATCTGTTTTTTTTAATACATAAAATGATGTGGTTACTTCAGTTTAATTAGTTATGGATAGATCTAATTCCCGCTTACACCACTTATTAAAATCATTTTTGTCGATTTGATCAAAAGTGTATGATGCTAAATATAGGTGCATTTTCTGGTAGTACCTAGAATAGCAAAGTAGAGTAAAGGAGGTCGAGCCTTCTCACTTATGGCCCCTAAACTCTGGAATAGCCTTCCTGATAATGTCAGAGGCGCAGACACTCTCGCAATTCAAAACTAGATTAATAACCTACCTTTTTAGCAAAGCATACACTCAGTGCATCACTTAGCTGTATGACGTATGATGTGCCCCACGCAGGTTTTTGCATCTCGTTTATATACACTATGAACAGCAGCTACGCTAATTATTCTCTTATTCTCTATTTCCACCTCGGGGTACTCATCCTGAGGCCCTCAGACTATGCAGCACCACTGATGCGATCCAAGACCAGCGACGAGATGATCCCAAGGTCTTCATAATCATGGACCAGGCCGTATCCTGAGCAGCTGCTGTGGTGGTCATGGTGGAGTGAGAACACTGGAGACGAGCTTCTGGCGCCTAGACTGCAGCTCTGCACAATACGTTTGGCCATAGGAGAAATGGTCATGCCCAACTGAGCCTGGTTTCTCTCAAGGTTTTTAAATTTTCACTTTCGCCAATTGGTGAAGTTTTTTTCCTCGCCGCTGTCGCCTCTGGCTTACATGGTTCGGGATCTGTAGAGCTGCGCATCGATGGAATTGCTTCACAGTGTTTGGACTCTCAGTAGTGATTATTAACCACACTACCCTGAGCTAAACTGAACTGAACTTAAACTCTGAACACTAAACTGATACTGTTTCAATTCACTATAATCTTCTATGTGAAGTTGCTATGACACAGTCTACATTGTATAAGCGCTATACAAATAAAGGTGAATTGAATTGAATTGAATTTTAGATCCCTGAAAATACAGGTCAACACCAGGTGGAAGCAGGACTTAAGATCTCTTTTCCAGCACTTGATTGAAAATAGAGACATTTTATCAAAAGGTTAATTGTATTCATAATAAAGATGTAGTTAGAAAAGCAGCTGCTTAAATGTCCTTGGACGAGCAAGCTCCCTCATATAACTTCATAAAAAAAGAGTAGCACTGATTAATAGAGGCATTTGTGAGCAAGATGTATCATACCCTTGTTGATGTTACCTCTCTTTCTTTGTCTTTTTTCTGTCTTGTCATTCAAAATACAATTAATCACAGCATCCCTCTAAATTCACCTCATCTGCCCCCTCCTCACTGCTCTGTGGGCTGAGATTTTGCAGCTGTGCTGAGTTTGTGTCCAGATGGGAAAATCCTAATGGACAGCTAAAATGCTTCCACTTCAATCTCTCTCGAGTCCCACAATTCCCATAATCATGATAGCAGCTCGGGATTTAACTACCTGGCCCTTATATTTGGACATGCAATTTATAGTGAGAAATATTTTTTTCATTAGTCGGTGCAAAAATTTTTCATTGCACAGACAAAGAGGGCAGGTATAGCTCATTTTGTAAAAGGCAAAATCTGGATTATTAATACAAATATGGAAGAGATGTTATTAGGCATGGGGTGATAACCATTTTCAAGGTATACTGCATTTTGGAAAAGTCAAGGTTTCAAAACCACCAAATCTTTTCTGCTAAACCATTTCTAATGTATGTGTAAGATTTTTTTACTTACGTTTTTGTTTTTTAGGACAACATTATCTCCAGCAGAAAAGATCTCCAAAGATGTCGTTATAAATAGTAAAGAAATCTGTGTTTTTGAAACAAATGAAGACAGCAGAAGTCAATGATTTATTTACATTATTTAGCCTGACATCTTTACTGATCCAAAATATTATAAATGTTTCTCAAAATAAAATATATTGTGTTCAAACAGACATTTAAAACAAATATATTTTAGAGCAGTAATCACAATACTGTGAAACCGTGATTTTTTTTTATCCAAGGGTATCATACCGTCAGAATCCTATACTGGCCCATGCTTAGGTGTTATGTAGTTTTACTACTTTATAAGGAGAATACAGGAAAATTATAACTTTAAAAGAGACTTTTAAAATGCTTAACTACTTTTGTATGACTTCAATGAACAGTAACTTGAAAAATAACCTGGTCTTTTTTCCATTTATGCTTTTTTAGTATCACTTATTGCAAATATATTTAAAGTTCCTGTTTGGTTTCATGTTTATTTCTAACAATTTCGAGTCAGAGGTGCAGTGTTATCTATTACAGTTAAATACAGAGTCAGAAGCATATCTTCTTGCAGCAGATCTTTATTTGTGTGTATGACAGAGGAACTCAGATTTGAGTCCTTACATATTTTAGAAGCTTTCATAAAGTGTTAGATTTATCTAAACACAATGAGCACTACACCCCACCACACAACATTGTTTTGCAAGTTCAGTAAATTCAGTTGCACAATGTATATGTCATAAAAAACATTTTTGTTGTTGTTGGTTTTGTAAGTCATTTTGGTCTGGATCAAATGAATTAAGAAACCAAAACTACAAGTATGAACATCAGTCTGGGAACTATTGCTCTGTTCGCAAAATTGGTCCCAATGATTTGTTCACAGGTTTGACATATCTCAGTTGACCAGTAGAGATTTACTGAATGATGATTCACAAATTACTGAATTATTCTTTGTTCCACAATAGGATCTTAGATGAGTGTTTTGGTTGCTTTTAAAATATTTAAAGCAACAATATTTATGCTTTCAGCTGTTAAAGGTGAAGTATGTAAGTTTGACACCCAGTGGTTGAACTAGGTATTGCACACCTGGATCAAAATAAATGAAAGTGCGGGTTGCCAGATTGAGTACAGGAGCGAGTGATTTAAACAGTGTTTTAAATAAAAGCAACGACATGCGATAGAGGGAATATTTTCCATATTAAAATGAGTTTTTTCCTAACCAACACCACAAATTGATATATTAGAAACGGCTTCTATTTCTCACAGCTGAACAACAGAAACCTAGGACAGTGATCACCTCAGGTAAACCTTGTGAGCTTTATTCAGTGTTAAATGCTAACAATGTGAGTTTGAATGCGATTTTACATGACATTTACTGAAAGCAGCAGCAGATAATTCACCTCAGATCTTGAAAATACAATAAACCGTTTGAAATTTAACTTTAGAACTAAACACATATGAGTGATTCAGCATCTACATTTAATGATGTTAAAGAGGGTTAACATGTATTAAATAGATTCTAAACCTTACCATTTTGTGAGTGAGTGCATATTTTGTGCTTCTGAATGACTGTATTTAAATTTCTGTCATTTTTCGTCTGGTGCAAACGGCCAAATTGCTCATCACTGTGTATCTCGTCACAAAGAGTGTTGTTAGGACACGGGTACAATGTAATCTGCTCACCTAGAATCCTTTGCTAATTTATAACCTCATGTGGAACTGAATCTGTCTCATTTAGACGTCTGATACTGTCCATTTCGGTCACAGACGCATGCTTTCAGAGCCTTTCTGAATGAATGAATGAAATACGCTGTTTTCCAACAAGGCAACATGGGGTGCTGAATTATAATTGGCTAAAATTGGCTAGGCCTGAAATTGAACTTTAGAACAAAACACATTGCAGTGATTCAGCATCTACATTTAATGATGTTAAAGAGGCCTAACATGTATGCAGTGAGTACATATTCTGTGCTTCTGAAAGGCTGTATTTAAATTTCTGTTGTGTTTCGTCTGGTGCAAACAGCCAAATTGCTCATCATTGCGTATCTCGTCAAAAAGCATGTTGTTAGGACATGCGGTTACAGTGTAACCTGCTCACCTCATGTTTACATTTGTAATATTTATATCATTTGCTAATTAATAACCGCATGTGGAACTGAATCAGTCTCATTTCGATGTCTGATACTGTCCACCGGAGGTTACATTTTCTATCACAGACGCAGGCTTTCAGAGCCATTCTGAATGAATGAATGAACTGCGCTGTTTTTCCAACAAGGCAACCCGGAGTGCTGAATTATAATTGGCTAAACTGGCATTGTGCAGGTTAAATTTACCTAAACAAAGGAAAAACCATTTTCAAAGCAGAATATCTGACTTCAGCATTGTTTTTCAGTTAAACAAGTATGTTCTCCTGGTATGTTATCTGCACACATATTATGGTATGTTATGCTTTAGAAGAGTCAAAAACTTACATACAGCACCTTTAACTGCCCAACAGTGGACAACATTCCCATTGATAGAAACAGTTGGGCATTTTAATAATGACAGTCTCAATCTTTATTCACATTCTAATGAAAAAGAGCAGCCAGGATATTAACATCCAAAATTATCTTCCACATAATGTCATATGAGTTTGAAACCACTTGAGTAAAGAATGTCACATATTTACTTTTGAAGGAACTATAAAAATCATATTTTTTACTTAATCTATTTTTTTCTCTTTCTTTTTCTTTTTCTCAAAATTTGTTTTCCCGACAGAGAAAAGAGATGCCAAGATAAATAATCAGTGTTTAATTGCTGCACTATACACTTAAAATCTGAAGAATGAGTGAATAAATAGTGGCAGGTCATTAGCATTTTCTACAAAAAAAGTTTCAAACTACTATAAATGCCAGTAAATGTTACATTTTTAACATCAAAAGTTTGTGGAGGTTTTATAAAGCAATTCAAAGCGTAAATAAATGAAGAAACACTGATGAATAATGAGCGACACACAATTTCCCATAAAATAATGTCTAGCATATGAAGGACCAGGAGTGCCGGTTGGAAATAAAATGAAGAATCAAATCATCATTTCAATAATTGAAGCATTAAAATGTGTAGAAATAAATCACAATTTATATAGACAATTAATGGACAAATATATAGACGTATTTAAATGTTTATTTAAATTGTGTTTTTAAATGTTATTTAATAAAGCAATGCATTACTTAATCAAAATAAGTTTTGAATGTATAAATACATAGACTACTTTTTTAATGTTTACTTAACTCATGTTTTACAACGCTGATTAATTAAACAATAAAAATTTATATTTATTCATTGATTCATTCATTCATTAATTTTCAACTGCTTTTCGGAGGCCAGGTCACAGGGGCAGCAGTCGTAGAAGAGAACCCTAGACTTCCCTCTCCCCAGACACTCTCTCCAGCTCCTCCGGTGGGATCCCGAGGCCCTTCTCAGGCCAATGTCCCTCCATCGTCCTGGGTCTTTACCGAGGTCTCCTCCCAGTGGGACATGCCTGGCACACCTCCCTAGGTAGGCGTCCAGGAGGCATCCGAAACAGATGCCCGAGCCACCTCAGCTGACTTCTCTCGATGTGGAGGAGCAGAGGCTCTTCTCCGAGCTCCTCCCAGGTGACAGAGATACTCACCCCATCTATGAGGGTGCGCCCAGCCACCCTGCAAAGGATACCCATTTCTGCCACTTGTATCCAAGATCTTGTCCTTTCGGTCATGACCCAAAGCTCATGACCATAGGTAAGAGAAACGCAGATTTACCGGTAAATCGAGAGCTTTGCCCTGCGGCTCAGCTCCTCCTTTACCACAACAGACCGGTACATTGACAGCATTACTGCTGCCGCTGCACCAATCCCCCTGTCAATCCCACGTTCCATCCTTCCCTCACTCGTAATCAATGTATATTTATAAATAATTTTAAAATGCATTTAAATGCACAATTTATATAGCTTTTAAAAAAAGGCATTTGACAATAGCTTTTCTCTCTCTATTTGCCTCTTGCTTTTCTTTTTTTGAAAATAAATTGAGTTAAAAAATGCCATTGGACAGTCCACACATGGGAGCAACCAATCAACTTTCACCTCAGGTCGAGCTAAACCCTCTTTCACTTGTAAATGAAATGCGCACTGTCATTGGACAGAGAAAAACAAATGCTTTTCTCTGTCTATTTGCCACTTGCTTTTCTTTTCCTTTTTCTGCATGCCTTTTTATTGTTTAATTAATCAGCGTTTTAAAATATACATTAAATAAACATTCATAATATTGTCTATGTATTAATCAAAATAACTTACATTTATAAATAGTCATTTATTGCTTTATTTAATGATATTTAAAAACTTAAATAAACATTTAAATATGTCTGTTTATCTGTATATTAATTGTCCATTTAAATTGTGATGCATTTATACACATTTTAATGCTTTAATTATTAAATGAAAAATTTGATTCTTAATTTCATTTCTAACTGGCACTCCTGGTCCTCCATACTAGCAACCGTTAAACAGAAAATTGTTTTATTTAGTGTAGGTTTGATCATTGCAAATAGACTATGAATGGACCTTTCATCGCTAACCGACTATGAATGAACAAAAGGAAGATAGTCCGGGGACAGTTATGTGTGTGAGGGAAACTGTTCAATCTGCTGTGCATTATAGATGAGACTCTGTCGCTTCGGAGAAGAGTAGTGCATTATGGGTAAGTGAGAACAAGGGCTGACATTTACTTTCTCTTCCTATCGCCTCCTGTCACATTAGGCCTCATTGCTCTTCCACTAATATTAATAAATCCTAACAGCCTCCCCACAACCTCTTCAACACGAGCGCACACTAACAGAGTCATTTAACACACAGCAACAATGAATGTATAGCACACACAAATTCTTATTTTCATTCATTACATCATCATATCCTTTGTAGGAATGAGAGATTATGCAATGTCAAGGAGATCTACACAAGAACTCAGCAGTTTTGTGGCAGGAAGCTGAGCTAGAGATGTGCCAGAGAGATTTAAGAAATCGGCTTTGTCTCTTGACTAGCACTGGAAGATTTCTTGTTAAAACACACACACCCACCCACCCTTCTGAGCTGATCTTCTGTGTCTATTGTTATTAAAATCATTATAGACATTGTGTTTTGTGGCGTTCTGTGAACAGTTGCACGTGTTGAGTTAAGCTGTTTAATTTTTCCTCTTTGTTACCATGTTCTGCACAAAACAGCGCTTTCGTTTAATGTCGCCTATTCATAGTTGATACGATTACTGAACAAAATCACCAAAATGGCTTGTTCCTAATTCCTTTTCATAATGTCTTTTGATGATGAAGCTGATTTTTGTGCTCATCTCTTTGTGTTTGGGTTGTTAAAGTCTTTTTTTAAACATGTACCTTTCTTTATTTTCTGAGTTACATAAGTTATTTAGTCTATCATAATTGACAGAGACAGAATCGACAACAGACATCAAATTTCATGACCTACATAAAAATCGGTGTGTGTTTTAAAAATAATTGGCGAATAATAAGTTCTTTGTGAAGTTTGACAAGGTTCTGGGAGCATTATTTCTAAGTGTGAAACTACAAGGTTAGACTAATAATTAAAGTACTTAAGACACAGAGTCACCAGCCGTTTTAAAATTATAATGATCTTAATCATTAGAATAAATTGTACTAACTTCAGATTTGATTGTAAGTTTTAAAAGTTCAAGAGCTCTGAAATGATTATTAAATTGCTCTTTTTCCTTATTTAGGTAGTGGCTATGTTTAGTTATGGTAAAATTGATTAAAGTAACAATTGTTCATCGAAACAACACCAAAATGTAAATAATTATAAAGTTTTGGAGACCTTACTTTACACTTCACACACTTCCCTCCTCGTCTGATTACACATGAAATCCAGCAATCATTTGAGCTCATTATCTGTGGTGGCAGGGGGCGTAATAATGTAGTAGCTGCACCAATTTATTCCAAGAACTCTGAAAACACGTGGCCGAGAAGAGATTAGAGAAGATTAAAAGATAATGGAGTCCCTCTTTGGTATAAATGAGCTTTAATTTAGATCGACTATAACTTTTGCTTGCATTTTGCCTGCTTTTACACCCAATTTGTTTAAGTTGACACAGGCAGCACTTTCATGTGAACCAGCACAGGCTCCCAGACACACTTACTGTAGGAGTAAGACTGTGAGATATTGGGGGAAAAACTAAGATTGTGATATTTAGTTTTTCTGCAATTTAAAAAAAATTCTCCAAATGACTTGATTAGCTGTTTAAAAAAAAATAATATTTGAGAATGGTTTGGGTGGTTTTGTAGAGGAGTATTCAACTTTAAGAGTGACATTTATCAGAAACTGATCTGAAGCAGTATGAATTTAACTAGAACTACATTCGACACCAGTGTTTCTCAACCACGTTCCTGGAGGACGACCAACACTGCATGTTTTGAATGTCTCGTTTATCTGTCACACCCATTACAGGTCTTTCAGTCTCTGCTAAGGAGCTGATAATCTACACTTTTCCCTGCTGTATCGTGATTGGATGCTCACAAAGGAGGTGCAGATCCAAATGCAGGGTTTATTCAACATGGAATGGTCAGGCAAGCAATGGTCAACATGGGAACAAACAGATGCATACAGGCAATCCAGAGTCGTGGTCAATAAACAGGCAGATGGTCAAAAGGCAGGCAGCAGACAATGTAAATAAACAAACAAAACACAGCGAGGGTCAAAACCGGCAAGACAAGGCAAGGAAAAAGCATCGTAATGTCAAAGAAACAGATAACAAAACTCAGCAAAGATTGTGTGTGTGTGTGTGAGTGTGTGTGTGTGTGTGTGTGTGTGTGTGTGTGTGTGCGTGCGTGCGTGCGTGCGTGCGTGCGTGCGTGCGTGCGTGCGTGCGTGCGTGCGTGCGTGCGTGCGTGAGTGCTGTATTTATAGTCCATGTAATCAGCTTTTGACAATCGTCCGGCTATGTGTTTCCAATCAGTCAGGAACTGGTGTGAGTGTGTGTGGTGCATGACTGGAACTTGTAGTCCATATACCAGATATGTAGTCTGTTAGCGATCAGCATGCATACCAGCAATCTACAAGCATAGATCGTTGGTGATTGTGACACCTGCCTGCCTGAACTGCTGAAATGATTAAAATTTAAAATTGTATAGCATTTACTTTCTTTTCTTCATCTATGCCAAGCTGCTTTGACACAATCTGCATTTTTAAAGCACTATGTGTAAAGGATAATTTAATTGTAGAAAACAAAGCAAACTAAATACATTTTAAATGAATAGATTTTAAATTGAATAATCAAATGTAAAAGAACACTAAATATTATTCGTTGTATAAACTAAATGCAATTAACCTTTGAAAAAACTACAAAATATATAATTTTTTTCTTCTTCACCAGAATGCTTTAAACTAGCTGATCTTTACACAGTAACAGGCCTTAAAGGGATAGTTCACTTAAAAATGAAAATTTACTCACTTTTTACTCACCCTCAAGTGGTTCCTCCATGTGGCTTTTTTTCTCATTCTAAAGATGTCACAATCTTTTTCAAAAACAAAATTAAATTAAAAATCAGAAAAAGTATAAGGAGTGCAGACTGTTTGTGCTTTGTGTGTATATACACATTTACACTTCAGTGTAAAAATTATGCAATCAAAAAGTAATGAAATGCTACCTTATAAAAATAAGATAATCAAGTCAGTTTATCGTGTGCTGTAATTACAGCATACTTGTTTAACTGAAAAACAATGCTGAAGTCAGGTAATCTGCTTTGAAAATGTTTTTTTCTGTGCCGGAACATGGTCTTTGTTTAGGTAAATTCAATTTGCACAATGCCAGTTTAGCCAATTATAATTCAGCACTCCAGGTTGCCTTGTTGAAAAAACAGCGTATTTCATTTCAATTCATTCATTCATTCATTCATTCATTCATTTATTCATTCATTCAGAAAGGCTCTAAAAGCACACGTCCTTGACCGAAAAAGCGACATAGCAGACGTCGAAATGAGACAGATTCAGTTCCACATGTGGTTATTAATTAATAATATAAATATTACGAATGTAAACATTAGGTGAACAGGTTACATTGTAACTGCGTGTCCTATCAACACACTTTGTGACGAGATACACAGTGATGAGCAATTTGGCTGTTTGCACCAGACGAAACACGACAGAAATTTAAATACAGCCTTTCGGAAGCACAAAATATGCACTCACTCACTCACGAAACAGTAAGGTTTAGAATCTATTTAATACATATTAACCCTCTTTTATGTCGTTGCTTTTATTTAGAACACCGTTTAAATCACTCGCTCCTGTACTCAATCTGGCAACCCACGTTTGCGTTTATTTTGATCCAAGAGTGCAATACCTTGTTTAACCACTGGGTGTCAAACTTACATACTGCACCTTTAAGGCAGCAGCTAGTTTTTTTCTGTTGTGTTAGTGTACTTGTACACAATTTTTTTTCTATTGTTAATTTATATGTGCATGTCATTAATATAGCGTAGGTGACTTTCATCACTGTAAAAATAACTGGTTGCCTTTTGTCAGATTTTTTACTTTAAACAGTTTGCATAACTTTAATTTAGGTTAGAAACATGATTAACCTATTTTAATGAGATACAATTAGCATAAAAAGCATATGTTGTCATGACTTATTGATCATCTCAATTATTGTACAGTAGTATTCACAACTGAATATAGATGCCAATGTTTTACAAGAAAAGCTAATAACTAATTGATATTGAAATGTAATCAAATCAAAACCACATAAATTAGGATCAAATCAAATTGCCACCTTGCTGAATCAATGACAAAAGCGATCAAAACCGGTATTAGTGCTCATAAAGTGGCCAGTGAGTGTATCTTGTAATAATCTTTGTCAGTAATTAACTAATGATATGCTTCATATTCAGCACGCACCCTGATGAGTCAAGGAGAAGTGTTTATACTTGACAGCTGTGGTTCGACATCGCACACTGCCGTGTAGCTACACATTTATTCCTGTAAGACTAAAAACAAATTTTTATTGGCCTGATAATGAACAGTGGAATGGAAATTGCCAGTGTTTATCCCCAGTTTATATTAATGCAGCAAATATAAGCATGAACAGTAGTGTAATTATATACGGTTGCAAATTCATTCTCACTCCTGCAGCAATTGAAAGATAAATGTGCTTTGAATAAGGACTACAGTACATGCCTTAGTCTGCATTACCTCTGCATGTTTGGTGATTCATAATATAAGTTTTAAAAATGAGATTCTTTGAACTTGCTTTCACATCATCTTATGTGATTTTTCAGGCTGGTTTTTAAGCTGTCAGATGGTTGGACATGCCGTTCAAGTGCTTTTAGTATTTTTATAAAGCCATTAGAAATTAAACCTTACATTTTTTTCTGTGCAAAAGAATAAAAGATGCCTTGGGGGATTGGTTTGCTGAGAGGGTTTTGCGTCTGCTTTGACAGATCTGTTTAATTATATAAATTTTTAAGATGTTAAGATGTTCAGGCTTTATTCTGTTTTGTTGTGTGTATGGGAGATGGAGAGTAAAGATGTGTCTTGTTTGAGGGAGTGTGTCATGATGGTTCACCAAGGACCGGTGATTGGTGGATTGTTAACCAAATAGAAAGACTGGCAGCTTGATTCTCTATGGGCTGAGCTAGAATGATTTATATCACAGTTTGTCAGAGAAAAGAGAGAAACTGCCATATGTATGCAAGACAATATATTACCATCTATTGTTTTTTTTTTCTGAACAATGAAACCTTAAAATGTATCATGCTGCACCAGAGACAATGCTTCTAAATGTTATTTCCCAAATGCCCAGAGATGACGGCACAAGTTTGCTGAAGACTTTTGATACCACTGTCATGTCTGTCTGTATTATTAGTACTGTGTTTATTTATTATATTAGGGTTTCAAGCATATATAGTGCTGAAACCCTTTTGTACGAAAGTTTAAAGGTCACATTTTTGCTCACGTGATCAGGCAGACCAAACTGCAAGTTGTAGAGACCTTAAACCTTAAAAACGTCATCCCATGCCTAACCACAACCAATAATCCCTGTCGTTGCCGGGACTTGAACCTGCGACCTTGTAATCGCAAATACAACTCTCTAACCCTTAGAGACCCATATATATATATATATATATTGTTTTCAAAGGGGAAAAAAGTAACTGTTTTTTACCCAGACATTTAAAAAGAATATATTTTAGAGCAGTAATCACAATACCCTGATACCGGGAAACCGTGATATTTTGATCCAAGGTTATCATACCGTCAGAATCTTATACCAGCCCATACCTATACCACCAACTATTCCAGCATATGTTATGTAGTGGATGCTGTTCCAGCCGCAACCCAGTACTGGCCCAGCTGGGACCAGCGACCTTCTTGCTGTAAGGGGACAGTGCTAACCACTAAGCCACCAAGTCACCCTTCGTCTATTTTATTTATAGATTAGATTTTTAATAAATCTGCTTAATATCTGATAAAGATGAGTAATTAACATTTATTAATTGTATGACTGTTTGTTGTATCAGTTACTGTCCATGGAATTTTGATTTCTGTTTGACAACATTTGATGTTAAAAAGGTAACTTAACAGTAACAGTTTTTAAGTGGCTTATTATTGAAACTAGTAGTTTCAAATAATACTCTGAGTTGGTCATAAACTACTGAACAAAAACCAGTAATGAGTTGCTAGGAAAAGATAATCAGATTAAATGGAACTTAAAATGTTTACTTTCTAATCTTAGTGTCTCACTAATTGGATAACAGCATCCTCATAGATATATTTCATAAAACTGTAAGAGAAATGAACTTTCTCTTCTTGTATCTTTTTACTTTTCATGCCATTGCTTTGTGTTAAATGCAGAGGGTTAAGGGAATAGCCAAAACCACTATTAATCATGAAGAATCATAACCTAACCTAGGATTATTCCCCACAGCAGATAAATAATATATTTTGAGGATGAGGCAATATGCTCTTTTGGATAAAGTCCAAAATTGTTCATATGCAGGGCTCCGCCGTGTGGGGAATTGACGAGAGATGAGAGGCTTCCTTTGGCTGGATAATGCAGGATATTTCAGAGCAATAGGTCAGAGGAGCACTGGGGGATAATGCAAACACAGCCATTGATTTAATATGTGTGGGCAATACTTTATTTCAGAGCTGCTAAGATGTAAAAGGAGGACTATATTCTGCTAACTCAGCCTTCATGCATACGGCAAGCCAGCTACTGTACAATTGATGGTGTGTGTGAATTATGGTAAATTATAGAATTGATGGTGTGTGCGTGTGTCTCCGAGTTAGCACATTATCACAGATTTTGTAGTTGTCATTTGTTAGTAGGGTGTATAAAATGATGTTTTACCTGTCAATTTTAACTTTGACCTGTTAATTGAAGGTCAGTGATTATGTTGTAGTTTGTGTGTGTGATTGTTTTTGGGCCTCATGGACACTAAAGGGGCGTCATGGTGGCACAGTAGGTAGCACAGTCGCCTCACAGCAAGAAGGCAGCTGGTTCAAGCCCAGGCTGGGTCAGTTGGCTTTTCTGTGTGTAGTTTGCATGTTCTCCCCGTGTTTGTGTGGGTTTCCTCCGGGTGTTCCGGTTTCCCCCACAGTCCAAAGACATAAGCTATAGGTGAATTGAATAAACTAAATTGGCCGTAGTGTATGTGTGTGAATGTGAGAGTGTATGGGTGTTTCCCAGTGTTGGGTTGCAGCTGGAAGGGCATCCGCTGCGTAAAATTTATTCTGGATAAGTTGGCGGTTCATTTCGCTGTGGCGACCCCTGGTTAATAAAGGGATTAAGCCAAAAAGAAAATGAATGAATGAATGAATGAACACTAAAGGTAAACTAAATGTAAGAAAAATAAAAACTGTTTATAAACAAATATAGAACAATACTAATTGGCATGTGATATTGGCAAACATTTGTATTATTAAACAAATTTTTTCTGAGAGTGTTTTTGAACTGCAGGTAAGCTCAATGTTTATGTGAAATAAATTACCATTTATAAACAAATATTTGAGGTGTGTGATATTGGTAGAAAATGGAAAAATCTAACTGTTTTACTGTTTTGTTAAACTGGCATCATGACAGATTTAAATTTGTTATTCTGAAATAAATGTGATGATACTATATTCTGCGTCTACAACATAACTCACTCAGTATTATTTTGTTTCATGAA
>CAIGQZ010033112.1:12671860-12682511 GCA_903798205.1 Danio tinwini
GAATGTAATACGTTATATTGCTTTTGAGTTACTTTTGCGCTACTTTTACTTACCTGCCTGAGGTTTGATCTCTTTCAGAACTTGCAGGTGTTTTTTTTTTTACTTTTTTTTATAAAGAAGCTCTGCATTTAACCACCACCTATATAAGCTACACATTAATTTTCCTTAAAAAAAATGTAGGATAACATTATGTTTTGAGAACTTTCTGAGCCGAGAGCTATACATGCTGTATACACAGATTAATGAAAGCATGCAATGTGTTTGCTACTTTTGTACGTTTTGTGTTATTAGTTAAGTAAATTCACTGTCCATTGAGATAAAGATTGCAATTAAGCCAATAAAATACTTACAAGAAATAATTTATATTAAGGCAACAACAGATTTTAAACCTGAAGAGTAAGATGATAAAAACATCCCTGAATAAAATAAATCTTTGAGCTTTATACATTGAATAAATTGCTTCACGTGGCCTTAACAAATGTGTAAATCGTTTCCCAAATAGGAAAAACTCTTACTATATTACAAACGTAGTTGCATCTACAATAGACAGTGATTGCATCTCCTTAACAATAACAACAATAACCATTTTTTTTTTAAAATGTAGTCGAAATTATTGTTTTACCTTAAGAACGTGAACTGATGTCAATCATTTGTTGTTTAGCCGGAGGTGGGGTGTGAGTGTAGTGATTTGCATCTAGTTTGGTTTTTTTTATTCGATTCGTGTTTCTTGCAGTTGACAAGAGTTTTACTTACACATAATCTACACTTAACGACAATCCACTTCTTTGCTTTGTTGAGTTCAAAATAACAATAATCCATTGCAAAAATGTAAGTCTCCAGCCTGAAATTGTTTCTGTTTTTGTCTGTATGATGAGTGATGACTGGCGATTCACGAATGAATCGTTTGTTTTAACTGGATCTTCTAAGTGATCTGGTCGAACCAGTTCACCAAATTGAAATGAGTCGCCGTAAAATGGTTGCATCTTCAGTAGGCGAAGTACTTTATTACTTACTGTTTAATATGCCACATACCCCCTCTGACTCGAAATAAACCAATATCCTGAGTTATTCAGTTATTAGTACAGTACATTGACTCATCTGCTGTGAAAAAAGAGACATGATGATGATGAGTGTGAGCCCACTGTCTGTTAAGTGTGTGATTCAACCTGACTAAGGTCATTTGTATTCCACAATATATTTTTTAAAAAGCCAATTAAGCAATGTAAAAAAGTCATGTGTTAAGTAAATAAAAAAATATTACTTATTTTTTAAAAGAAATGCGTTACTCGTTACCAGTGTTGGATAAGTTACTTTAAAAAAGTAATAGATTACAAATTACTGACGATTACTGGAAAATTGTTACTAATTACTTTGAAGTTACTTTAAAACATAAAATTTGCATAAAAATACAAAATAAACTGCAGCTCTTTCAGTAATTTAATAGCCACTGAAAAACATTACAATGGGTTAATCACAGCAGATCGGTCAGTTCTTGTTGTGTGACCCGCGGTTTTCAACTGGTGCGCCTGGAAAATGCGAGCACGTGCAATATACGCTTCGAGTATGTGCGCAAAGCCTCGCACCTCCACTGGAAATAATGAACTTGAGTGCAAAAAAGACACGATATGTGAACGGCCCCATAAGCAGCTATACTTCTTTTCACATTCTGAGGATACATTCACTCCCGATCCAGCTCAAAAATTCAATTTAGCCTCTTTAGCAGGGTTCATATAGTCATGGAAAACCTGAAAAAGTTATGGAATTTTGACATGGCATTTTGCAGGCCTGGAAAAGTTTTGGAAAAACAGAAAAACTAAAAAAGTTTTGAAAAAGTCGTGAAAATTAGTTTAACAAATATCTATATACTTGAATATAGGTTAGTTTTCTTCTTTTCTGTCCTTGGCCAAAAACGTGCTCTCACATTATTAGTGCTGTGTAAGTATTATCAAAATAAATTTTACATAGAAATAAAAACAAATTTTAACTAAATAGATTGTTGCGTGTTTTATGATATGCTGTAATAAATTTGAATGTCATTGTTTTTCTTGTTATTTACCATGTATACATAGACATTACATGAAACATTAGGTCATGAAAATTTACTTGAAAGTTTTGAAAAAGTCTTGGAAAAGTCATGAAATTTTGACAGTAAAAATGTGTATGAACCTTTGCTTTAGGCTGAGTTGGGCTGTTGTGTTTTTGCGAACCTGTGTCCTGCTTGGTGACTATTATTGTCCTAGAATGCTTTCTGTTCAAGTGCTTGAACAAGTTGCTGGTCGAGTTAAAAGCAGTCGAAAGTTCTTTAGAAACTGGTCATAGACTGCAGGTGACAGCAATATTTTTGTTTTTACGTTCAATGAAATCAGAGTAATGTCTGTATTTCCACTTGAAGCAGCAACCACTCTCGTCAGCAGCTATTTCAGCTCGCGTTCTCCAGCTGTTTAAAAGCAATTTAACTGACATTGCAGCAGAAAACATTGTTTAAAAGAAGCATTTTTTTTCTTCTAAAAACCATATTTGCAATGTAAATAACACACTTACATTGACTTCAGTAACTGTAATCAAATTGCACAAATTTAAAATGTAATGCGTTACATTACTGCGTTCCTCAAAAATGTCATTACAATACAGTAACACGTTACTGTGGAACGCGTTACACCCAGCTCTGCTCGTTTCTTTAGAAACGTAATATTATTATTACTTTTTATTACTTATAACGCGTTACCCCCAACACTAGTCAGCACAACACCAATAATAATATTATCATAGACGATCATATCAGGAACTGACTGATATTGTACTGTTCTGAATATCTTGTATTATATTCCACTCCAGAAAGCAAATCATACAAGCTTCGAATGTGATCCTAAGTGAGCAAATGATGTAATTTAATTTCAAACTATTTCTTGAAATGTCAGTAAGGGCAAGAAATATTCCAAATATGCAATTTCAGAAAGGCGAAAATGAAAGCCGTGATGTGTGTGTCTTCATAGACTAGAAAAGTGCTTTAGCGTGGTGTGTGAGAGGGGTCTGCTGTCTTCTGACCTTCACTTTATGTATTTTTACTGAGTGTCACTGGGGCTGCAATAAACACACACATGCACCGATTCTCACAGCCACACACTCACCTTATTGGATGTATAACCTGGGGTTGTCTCTCACACAGGAGTGGTTTTCTGTAATGAAATTCCCAGTTGGAGTCAGGGCACATAAAGCCAGTCGGAATGAAATTCAACCACTGGATTCCCAGCCTTTCATCTGCAGCTGCACTTTTCTGCTTTGTGTGTGTGTTTGTGTGTGTGTGTGTGTGTGTGTGCGTGCGTGTGCGTGCGTGTGTTTGTGTTTAATGTTTGTGTGTCTGTGACCTGATTTTGGGTGGTCTGTATATGTTCTGTTATCAGCTTCTAAAGGATGGTAGTTGAGAATGGTTCTTTTGGTGTTTGCGTAACCAATAATGTCTATAATGAACCTCATTAGGTCTCTTATTGAGGAGAAAGACAAAATCATTTACCTACCTAATATTATGTACTGTGGCGATTCTGCTGGGGTTTTTGATGAGGTCACAGACAGCAAGAAAAGCAATGTTAAATGCTAATGATAAAATGCAACTAACCATGTAATTGTGCATATTTAGGGTATTAAAATTAATAGGTTTATTGACTAAAAGAAAAGGAGAAAACGCTGGCTAACGTGATTTGTGCTGATCACAGTATGCTTTATGGTGGTGGTTACTGGCTGATGAAAAAATAAAAATTCACGAGGCATTTAGAAAACAAACAAAAAAAATTTATAAAAATAATATTGCAAAATGTCAAAGGATTAGCATGTTTTAATTCTGCCGTCATTTACTCATCCTGATGTCATTCCAAAATCAAATCTTTGGAAGATTAATGAAGCTATTTTTAATCATATATGAGTAATTTCTGTCTGTATGGCCAGGCGATGCTACTGATGCTTCAAAATATTCATTCAAAGAATTACATAAGCGGTGGTTTAATCCAAGTCTTTCAAAGAAACATGTTCGTTTAACATGATAAACAGATTTAATTTAGGCTTTTATTTACATGTAAACATTTATTATCCAACAATGTTTACAGCATTCAGATTTTGTGCTTTGTGAGAGCCACACTGTAAAAAATCTGACCTTAAATTCACAGTAAATTACTGGCTAATAATTGCATTACTTTCTCAGTAAAATCCTCTATGTAAATTCACAATAAATTACTGTGAGGTAGTTAACAGTAATTTACTGTGATTTTGTTACATTAAATTACTGTGAAATTACAGCCATATAGTGTAACTTCACAGTGGATAGTAACGCCTATTACTGTGATTTCACAGTATTATTTTCTAGAATTAAATATATTTTACTGTGAAACAGGCTTTCCTCGGCTAGTCATTCTGACATAAGGGTATAAGGGACTTTAAAATCATTTTGGGTGTTTAACAGTGTTTGGTTTTTATGAATCAATTACGTTTGTTCCAGTTTATTACGTTTTTGGCTAAGCACCAAGTTATGTTCATTAAAAATTATTTCGTATTTCTATGTTAACCTTATAAAATTAAATAAAGGTGCAGTGCACCCAAAAATGAAAATTTACTATGACATTCATGTCTATTCAATTCATAATGATTTTCTTTGAAGTTATTTTTAAAGAGGTAACCAAATTGTTTTTGGGGCTGCAATAATATTCTGTTGTTTCTAAATATCACAAAAGTGCCAATACTAGCATAAAAGTTCATTTGTATTAATGTCCATGATGAATGAAATTACAACAGTTTGAATTTTTATAACTAACATGCAAAAGATATAGTCTATTTTACAGTAATTTGCTGTAATCATGCTAATTTGATTAATTTCACAATAAAATTCTGAATACAACGCATCCCTTTGAATTTTTACAGTTAAATCCTGTGAAGTGATATGTAATTTACTGCGAAAAATTACAGTAACATATTGTGAAAATCAGGATTTTTATTTACAGTGCAATAACATTTGCCAAGCACTACATGATTTTAGCCTCAATTTTGACTTTCCGATAGGTTTTGAGAAATCGCAGACAAATGCCTGAAATCACAGGCAAATCGGTGCCCGTTTACGTGAGCAACAATAGCACAGTGTGAACTATCAAAGATGCAATCTAATGAGTTGCCGACACCCATCAGATATTTGGCATGCTAAATATCTGAAGCTGTCGGCGATTCAAATCATGATGTGTGAAATGTGTTCTGACAAAAAAAAAAAACATTGATGATTACCTACAGCCAATGAGAGAGCAGCATCCACTAGTATGGGTATCTGCAGGCCAGCAAGAGCTTGGGGGAGAAGTTAAAAGTGCTTATTTTCAGTCTATTTGGACCCAAGAAATGGAGGAAAAACTTGTGGGAATTTGGCAGGAGCACCCGTGTCTGTTTGACGTGTCATCTGAGCAATATCACAACCGGGTCGAAAAAAAAAAGTTGAGGAGAAATTGCTAATTCCCTTCAAAAGCTAGGTGAGTAAAATACTGTAAGTACATTTTCTACCCCACTACAGGTTTCTTTCTCATTATGTAGTCAATAACTAAAGATATACTATGTGGCCTGTCACTTCCATGTCACTTCTCAAATTTGTTTGGTTGTGAGACGTTTGCAGACTGAGACAAAGTTGTCAGCGATTCTTCCCATTTTAAAGTCATGCAGTGTGAACCCCCCTGTCGCCTATCTATCCTACAGTGTAAACACAGCACAGACAGTCATGCAGTGTGAAAACATCTGTGACGAGACTACTTGGCATAAAGGTCTGTATTAAATGTTTCAATGTTATTAAAACTCAAAATTAAAATTGTTAAAGATTGGAATTAAAACTATTGATTTATATGAATTTTTTATGAATATTTTAAATGTGCTTTCTTAAATGTTTTGGGCTTTCAGCTGAGAAACTTAAATCTTAAGAAATTGAATAAAAAACATATTTCTTTGTGTTCCAAAGAGGAATAAACTTTTTATTGATTTGAAACAAAGTGATGAGGAGGGTAAAGTTAATTTGAATGAAAATGTTTTTAACATTAAAGGTGCCATATACACCATATACTGCATTGATTCAAAAAGTTAAATTGTTCTCTCATAGAAGGTTTCAAGAGTTCACACTTAGCTGATAATTGCTTATAAAGCTTGTTTGGCATGCTGTCCTGGGAGAGCCATGACATCATAAGATCCTCGAGTCCGGGGCTCCTTCCCGTTTGCAAGACAAGAGGGGAGTTTGAAACTTGTGCTTGCGCTTGTGAAACTTAGACAGCGCAGATTTCAAAGCACGTTGCCTAGCATTCATCTGGCAAATCTCCGCTCTCTACCCAACAAAATAGACAAAGTCATTCTCCTTTCTCAGACAAACAGGGATTTTTGCACTCAGCTGCTCTGTGTTTCACGGAAACCTGGCTGAACGAACGGACAATGCGATTCACCTACCGGGCTACCAGCTGTTCCGAGTGGATCGCGACAAAGAATCGACACGGAAATCGCACAGTGGCCGGACGTTTACATCAATGAAAGGTGGTGTGCAGATGTAACAGTTTTAAAGAAGATGTGCTGTCCAGATCTAGAAGCACTGTTTATTAACTGTAAGCCTTTCTACTCACTGTGCAAGTTCTTCTCATTCATCCTCGTCAGTGTTTACATTCTTCCGCACGCGCACGCCTGCCAGGCAATACAGAAACTAGCTGATCAGATCAAGGTGATAGAGCAACAGCAACCGGACTCTGTTTTTGGCAACTTTGGGGCACTCTGACCACTGTTTGATTCATCTCATACCAACCTGTATTAAGCCAAACCTGTATTAAGATCTGTAAAAAGATGGACTAACGAACAGAGCGGGATCTACAAGCCTGTTTCGACCTCACTGACTGGAGTGTTTTTGAAGCTGCTGCAAACGATCTGGATGAGCTCACAGAGACTGTAACATCTTATATCAGTTTCTGTGAAGACGTGTGCATTCCTACCAGGACACAACTCACATACTACAATGACGAACCATGGTACACTGTAAAACTCATACAGCTATGTCAGGCCAAGGAGGTTTCTTACAGGAAATGGGGAGAGGGCCTTGTAAAAGCAGGCCAAATACACACTGGAAAAGGAGTTCAGAGTCGCAAAAAGGAACTATTCTGAGAAACTAAGGAGTCAGTTTTTTTCCAGCGACTCAGCATCCATGTGGGAAACTTTGAAAAACATCACAAACTACAAGACACCATCCCCCAGCACTGTAGACAGCCAGCGACTTGCAAATGACCTGAATTAGATTTACAGCCCGTTTGAGAAAACCCACCACACCCACTCTGAACATCACCATTAACACCTCCACCCCCCTCCCCCATACCTGCACTTCAGTTCAGCGAAGATGATGTGTGCCAGATCTTCTGGAAACAAAAGAGAAAAAAGCACCAGGCCCTGATTTTATAACACCAGCCTGTTTAAAATCCTGTGCTGACCAACTGGCCCCCATCTTCACCCTGATCTTCAACAGATCACTGGAGCTGTGTGAAGTGCCCTCCTGCCTTAAACGTCCATCATCATTCCCATACCAAAGAAACCCAAATTTACAGGACTAAATGACTACAGACCAGTGACGCTGACATCTGTGGTCATGAAGTCTTTTGAAAAACTGGTGCTGGCCCACCTGAAGGACATCACAGAACCCTCACTGGACTCTCTTCAGTTTGCCTACAGAGCAAACAGGTCTGTCTATGATGCAGTCAATATTGGACTGCATTATGTTCTGCAACACCTAGACAGACCAGGGACCTATGTGAGGATCTTGTTTGTTGACTTCAGCTCGGCTTTTAACACTATCATCCCAAAACTTAACAAAATTTACCCAGCTGAGTTAATTATCCCAAATTAACTCAGCTCTCCGTGCCCACCTCTGTCTGTCATTGGATCAACAGCTTCTTAACGAACAATCAGCAGCTGGTAAAGCTGGGATAATTCTCATCCAGTACCCGCACAATCAGCACTGGTGCCCCCAAGGGGTGTGTCCTCTCCCCACTGCTCTTAAAAAATAAATAAAAAATAAATTGAAAAGTGCGGGACCAGCAATCATAAGCACATGATCCTCTCGAAATTAGTTTATAAATAAACTTCACATGTGGCTTAGGTATGTTCAAAAATTCTTAGAATCAGAAGGTCCTTTTTTGACCAAATTTGAAACCGTCATGAGCTCTGCGCTGATGCGCAGCTTATGATGCCTGCTTCTCCCCCCGCTCACCATTCACACAACAATATATACTCTGAAATAAATGTGTGCAAAATAATCAAACTTCATTTGTGGTACATATATTTTTACAAATAAAGGAGATGTCTTGTCAAATTCTATGAATGAGTGAGCAATTCAATATAAACCACTAGAGTAACCCATTTTGCTTTTGAGTTAAAATCATTAATCTTGAGAAGATGTATTGTGTTGTATTTTGAAGCTATAATGTAAACATGAACACAGCCCGTAATTAATATCAGGAGTGAGGAAGCAATGGTGTTTGAGGCTCATGGTATGGCCATTTTTATGTACTGAACTCGTATTATTCGACTAAGCCTACACCTAGATTTTCTTTACAGTGCACCTTTAATACTTCACCCAAAAATTATATTTCTGTCCAATTTACACACCATCCACTTGTTTCAGACAAAATTAGTTTCTGTAGCCACTGACTTTAAAGTTAAGTTGAACTAAAATACAAACATTTGGTCATCATTTACTCAAATTGTCTGTAAAACCAAAAAGATGGTTGTTGTTTTTTTTATGCCACTGAACATGGTGTTTATCATATTTTTTTTTACTTCAATTGTAGTGCTAAAGCAATACACAATAATTTTGTGCTTCTTCCTAACATGACCTTTTGTGTTTCCACTGAAGAAAATGATAAAAGCTTGAAATGTGGTGGAGTAAATGACAACTATTCCTTTAAGTTCCTACTTGTGTGTGAAATGAAGTTCTGAGAGCTTGGCTGCAATGCAATTTAGAGCAGTGGTTCTCAACTGGTTTCACTTCAGGACCCATTGAACCATAAGCAGCGACTGACTACGGGGTAATGAAGGTGGAAAGTTGTGCCACCAGTTGAGAACCACTGATTTATAGAAACAGATCAGCAAAATGTGCTCGAAAGTAATAGAAAATGTGAACCCATGCACTATGGCCTCTCTGTACGACGTGCATTCAACTTATATATGTATATAAAGTAACAAAAAATAAATTATTTCGTCAATAGAGTCATGCATTCATTGGGACTCCTTTTTCAAGTTGGCTCTATTTCTGTCTCACTATCAGCAGGAACAGCCAATAAATTTAGCATGCTGTAATTGTGCAGAAAACCCAACAATAAATTTCTCTTACATTTACATTTAGATTGCTGAATATTTCATTTCTCTCAGTCTCCGCTGGCTGAGAAAGTTCCACTGACTGCTTCAGTTTTTGAATCCAAATATACTGTTTGTGACCCTTATACTCCTGCTTTATATATACACGCATGTATGTATGTGCCTGTATGTACATGTTTTATTGCGTTTGTGTCATGACATGCTAGGTTCCTTATTACCTCGAAGCAACTGCAGGAAGGCAAGAATATGGACCCAAAAAGTCTGTTTAATATTTCATAATTTCATCAGGATATATGAAAAAGAGAGAGAGAGAGTGGCAGGGAAAAAGAGAGCAGATAGAGTGAAGGGGTTGAATGAGAGAGAGAGAATAGGAGGCGAGAGCCCAGCTGGGGGCAAAACTTAGAAAGATTAGATATCCAGTAACTCATAAATGCAATTCAAAAAGCCTTTTTTTTTCCTTTTAAACAACAGACACGTCTTTGCTTTGTAATGATTGCACGGGCATCCTTTTATGAAGGGAAATTAGTATTTGGTATTTTTTCTTTTTGAAATGTACACAAAAGGATTTGTACCCTAGAGATAATGGCACTTCAGCAGTTCACGGCGTTGCTAAAGCACACAGTAACTTCACGGACTCCTGTGCTTGATGATAACACATTTGTGTTGTAGACTTGCACAAAGGTTTGGTTCATTGGTACACAGATAAATAAATAGTCTTGCATTTACATTTATAGTGTTTAGCAGATGCACTTATCTGCAGTGACTCATAAATGAGACATTTGTGATTAGCAGATTTAAAGCATGTAATCAAGTGCTTCCTGTGCAAATACATGTTTAAATAATGTAAAGCAGGGATTCTCAACTGATGGGCCACGAGATAACCTAAAATTAATTCTCAATATTATAATTTTTGGACTTCATTATTAATATGCTATACTAAAATGATCAAAGTAATTAATCTTCTCCTGTTCTCTGATTGATTAAATAAAACTTGCCGCAAAAACAGCCTCATAATCGCGTCTGCAACTAGTACATGTAAGTCTGTTCATTCACAAACTATGCGTAAAGTGAAAGTGAAAGTCTCTCTTTGTGTATATTTGTGTGAACTATTAAAATATATACATATAGTTGTCCAAATTAATGTCCTGTGAGTGTTTTATAACAGATGCGCGCCCATACAGAAGGATCTGAGGCTCAATGGTGTTCCTGCCATAGAATGTAAATTAAACATTAAACACACACACACACACACACACACACACACACACACACACACACACACACACACACACACACACACACA
>CAIGQZ010033112.1:12698260-12711120 GCA_903798205.1 Danio tinwini
TTTATTTCAAAAACACAGAGCAAAGTATTTCAATGCATTTAAAAAAATCTGGTATAGCAAATTAAATTCATCACTTTATTCTTTTGTATCAATTATGATTGCTTAGAAATAATTCTTATATGAATATAAAGTTTCACATATGCTAATATTTGGAGTAAGTAGATTTTTTTTGTAAAAAGTAGTGCATTTCTCAGCACTGCATTTCTCAGTAGTGAGTATTTATTCTTCAAAAGTTGAATCTAAAAAAAAGGAAAATGGTTATATTATTATTACTATTATTATTATTATTATTATTATTCTTTTATTATTATTATTATTATTATTATTGAACTCTCACTTGAATTCAAGGTGAAGACAATAATTCTTGCTACTGACTGCTAAAGCTATCATAAACTGTAAAAATAACTTATCAAAAGCTTTAAGACCAAGAGGAATCTGATGTAAATGAAGGCATTTTTTTTACTATTGACCTACTATACTGTTGTAAAATTGAGTATACATTTTACACTGAACTTTTATTCTAAATATTGGACCTTATTATTGAAAGAAAAAAATGTCCAAATTTAAAACTAATTAAGCTGTTGTTGTTATCCATGAATTTTTAAATGTACTTATTACAAGAAAGGCTAGAAAAATTATTAAGCTCTACGTTGTTGTTATTATTATTATTATTATTATTATTATTATTATTATTATTATTATTATTATTCTGTTCAATATTCAAATGGCCAAATGTTGACTGAATAAAGTTGACTGAGTGCTGCTCAGTTTGCTATTTGCCTAATAAATGACAATAGGCTATAGTTTTTAATTTAAAACTTTAACCGATTTCTTTTTTCCTAATAATATATGCAATTTGTATTTTAAAAATAAGATTTTTTTTCTTCATATTTCTTATGTACATCTTATGTAAATATTTTTAGTACATCAAAAAGTGTGATGACCACCCAACAAGCTAATCCAGCTAAAAATAATGCTTGAAACGTCACTAAATGCAACATTTAAACTGCATAATTAAATAGAAAATGAAGTAAATAACTGCAAAAAGGTCTACTTTTTCAGAAAAAAGAACCACTCCGCTCACCAGGCTGGCTACAGGCCTGATATGCATCAAGATTTTTCCCCTTACATAGTTTTGCATTATTGAACTATAATATCTGCTACCAGAGCAATACTTCTTCTATGGATTGTAATAACATAAATTTATCTAATAGTCATTATTTCACTACCAGTTGGATGACCATTAATGTCTTATCAGCCATAAGGTCAGGAAATGTCAGGCTATTCTGAAAACCACCAGCTACCTAATATTTCATTGCTAGTCTGCAGAAATGGATTATGAAGTTTGTTATTCCAGCTACTTGCATATTAGCTTTCGAATTCCTCTGAACCGCTGCCAACTGACTTATATAATGCCTGTCTGCGCTTTCTAGTTAAGAGCTGCCAAAGAAACTGTTATCTGCGATGCTACAACTTGCATTTTGACACTGTACCAAATTTAAAAAAATTAATTAACAAAAATGAGCAGGTGCTTCTGAGTTTCTTTTGGCCCCGTTGGGCTGTCATGTGGAGAGGCAGTTGTCCAAGTGCACATGACACACACATACACTAATGATCGGATTATGTAGTATTTTTTGGCTTAAATGTGACTGACTCTGCACTTATTTGTTTGGTGCGTGTGTGTGTGTTTGTGTTTATATTTATATATATATAAAACCTATTACATGATACATTTTTATCATTTAAACTATGTGAACATCATTTTAACTTTTCCAAATTTACTTACAGCTGAGCTGGCAAAAGAGCATAAACTCGGACATTACTAAGTTTACCTTTTGTGATATGCATGTCAGGATTTTGCCAAGTCTGATGCGATCCTGGATTAACATCTATGTTAATCCTGGAACATAGTTTTTGTTTGAAAATGTTATCCGTATCTATTCCCTACCCCTAAATCCAACAATAATTGTAAATTATTCACAAAATCAGAGGGGAATAATAGTTGGATAACACGGAAAAGTGCATTAACCTAACACCTATACTATGTCAGTATAGGTGACCATAGGTTGAGGTGGACGGCCATTACATGTGGAGTCCCACAAGGTTCAATTCTGGAACCTCTCCTGTTCAACCTTTATATGCTCCCACTGAGCCAAATAATGAGAAAAAAACAAATTTCCTACCACAGCTATGCTGATGACACTCAGATCTACTTAGCCATATTGCCTAATGACTACAGCCTCATTGACACCCTCTGCCAATGCGATGTGCCAAAACGTTGTTCAGTTATTCATTCATTCATTTTCTTTTCAGCTTAGTCCCTTTATTAATCTGGGGTCGCCACAGCGGAATGAACCGCCAACTTACCCAGCATATGTTTTACACAGCGGATGCCCTTCCAGCTGCAACCCATCTCTGGGAAACACCCATACACACTCATTCACACACATACACTACAGACGATTTTAGCTTACCCAATTCACCTGTACTGCATGTCTTTGGACTTGTGGGAGAAACGGGAAAACATGCAAACTCCACACAGAAATAGCAACTGACCCAGCCTACCTACTGCGCCACCGCGTTGCCCAGTTCAGTTAAACAAAGAGAAAACTAAAGTCATTGCATTTGGGTGTTTACTCGGTTTAGCGCTTCAGCATATACGTATAATGTTAGCATCGTATAATGTGTGTTGAATGTTTAAAGGTTAATTTAATATACTATATTCTTTTTCTCTCTGTCTTTCATTGTAAATGGCTTACTAATGATTCCGGTCATTGTGGTAATGAGTGGCTACTGGTGTACTTAGCTCAGCTCTTTCTGAAGAGTGCTAGCTCTGTTGCTGTGCTAATGGAGTGTAGCAGGCACCGTTTAATATTCAGCCCCAGGCCCATCCACAGCCGTCCTCTGAGTTTGCCTGTCTGAAACTCTTTGTGTTGGGGTCCTGACGTTAACATGGCCAGGGAACTCTAATCACACGAGAAGGCTAATGAATCAATCTCTCCTTTCAGCTTACGGTGCAGAAAAATACAAACAAAAGTGTGCAAGCCAAGCGCAGAGACTTCAGTTATGGACCCTTTTCGCTTAAACACATTTGTGGGTCATTTCTGCAACGCTAATTTGCCCGATTAGCTGATTAAATGCTTTATGAGAGCCTAATTAATCAAGGAGGTCATCCTACATTCGCAGGCTCACAGCGGCACATACTGTAGAAGGGCCTCCGGTCTCATTTCTTTTAATCCGAAAAAAAAAAATATCCTGACATAGCGTGGGAGGAAGTAACAATAGACGAGAATCCACATTGTTTTCAAACCGTAGGCAGAATTGGATGTTCATTAATGGCCCTCACTTACTGCAATTATGCAATGAATTAAAAGAAAGGTGAGGCAGAAGATGGAAGGGGAAAGAAAGAGCGAGCGCCTGAGGCTGATGCAGCTCAAAGTATCTCAGCCTCACGCTGTTTTAACAGGGCTGCGAGAGGCAGAGAGAATGACAGAATGGGTCTTGCTGGTTACCGGCAAACATGCGGTCTAAATGGCTTGAGGATTTTTGAACGTGTTTGAAAGCAATTTGTCCAGGCACTCAAAGGCCATTCTAATCAGAGGAAATGATTGTTAATGGCCTGTAAGTGTTTCTAAATGGGTCTAGAGGAGAGAAAAAAAGGGGGAGGGGGGTGTTCACATGTGTCTCTTAGGTGCCTCATTTTTGCTCTTTCCAAGAAAAAACCTTTGCTGGGAACAATGGTCAGTGATTGGCTTAATGTGAGGAATGAATGTGGTGTTGATAAACAAAGTGAGCAAGAATTGCATTTAAATAAGCTGTTCAGTCAGTTTCAGTCAGGCTGCTTTTCCAAAACCCTGAGTCTATTGATCAGTCAAGGACTTAACATGCTGTTTAAGGGTGGGATCATAACAGGTTTGGTTTGATTAAAACACTCTGTAAGGGGATTGCTTTC
Organism: Danio tinwini; assembly: GCA_903798205.1. Taxonomy (NCBI): domain Eukaryota; kingdom Metazoa; phylum Chordata; class Actinopteri; order Cypriniformes; family Danionidae; genus Danio; species Danio tinwini. Next base: position 12,702,213 of record CAIGQZ010033112.1, read on the forward strand.
ATAGGGGTTCACATTGCATCCTTTGTGGACACATGTTCATGCTTTTAGATGTAGATTCATGATAACTGAGAGAATGACATTACCTTAATGCTAATGCTATAATTTTTGATGTGTATTTACATTACAGTCACAGAACTGTGTATTCATAGTTTTTCATATTTATATTCATAGCTTTGTTTTCTCATCTGCATTCAAAATGATCTGCTTTTCAAACAGACTTAAGGATTGATGAAAGTTGGCTCTTGTATTCGGGTCAAAATCAAAGAAATGAAAGCCTGTTACAACTGGTACAACTTTTCTTACTGTTGCATAGTTATTGCTGTATTTATTGCGAATGAAACATAATTGATTTTTTGTAATTGTCTAACATTTCTGAAATAAACATTTTAGATGTTTACATTTCTTTCAGTCCATAGATTTTTCTGATTAAACGTGGAGGTGACACATTTAGAGCTCCCCATCACTCAATGGTACACAACTATTGAGATTTTAAATAAAAACATTTAATGTACCTTAATGTAACATAGATCTGTGTGTGGACATCCATATTTGAGGTTGTTCCTGTTAAAAAAATTAGAAAAAATATTTCAAAAGAGCGATACAGGTCATTCATTCATTCATTTTCTTTTCGGCTTAGTCCCTTTATTAATCTGGGGTCGCCACAGCAGAATGAACCGCCAACTTATCCAACATGTGTTTTACACAGCGGATGCCATTCCAGCTGTAACCTATCTCTGGGAAACATTCACACACACACTCATGCACACTCACACTACGGACAATTTCGCCTTCCTAATTCACCTATACCACATGTCTTTGGACTGTGGGGGAAACCGGAGCACCCGGAGAAAAACCCACGCGAACGCAGGGAGAACATGCAAACTCCACACAGAAACGCCAACTGACTTAGCCGAGGCTCGAACCTGGGACCCAACCCAACCTTTTTGCTGTGAGGCGACAGAACGTCTGGTTACGTCCGTAACCCTCGTTCCCCGAATAAGGGAACGGAGACGTGTGTCTGTAAACAGACTTTTGGGAGTACTTCAGACGACCAATCGCTTCTGATGATAAGAAAACGGGCCAATGAAATGCCAATTGAATTGGCGGAGCTGAGCTCCACAGCTGTGGCTGATGAGCTCATCAGGGCTATATAAGCCAGCTGCTGGAGTCAGATCCTCAGAATTGCCCGCTGAAGAGCCGATCACTCAGCTCCCAGCTGGAGACTTAGGTGCTGTGGCAGTGGAGACACACGTCTCCGTTCCCTTATTCGGGGAACGAGGGTTACGGACGTAACCAGACGTTCCCCTTCATAGGGAACTCCAACGTGTGTCTGTAAACAGACTTTTGGGAGATGTTCTGGAAAGCGCCACAGCAGCTAAGCCCGTCACGCTCCTGATGTGCAGTTTGCCAAGCAATGCGTAAGCGCACTGACATCACCAAAAGCGCAACCTTCCAACGTCCCCTAGGCCCAAAAATTACCATTACATGGGAATAATACAATTTAGATCGGGGGTCGTAATTGAGCTTTTACCTAGCTAATATAGACTAGGGATTTTAGAGATACGACAGTACGTTGGGAAAGCGTGCCAGTCCCCAAAGGGGGAGGACGCTGCGGAGACCACCTGCTACCCTGAGGGAGAGACTTGATGGTAAGAAAGCATATAGACTAGCCCTATTGAGGGGGAGTGCTACATATGATAAGCTGGTTAGCGGTTAGGGAAGACATGGGTCCGCCTGAATAGGGGGAACACACCATGGTGGATAATGCATATGGCATCACCTAGACAGGGGAATGCACATAGCTGGCACCGAACCTCAGTATGCGGGTAGACCAGATGGGCGTACCAGACTACATACTGAGCCAAGCACTCGACTCCTCCGCTGAGTCAGGTGCTGGGGGCCTCGGAGGAATTCTCTAGGGTTCGCCTGAAAAGGGAAACTTACTAGTAGAATAGAAAATGCGCACGCATCTCCGGGTTAGGGAGCCTGGCGCAGCAAGCGTTTATTGACACCGAGCTTAATTTCCTCTCGATTGACTGGGGTAACCAGTAACCAGGAGGAAAGTGACTCCACTCGAGAAATAATCTCGATAATGTGTTAGGTGTCGCCCAGCCAGCAGCTCGACATGATCTGTTAAGAGGCGCTGTGTACTCACGCCGAAAAGGAGGCACCGCTTATTATATTATTATTATTAAGTGTGCTCTCTCTCCCGGGGAACACAGCTCGCCCTGGCACATGAAGCGAGGGTGATGGCATAAATTAAAAAATGAACCAACCTCTATTTTAATACAGCACTTCCCTTCTGCTGATCATAACAGAAAAGAGCTGCGTATGCTTACATGTCACGTTAAGCGCAGTGCGCGGACATAGCAATGAAAAGGCTGAGTCTGCCTCCTCCGCAGGCAGCGCTTGCAGGCTCACCACCTAATAAAAAAAGGGGGGGTGGTAGAAGCCTTGGCACAAGGTGAACCGAGGTCTCAGGTATTTAAACGTGAGAGTAGGTCGGCCCAATTACTGGCACAATTCGCTGACCGAAAATGCCACCGGAATCTTAACCCTCCTGATACCAGCGCGATCAGCAGAGCTGCCTAAAGGGACAGAACGTATATATATTGATCGAGTGGCTCAACGGACCTAATCATAACTGCTAGGGCTAGACAGATCCCAAGAGGGTGAGAGAGGGGGCGGGGATGGATTATCATCACGCGCCACGCGCCTCTGAGAAACCGGCTGTAGAGGTTATGCTTTCCCAGCGCGTTACCATCCGCATTAAAAACGCGGATGATCACACGCCAAACCTTCAGTGTGGAGGGAGACAGCCAGCGCTCCAGCTATCCTGAAGGAAGAAAACACAACACTAATCTGGCATGTCCGGGGGTTTTCTCAGAGAGAATTCCCACACAACGAATAGACTCCACTGCAGAACATAGGCATACCTAATAAGGCACTCTAGCCTGTAGTGACGGTGTTAACTATCACACTGATAAGTCACCTAAGTCCACCGCGCTCTGTCTGGAAACCATCCAAAGAGGCTTCAGAGCCCTGCACGGCAGAGAGGCGCAACGAGCAAGACCCGCTCCTCGTCTCCCCAACTTTGCACAGTGTAAGTAGTGTCTGTGCGAGCAGGCTCACTGGGGAAAGAACGCATATTGCGTAACCCGGGGCCAGCTGAGAGCCAGCGCCTTTGTGCGGAGCAGAAAAGGCAGCCAGCGAAGGGCCGCTCGGGAGAAACAGCAGGATGACCTGGGCTTCTCTGAAGCGTGCCCATAACAGCTGGGACGTGCCTCCCAAACATAGCGTTCTCCTGAAACATAGCAGTCCTGAGAGCTTGTAGCTGGCATGGAGAGCTTGTACAGGATATGAACGACGCGCAGCTATTTAGCCGCAAGACTCCGGAGGAGCGGATGGCGAGCGAACTGAGACATGCTGAGGTGGCGAACACCGCCCGAACGGTTGATGTATGCCATCGCAGCCGTGCTGGCCATCCTAACCAACACGCGTTTCCCCTCCCGCTTCGGTAGTGACCGGCGGAGAGTGAAAAACAATGCCAACAGCTCCAGGCAGTTGAAATGCCAATGCAACCTGGGTCCGGTTTACGAACCTGCAGCTGCATGCTCGATACACACAGCCCGCCAGCCCATACTGGAAACATCTGTCAAGATGACAGCATCACTGGATACTTGTTCTAAGGGCACTCAGGCCCGTAGAAGGCAAGATCCATCCAGGGGCTGAAGGTGCGGAGACACAGCGTGGTGACGTAAACCCGGTGCCTCTCCGCATGCCATGCCCATCTGGGGACCTGATCGCGAAGCCAGCGCTGAATTAGTCTCATATGAACAATTGAGCAGCGTGATAGTGGCTACAAATGTCATATGCCCCAGGAGCCTCTGAATAATTTCAGTGAGACCAATATAACTGCCGAATTAATCAGACAGGACAGCGCTAGCCCAGCGCGCTAAGAGCGCACCGTGATGCAGACCGAGTCCAGCTCCAACCCGAGATGAGAGAAGCTCTGCCCGGGGGAGAGCCCGCTCATACTCGGTTGACCCAAAACCCAAACAGGCTGAGGTGCCGGAGCACCAGGTCCCTGTGCATAATCGATCAGTTCAGAGATCTAAAAATAGTCAATGAATAATCAAAAAATGCAGATGCGCGTGCGCTAAAGACGCACAGGGCATCCTCCACGCATGGAAACAGGGACAGCCCGAATGGGAGGACTGTTGCCACCCTGTTCGGTCCCCCGTCGAACACCGGAAAAATCACAGTATAAGGAGGGAGAGAGCGAGACATGGAGCGAGCGTCCTTCAGGTCTATAGCTGCAACCAATCCCACGGACGGACGCACTGGGGGATGCGTTTCTGCATGAGCATCTTGATAGACATCCTGAACAGATGACAGATCAAAACACGCAGATAGGATTGGTATAACCCACCGCTTTCTGGATACGATGAAGGGGGGCGTAACCCGCTCTTCATCTCGGCTGGAGGACTGGCTTGATTATATCCTTCGCCAGGAGGATAATAATCTTCTCACGCGAGACAGGGAGTGGCATAGCGATAATCGCTTAAATACACACTCGTGCACTCGGGAGGCCAACAGCGAATTGAAACGCATAGCCGAGTCTGACCGTCCCCCTGAGCTACTGCGCGGGCTGAGCAGCGCTAACCAGACTGACAGAGTCCGCTAACTAGCAGCATACCCGGAACGATCGCTGACGTACCCGCGGAGGGGCAGCTTCGGGATGGGGAGTGCTCATCCCGGGAAGCAAAGCGTCCCGAGGAAGAGGTGAAAATAAGAGATTGACTCTTACCTTACTCCCAGGATCCCGCGGAGTGGCTGGAGGTGCGAGAAAGGAGCTCATCCTCTGGCGCCCTCAAGCCTGTGGCGAAATGCACCAAAGCTGAGAGCTGGAAGGCAGTGCGTCCCATGCTGGCAGCAATTGGGCTTCCACACCCAGAGGGAGGAAAAGCCGCTCTTTTCGGATCGCTACTCATTATACATTCGCGGGGGAGCCCCGGCCTCCACCGGGGAAAGAACGGTTCTCCTCCTCTCCAAGTGGCCCGCCTCAGGTTCGCTTCGCAGTCCAGTTATTGGACTTAACGGCGACCTGTGACGGGAGCCAGCGCGGACAGGTCTGATGGGGAGAGCCCACCAAGAGATGACCTGCTCCATCGCGCACGGTTGCTTTCACCACTGAGGATTCCTGGGTAAAATCCCCGATGGTGTCGCCGAGAAGGCCTGCCTGGGATATGGGCACACTAAGAAAGCGTACTTTGTCAGCGCGGCGCATATCTACAGGGCAAGCCAGGGTGGCATTTCCGGACCACTATGTGGCCATCGTCTTCCCCAGGGCACGGACGGCCGACTTGAATGTCATGAGAGCATAGTCGATCGCCGTGAGATGCTTACGCATAAGCCTGGGGAAGAACCGCCCCTGTGCAGCACAGCCAGGAGGCCGTGGGGCACGGCAGAAGCGGCATGGCCCGCAGCGGTGTGGGCTCTGGCCTTGATAGACACAGATAACCCACCCGCCTTAGACGGGGGTCTCAGCTTACCCCTCCAGGTGGCGGCGCCCACCACCTGAGGAAATAGCTTCGTACCCACTGGCCGCCTCGCCTTTAAGGGAGGTGAAGGCGGAAACACACGTGAACCGGGCAGAGAAAAACGCCCTCTATGCCAGCGTGTGCTCACTGTGCGCCCCTGGGAAGAAGGGGACGGGGGCTGGAAGATTAATCTTAGAACAGCCCGCACGTCACACCCTCTAGTCGGTCCGGCGGTGAGACTGGGGGACAAGCCATCTCCAGCCGCACTGCCGAAGCAGCCCAGGAAGCGCAGCTGTTACGTATGATTCGAGAACTGTGACTGCGCATTGCACCCCGTGGGATGGAAGCGAGCCCAGTCTGTCATCCGAGCATAACAGCTCGGCCTCCGATGTCGCGATGGACCTTTGATCTCCGGTGTCATCAGGCGGAGGCGCGGGCATCCCGGGGGATGAACCGTGCAACCGCCCGAAGCTTGGATGGGGCACGCTGTGGAGGAGTGGGGGGTCCGCGGGCCCGGAGGCGACGGATAAACCCCCACTGTGATCCTCAGATCTGCCCGCGTGCTAACCGCTTTCACGGGGAGCAACGGGGGTGGCCGAAGCCGCGATCTCAGCAATGCAACAACCACGCCCTCGCAGTGAGAGCATAAGCTGTCCGCGGGCACCGCACCGACATGCTGGACCCCCAGACCTGTCATGCGATACCCGTGCCCATCATCCGGAGATAGGAACCACCGCATCCAGAAACGCACCGTCAGAACAGCGTCTTGAAAAAGACGTGTTGATTGACTGTGTTGCTCTCTTAGGAAAATCTCTTTTAGATCACCAGCAAAACGCCCGGAGGACGGGAAACCCAGCCCGCCACTCGCACGTCTTGCTTCCGCACTGGTGAAGGTAAGGCTTCCTTCTCTGGAAGTCAGCTCAGCAGAAGTTGTTCAGCTCACGATCGGCTCTGAAGCAACAATTCTGAGGATCTGACTCCAGCAGCTGGCTTATATAGCCCTGATGAGCTCATCAGCCACAGCTGTGGAGCTCAGCTCCGCCAATTCAATTGGCATTTCATTGGCCCGTTTTCTTATCATCAGAAGCGATTGGTCGTCTGAAGTACTCCCAAAAGTCTGTTTACAGACACACGTTGGAGTTCCCTATGAAGGGGAACTACCTACTGCGCCACTGCGTCGCCCGATACAGGTCATATTACAAAAAAAGTTTCACCAAATTTTTTTGCAATCATTTTGAATCTTTTACACATTTTACAAGTTCTTTACAAGTTCTCCCCTGATAAAACATACCATCACATCAGTGTACATGCAATAAATCAGGGCTAAATGTCTAAATGAAGATATTTTCTGTTTGGGTCCAGAAAACACAATCCAGAGGCCTGTTGCTTAAAGCCAGCTTCGGTTTTTGCCTTGGTAAGTTTGAGTTTAGTTTGAACAAACTGTGAGTTTTAGGGCTCAAGAATATTGGTTGGTTTTGATTGGGTTTCAAAGTCACGGTAATGTACACTAACCCAGATAAAAGCCTGCTTAGGAGCAGGTTAGCCATGTAATAAAGAAAACCCCAGCAAGCATTTTTTTAAAAAGATGTCTACTAGATGCTTGGGATGTTCAAAATAATCGATTAATTGTTAACTGAAAGGGTGCGTTTGTAACCAATTAACGGTATCAGTTAAACCATTAAAAATATTATTTGATATATTTTAAAGGTTTGACTGCATAAGGGACTGATCACAGCGAACACGCTTTTTGCATTGAGACGCTCAATCTTTTTAATGTTTTACTAACGGCTGCGAGTGTTTTATGCGCCTGCACACCACCTTGAGCGAAAAAAGCTTGTTACGTCAGTCGCGTCTTTTTCATTCTTCAATCAAATGAAAGTAGAGGAGGGGTTTCTGTTGAGGTGACAGCAGTGTTTGTGTTGTCAAGATGACTACGGCAAACTTTTAATCATGGAGGAGAGACTTGTGGTTGCTGTATCAAGTTATCTAGAGCTGTATTACTTTACAGATCTTGAATATTACAATGTTACTCAATATTACAATTATAACAACATGAACAGCAACACTCGCGTACCACACAGGTCAGATGGTTCAATCGTTTCCTAGTGACATAAAACCAGCGCTGTTGCTGATCGCCTCTGTGCTGACTGGAGCCATGTCATAAACTCAACAAATAGGCTATTGATGATTTAGTGTAGGCTACAACCAACAAACCAACATTTTTCCATTTGGAAAATTACAGTTATTAATAGTTCTTATATAATATCAATTTTTAAAATAGCCTACATAATCTACGAATCAAACAAATCCAAAGATTTTCTTGATTTTTGCATAATGATAACTCAGCACCAAACTGAGGCTTTAATTGTATAGCTTATAAAACATGTATGCAAATTAATGCAATATCATATGTAAACAACAAAATTGTTATACAAAAAGTCAACATATGAACCTTAAGATTATGTCTTTCATCACATGCAGCTTGCACACACATGAACCGAGTGAGACGGAGGAAATAAGTCATAATCATAAGATATAATCTTTAAACCAATGACTTCTATTAAAAATGTTGACAGAGGTTTTGTGAACTAATAATAACAGCGGAGCATTAATTAAATGCATATTTGCAGTGGAGCGATCGATTTGATAGCCTGATATTTTTAATTGTCGGAAGAAAAAAACATGATTGGGCAAACAGCATATGCCAGTTCTTAAAATCTGCAATCTGATGGTTAAGTTGATTTGATTTTGTCAACCCAAAACCTACTCTGAAACCTGGAGTTTTGTGCAACAGACCTCAAGATAAGCAACCTTCTGACAAATTGAGTCATATGTTCTGTCTTGAACCATATTTCAGGTGCTATTTTAAATTTGTTTGCCACCTGTTGAACTTCATGCACTTGATTGTGAGAAAAGCTTTTATTGTGTTTATATGCTTGAGGTGTAGTGTTTTTGTGCTGTGTGAAAACATTTCTTGGCGTAATGGGTATTGGTAGGTTGGTTATTACAGTATTTGAAACAGTTATCAGTTGGTAGAGTGGATCTGTTATCATAGGGAATACAGCTGCCAGAAGTGAAGTTTGTTTTTTGTATTAGATGATTGGGAAAGAATGAGAGAAGCATAATGGTTAAGGTGAGTGAAGAGCAATTGTCCACAGAAGGATGTAAGAACTAAAATTGTGTGGATCAGCTAACATTTGACATGGGGAATAGACACATTGAATAACTTGAAAGTGTACACAAGTACAAAATGGAATATGTCAGTGGAAAGTCTCTACGATGACAGAATGAGAGAAATGTATTTGTATGTGTGTGTACGTGTGTGTGTGTGTGTGTGTGTGTGTGTGTGTGTGTGTGTGTGTGTG
>CAIGQZ010033112.1:12711130-12732212 GCA_903798205.1 Danio tinwini
GTGTGTGTGTGTGTGTGTGTGTGTGTGTGTGTGTGTGTGTGTGTGTGTGAGAGTGTTTTTATGTGGGTGATAACCGTAACCAGCAGGAATGAAAGGCTGTTATAGCCTACCTGTCATGAGTTCCCCAGAATGCAGTGCACTGACCCCTATGAAAAAGGTAAACATGACAGGTTAACCACTTCAGAATTGCTGCAGTGTGAGCTGACAAAATTGACAGGGCTTACTGAACTGAAACTGTATGTACTGTATATTAAATTGATAAATGCAAACAATACTAAAAATATGTATTGAATTGCCTAAAAGAGACATATGGATGCCAAAAATTTAGGCTAATGTTTTTGTGCATATTTGTTTTTATATTTTAGTTGTTCCATTGGCAATTAGCTGATATAAAAAGAACTACAGCTTTAAAAAATTCTCAAAGTTTCTATTTATTTCTCTGGATTTATGATTTAGTATTATGTGTTTGAGTAAAACGTTGTTTTAGTTTTTAAACTAATGATAGCATTCCTTCTTAATTTAAAAAAAAAATAAATTCTTAGAGATTTTTAAAAATAAAATAAAATAAAATAAAACCAATCGTTTCCAAAAGTGAAAACATTTGTTATTGTGAGCAATTCTCATTTTCTGGGAACAAAAATAAATTATGCTCTAAATGAAAATATTTATATTTGAAATTTGGGTTAAATTATAGACCTTTGAATAAAACAAGCCACATCTAGTAAATCAAGGAAATCCAGAGGAAACGAGAACATTTCCAGTAGACTTTTTAATGTTATTACATTTAATATAATTTCATTTAATATAATTATAGTGGATTAAGTTTTTTGTTGTGAGTTTTATGTAATTATTTTAATAATCACATTATATAAAAACTCAAAGTTTGAATTACATAAATCGAAGTGTTAGATTATTAGCATTTATGAAAATCAAGTTTTAAATAGCAGTGGTAATCTAAAATTAAAAAATATAAGAGTATTCAGAGCTTTCAAAATTAAATATCCAATAGTAATTTATACTATTGCCCAGACAGGGGTGCGTTTCCCAAACAACAACATAACTAGTGGCTGAACTATTATAGTACTATGTATTGTTTGGGAAATAAACACTGTAGTGACCAGTGTTTCCCCAAAACCGTAGTTTCTCTGTCGCAGATCCATCGTTTGAACCAGGTTAGTTTTAACGTAAAACCTCCATAATGACACTCTAAACGGAGTGGAGTAACAACTTCTTTAGAGAAAATGACCATCATTTTTTGTATAAAATTATATTGTTTTACACGCACACACACTTAAAAAATCTAATATTAATTTTAGTAAAAACATGCATTTGTTTTCTATATTAACTGAAATATATGTAAATGGCCAATGTTTCCTTTACAAATATTATTGAGAATATTCAATATTCTATGCTAAAACATAAAACTACTTAGCTAACACTCTAATCTCATATATAAATCATATAAATTGTTTATGGTTGTAATGTACAGTAGGATATTTATTAAGAAAAGTAATAATAATAATAATAATAATTTATTTATTCATTTTCTTTATGGCTTAGTCCCTTTATTAATCTGGGGTCGCCACAACGGAATGAACCGCCAACTTATCCAGCATATGTTTTACGCAGCAAATGCCCTTGCGGCTGCAACCCATCACTGGGAAACACCCATACACTATGGACAATTTTAGCTTACCCAATTCACCTGTAACGCATGTCTTTGGACTTGTGGGGGAAACCGGAGCACCCGGAAGAGAACATGCAAACCCCACACAGAAATGCCAACTGACCCAGCCTTTTAAATAATAGGTCACCTATAGCTTTCGTCGTGAGCCACGGCTGCGTTCAAATTGGCATAAATGTTTTCAAAGTGCACTAAGAAGAGAGCGCAATTGCTATGTTTCTAACATAGTTCTACAGAGGTGTAGTTACAAGTGTGCAAGTTTGTAAAATCAACAAACTATGTTTGTAACGATGCAACTTGTACCTTAGTTGGCAAACGATGGTCTTCGGAAACGCACCCCTGAGCAAATCCCTACTCAACTTACTCCTTCAGATCTGTGCCTCTGTATTCTTTTTTTGTGTGTCAGGATGAATTACTGTATAGTAGATCACAGTTATCTGTGTGTGTTGTTATTGTGAAGGTATGCATGATGTTATTGTGGAGCTCTAATTTTGAGCACAAAGCTGTGGAGAATCCATCCGTTGAAAGTACTAATTAAAGCCTGGAGATGTTTCAGACAGGGTGAACTGACATATAGCCACAAGGTAACCTGCAATAAACAAACCTGAAGAGAGAGGCTTTCATATGAGTTATGCTACCTGTCACTGTCAATTCAGCTGTCGATGTACTTGATGAACTAGAAGATTTCTCCAGAGAGAGTCTGTGAATGTGTGTATGGACCAAGAAAGAAAAGCAAGCGGCTGAGGAACACAGAGATGGTACAGCAAGCAAGCTAATTTTAATTCCGCTGATAAGACTGTATAACGGGGTAAATTTAATACAGCGGAAACAAAATAATATCCCTTTGACAGTCTGAGAGTCCCATTCTTTGTGTTTTTCACCACCCAAAACAGAGCGGGTGCTGCTTAATAACAGAATTATTCATGCTTTTTTCCTTTGCCTTCTTGCAGACACCAAAACAAACTTCGGTTTGCAATCCCAAACATTCACTGCTCCAGCGGAAGCGGACGCTACTTCACAGCGGCTTTTTTCATGATTGCACTTACGCACTTGTGGTTCTGAATAAACCCGTTTATATCAGAAGATATTTCATTGCTTATTAGTGCATGTAGGGAAGTGTAATTGGATTGTCACAGCAAGCACCAGAAAAGCTTACAGTCCCACTAATCATCGGTTTATCTACTGCATCAATCTGCTATCTGTGCAGAATCTTATGTTTGCATTTATTTGTAGACGGAAAACTGTAATATTACAATTTGAAAACAACGACAAATAAACAAATAAATAAATTGGCTTTACTAAATAAATAAAATGGAATCATAGGCCAGCTGTCTGGAATAAGTATAAATATTTGCATAGCAATATTAGAAATAGTGCAGAAACACATTTTTTTTCATTTCAAATATGGATATATTCAGTTTTTTTTAGTTTTTCTATGAATTATAAAAAACACATTTTATTTAAATGTTTAGCAAGCTTTCACCTAAGCTCATTCAAAGCTTTCATTATTATTAGTAGCAGTAGTTGATTTTTATTTTTTTGAATTAAACACTAGTATTTTAACTGGATTTACTACACAATTTCAGAAATAAAGGTACAAGAGCTGTCACTGGGGTGGTACCTTTTCAAAATCAGAATCAGAATCAGTTTTATTGCCAAGTGTACTTCACACACACAAGGAATTTGTTTTGGCAACAGAAGCTTTCAGTGTACATAAAGTGACGAGTGACAACACAAAATTAAATACAAGAAAAGAAAAGGCAATAAACATTAAACAGAGATGCAGTTAGTCAAAAAGATCAAAAAGATCTGGATGTTGAATGTATGTACAGATATGTTGTAAATATACAGGTTATTAGGTGCTGTGTACAAGTGCGTATGAGAAATTATTGCACGTTTATTGCACAGTAGGGGAATATTTAACTGTTCATGAGGTAGATGGCCTGAGAAAAGAAACTTTTCCTGTGTCTATCTGTTTTTGTGCTTGGTGCTCTGTAGCGCCGACCAGACGGTAACAGTTCGAACAGGTAGTGTGCTGGGTGTGAGGCGTCCAGAGTGATTTTACGAGCCCTTTTACTCACTCTGGAAGAGTACAGTTCTTGAAGTGTGGGAAGGGTAGTGCCAGTGATTCGTTCAGCAGTCCGGACTATTCGCTGTAGTCTACGGAGGTCGGTTTTGGCAGCTGAGCTGAACCAGACGGTGATTGAAGTGCAGAGGATGGATTGGATGACAGCTGAGTAGAACTGTACGAGCAGCTCCTGTGGCAGGTTGAACTTTCTCAGCTGACGAAGGAAGTACAGTCTCTGCTGGGCTTTCTTTACAATGGAGTCTATGTGAATGTCCCACTTCAGATCCTGAGAGATGGTGGTTCCCAGGAACCTGAATGACTCTACTGCAGCCACAGTGCTGTTCATGATGGTGAGTGGGGGGTACACATTTGTACCTGAAGAGTCCATATTGGTACCTCAGAAGTATATATTAGTACCTACATATCTTAAGAGGAACACTTTTGTACTTATTAGCTACCAATATGTACCCTTGAGGTATTAATATGGACCTTTTAGGTACAAATTTGTACCTTTTGAAAAGGTACCACCCCAGTGACAGCTCGCGTACCTTTATTTCTGAGAGTGCAGACAGTGCTCAGCTTATATCTTTTAAATTAATATTTTTAATAGGAAGCTATACAATATTATATTACTAGTACACACACATTTATATGTTATAAAAAATATTAAATACAAATTAAAAAAAGGAAAAAATCAAGAAAGCAAAAATAAAAAGAGAAATTTAGCTGAAAATGTGTAGGTTGTAACTTATTTCTGAAAGATTTAGCTTGAATTTAATTGTATCTTTCAATTTCTAAATATGTTTGGTGACTAAAATATAATTTTAATAAATATATCTATTTAATAAATCAGTTTTGTTTAAATGCACCATAATACATATTCACTGAGATATCGATCAAAATATTTATTTTCAAAATAGGGTGTGCTTAATAAATTGAGCACTGTAAATGTTTGAGTAATGTGCAATATTTGTTTTATTTTATGAAGGTTTGACAGTTTACAAATAAAAATATTCTCATTTTGAAAAATTGCAGTTTGTCTTAATAGTAAATGATTACATTTGTTATGACAAAAAAAAATCCACCAAGTTTATTTCTTCTGAAATGGTATTGTGTTGTAATATAAACACATCTGAAATCATACGTTTGTGTTGTTTTGATTGATTTGTTGTTTTTCAGTGTGTTTCTATATGTCAAAAGTGACATCAGTGTGCATTTTACTAACCATAAATATTTTGATTTACTATCAAATCAAATCAAATCACTTTTATTGTCACATCATCAGCAGCACGTGTGCTATCATGAATGAAAAGCTTAGTTTCTGGCAGTGCAAAATACTGACAGTGCAAAACACAACAACATACTTAAAAAAAAAACAAGACAATATACAATTAGCAATGTTGACAGTAATGCATAGAAGACAATGAATAGGTGTACACATAGTCTGACTGTTGGTGGAATTTTTTTTTTGGCAACATTGTTTTAAATACGGATTGGTTAAAGTGCAGCGCATGCTACATCTTGATGGTATGCAGTGAGGGGTATGAACAGAGTTTGTGTGAGGTGTGTCAAGTGTTTATCAGCCTGATAGTCTGTGTACTAATACTTATTGTGTTTTTAAATGTTTAAAAATTAAAATAAACATTGATCGTTTGAAAACAAATGCTTTGTGTGCCTAAGCTCAGTGCGAACCATAATAGGAAAGCAGATTTGAATTTAGCAACTGATCATATGACATCTAATCCAAACAGTGTGATTATACTCTCCAGGGACCAGCCTAGACTGATCACACCAGTGTGATTGTATATGCTAAATGATTAATAAGTGGTTAACTAGTGTAGAGATATCCCTATAGGTCCAGTAGAAACAGATTTGATAACATTTGTTTCAGTTTTCAAATAAAAATATTTTTTGAAAAATTGCAATTTGTCTTAATAGTAAATGATTACATTTGTTATGACAAAAAAATTCCACCAAGTTTATCTCTTCTGAAGTGGTATTGTGTTGTATAAAAGTGAATATAAACACATGTGAAATCACAAGTTTTTGTTAATTTGACCAATTGTTTTGCAGTTGTTTTCTTATCTTAGAGCATAAAATGACAGGTATTATAAATAGTTTTTCACTCTGCTACTATATGTCATGAGTGATTCTTTTAAAATATGGTTTTCAAGAATATTTTTATAGTATATACTTACATTGTCCTCTGTAAATCATAGCAAAACGTATCATGACTACTCTTTTCTGCTTAGACAAAACTAAAATCATCAGAACATTCTAATATAGTGACAAAAATGAAACTTAAGATTGAGAGAGAGATGCAACATGAAAGCTGTTAGCAAATTAAACGAGAGCCTCTATTGATCTAATGAAAGCAGACTTGAGTGCTCTCTTAGGAAATCTCCTGTTTGTGTTAATTGCAT
This sequence comes from Danio tinwini, assembly GCA_903798205.1. Lineage (NCBI taxonomy): Eukaryota > Metazoa > Chordata > Actinopteri > Cypriniformes > Danionidae > Danio > Danio tinwini. Next base: position 12,717,306 of record CAIGQZ010033112.1, read on the forward strand.
AAATGAACCAGATTTGCCCTCAGATGAACTGCTGTAACACAAGTTTAGTAATGTCTGCAGCTTGTTTGTTGATTATAAACTATATGATTAGAAGTGCCGCTCATTACCCACTTCACACTGCGTTATTAAGCTCCTTCATTCATCATAACTTGGATTTATGATCTCCTGCAGAAATTGAATGCACGGCTGCAGTTTTTATACAGCTGGTCTGTTTTCTGTATCCAGTACTCTTAGTTCACCAATTCCTTGCTCTTCTCATAATGAAGCAATACTTATGAAAAGTTTATAGTGTGTGTGTGTGTGTATGTTTTTGTGTGTTTGTGAGTGTTTTGAGTGGGAGGCATGGCCTTAATCCTGAGTGATCAGCATGATGAAGAAAAGATTCTATTAAAATACTCACAGGAAAACTCAGGTAATTAATTTGTTTAGCCTCTTATTAACCCCTGTCTAATCCTTTACTCCTCTCCTTACCAAACATAAACACTGCAGCCTTGACTGGATGTGCTTATATATATGTATAAGGTTTACATGGTGACGCATCAAGTTTATCCCATGACACACCTAATTTTTGCATTTGCATGGTCAACAAATATTGACAAATATACCAAATATATTTTGAAATATCTAATATTCTGATTCTTAAATATTTTTAAGAATATGCATTTGCTAATTTAAACAGCTTAATAATGATCATATTGCTTGATCTATGATGGGTAATGTTGCTGCAACAATGATAGTCTGCACTGCAGTGGAGAGATTGAAGCTGCTTCAATGAAATAAAGGAAGTGGCTGTTTAACTGAAAGAAGAATGGAGTAAATGTTCTAGTGAACTAATGTGTGTATCTGAGGTGAATAAAGCACATTGTGCATTTATGTTTAAAATAATTATTATTGCCATCTCCACACTCTCAGAAATAAAGGTGCAAAAGCTTTCACCTGGATAGTACACTTTCAAAAGGTACATGTTAGTACTTAAAGGATCCATATTGGTACTTTATATATTAGCATCTTAAGGCTTCATATTGTATCTTAAAAGTGCATAATAGTACATAAAACATAAACAACAGTGTGCATTTTACTAATCAGAAATTCTTTGTTTTACTAGTACTTTTTGTGTATTTAAATGTCTAAAAAATGTCTAAAAACTAAAGTAAACTATCATTTGAAAAAAAGCACTTTGCGTGCCTTCTCTAGCTCAGTAAGTACCATAATAAGAAAGCAGATTTGAATTTAGCAACTTATCACTTGACATCTAATCCAACCAGTGTAATCATACTCTCCAGGGACCAGCCTAGACTGATCACATCAGTGTGATCGTATATGTTAAATGATTAATAAGTGGTAAACCGGTGTAGAGATGTTCCTACAAAAGGGTCTGCAGTTTCATTTTTTGTTTTTTTTTGTTTAAATGACTACTTTTACATATTTGTCATATTTATCAGCATCAAAGTAATGATTATTGTACATGAAATGAAATGTGCAATACACATGGACATTGGTCTCTAATTCTAAGTATTGTTTTTTTTTCTTTTTAAAATAATGTTATCAAATAAGAAAGTAATCACATTAAGCCCCTGTCATTTTTCTTCCTTTAGAAAAAGTGTTATTTTTCTGGGGATTTTTTTTATAATAAAAAATATATGTTTATTTGTGTGCATGCTCTGCTTACGGACCATTTTCCTTTTGCTGTGCATATGAACTAATTTAGCCACCAGCAGTTTCTAAACTGGGCCAGTATTCATTTATTCCCCATCTATATTTTTATCCTTTAATTATGATGCAGTCTTATTATATGTTGCAGCTTCCCTCCAGCTTTCATTATCCAGTATAATGCATTAGCAGTTTGCAGCGATAACCGAATGACTCACAGATTTTCCCCATGCTGACTCGAAGGCATCCACTAGACCACAATGCACTGCTACAGGCGTAGTCAAACTCATGGGGTCAAGGTTACAGTGACAGCAGGATCCTCGAGGCTGTGATATTCTCGCTCTTTGCATGTCTGTGTTTGTCTTTGCATGCTTTATATATTCAGTTCTGTCCTTATTTCCAAGTCATTTAAATTATTTACTTGCATTCATCTGTATTTTTGGACTGAGGTCAGTCGACAAGGGCAAACAGAAAGTGTCAGCATCTGACCGTGAGCATAAACAGTGATCTGTTTAGAATGCACACACCTGTGGAAACTCTTCTTAACAGGGTCGTGAAGCAAACAAGAAACAGTGTATGTTTTGTTTGACATGCATTTTAAAGATGAACTGATTGACCTGCCAGAAAACAGAACTAGTTGGTTTGTGCTCCTAATGCATATATATATAGATATATATTTTTATTTTTTTTCTCTTGATCACTGTTCTGGACATAAGGTGCATTGCAAAAAAATAAAAAAATAAATAAATAAATATCATATTAGGTTTGTAAAATGAAGAGATGCTGACAAGGAAGTGTGAAAGTGCGGATTTAAGTGCAGTTTATTTGGAGAATGGTCTGGCAGGCAACAGTCAACACAGGGGTAAACAGATTTATACAGGCAAATCCAGAGTCGGGGGTCATACAACAGGCGGATGGTCAAAAGGCAAGCAGCAGACAGGAATAAACAGTAAAACAAACAAAACAAATCAAGGGTAAAAACCGGCAAGGAAAACGTGTTGTAAAGTTCACAATACAGTTAAACAAGACTCAGCAAAGATGTGTATGTGCACGCTGTATTTAAAGTCCTTGTAATCAGTCCGTATCGATCCTCCAGCTGTGTGTGTGTAATCAAACTGAAACAGGAACAGCTGTGTGCAAGGTGCATGATGGAACTTGTAGTCTATATACCGGCAGATTTGTAGTTCCCCTTCGGGAGGGGAACTTCAATGCTATGTGGAAACTTCCACTATGGGGATTTCATTCAGAAAGCCAATCATCTGAAAGAGTATGTAAACGGGCCAATGAAATGCCAATGAGTTGGCAGCTTCAGCTTGCGCACCTGATGCTCGTTGCAATCAATTTGCTATAAGAGCACAGCACGCGCAAAGCCAAGCATCATTTTCACTTTAGAGACTTCAACAGCCTTCTGAGAGAGTCGATGAGGGTTCCTCTAGCTGAGTTTCAGATAGAGAGTGAACGAGAGCGATCTCCCGGTCCAGAGTGTGTGACACGCAGCGGCAGACGGTCAAGCTGGGTTTCTCCCTTGCCTGGCGTCCTTTGGGTCCGGTCCTCCAGAGCGGTATGTATTGTTGCGAATTTCCTAAAAGAGCAACACGGTCGTGCAGCATGTCTTTTTCAAGACGTCGCTCCGACTGTGCGTTTCTGGATGCGGTGGTTTCCTGTCCTCGGATGATGGGCATGAGCACTGCGTTTCATGTCTGGGGGTCCAGCATGTTAATGCGGTGCTCGCGGGCAGTGCATGCCATCACTCGGTGGCATGTCTGTTGCGCAGTTAAGATCGCGGTTTGCTCTTGCAAAAGAGCCACCCACCCCAGTTGTCCCCCGCTCCGCGGTGGGCACTCGGGCAGATCTGAGGGTTACAGTGAGAGTAAATCTGCCGCCCTCGGGCTTGTGGACCTCTCGCTCCTCCACGCGCTCCATCCAAGCTTCGAGTGAGAGAAACGCTCCATCTTCAGATGGCCGCCCTCTCACTTGATGACACCGAGGCTCAGATGTCCACCGCTGCATCGGAGGCTGGGCTGTCATGCTCTGATGAAAGATTTCCCCCCTCCGCTCCCTCCCCTCGGGAGCGAGCGCGGCGGCGGCCGATCTTGAAACAGGCATGATAACCGTGCTTTCCCGGGCTGTTTCGGTCGTGGGTCTGGAGATGGTTTATCCCCCAGCCCCGCGGCCGGACCGACTAGATGGGTGTATGTGGAGGATTAAAAGGCAAGACCTTCCAGCCTCCCATCCCTTTCTTCCCGGAAGTGCACAGTGGGCTCACACAGTTTTGAGGGCATCTTTCTCTGCCTGATCTGCGTGCGCCTCCGCCTCACCACCCTTGATGGTGGAGCAGCCAGGGAGTATGAGTCGATTCCCCAGATTGAGAGTGCCATCACGGGCCCGCGTGGTGCCTCCTTCTGCTGGAATCAGCCTCAACTCCCATCCAAAGTGTGTTGGTCCTCTGCCTCCCGAGCCAGAGCCCACACAGCCGCGGACCACGCTGCTTCCACCCTGCACGCCAGGGTCCATGCGCGCGCGCTGGCCCAGCTGCACGAGGGTGGTTCCGACCCAGGCTTGTTACAAGTCCCGCACCGCACCCGACTGAGCTCCACGGACCTCAAGTCCGCTGCGTGTGCCCCGGGAAGGACGATGGCCACGTTAGTGGTCCAGGAGCGCCACCTCGGGCTAAACCTGGCAGAAATATGCACGGAGTCGACAAAGTTCACTTTCTTGACTCCCCCATATACCAGTCTGGCCCGTTCGGCGACATCGTTGGTGGATTCACCCAGGAATTCACGGCGGTGCAGTCGGATATGATGGACCATCCATTGGCAGGGATGTAAGACCGCTCCCCCCCGCCGAACCATCCACATCCACTGCTTGTCGCTGAGAGCGCCCGTCTACGAGTGCTGCTCCGCCCCCGCCTGTGCCTCTGGCCAGCGGCAGCGCCGAGCACCTCACAGGCAACCAGCGCTTCCCGTCCCAGAGTGCCGTTAAGTCCGGTTAACGGACCGCGAAGCGCTCCTGAGACGGGCCATCTGGAGAAGAGGGAACCTGCTCTCTCCCCGGTCGGGGGCCGGGCTCCTCAGAGAGAGCATTTTTCCCTTCCCTGGATGTGATAGCCCGAATACTGCCAGTCTGGGACGCGATGAAAAGCCTTTCAGCTCGCAGGATCGGTGCACTTTGCCAGTGGCTCACGAGGTCTGGGAGGACGGTCTCCTTTCTCTCACACCTCCAGCCCTCCCCTCCGGAGTCTGGGTGTAAGGTGAGTGAATCTCTCGCCTCCAGCTCTTCCGCGGGACCCCAGCGCTCCCCGGATCAGCACTCCTACTCCGCGCTGCCCCACTGCTGGTACGTCAACGATCGTAGTGATGCAGTCATTAGCGAGAGCTCTGCCTGCCTGGTTAGCGCGGGCCAGCCCTTCGCGGTGGCTCATATGCACGATCAGACTCGGCTATGCGATTCAATTCGCGAACGGCCTCCCAAGTTCATGGGTGTGTTTCTCACCAGGGTCAGCCCTGTGCCCGCCCCTGTCTTGCGAGAGAAGATTGCTGTCCTCCTGGCGAAGGATGCAATCTAACCGATCCCTCTAGCTGAGATGGAGAGCGGGTTTACAGCCTGTACTTCCTCGTACCAAAAAGAGCAGTGGGCTATGGCCAATTCCAGATCTGCGCATTTTGAACCGATGTCTGCATTTCTCGGTTGGAGCTGGACTCGGTCACCATGACAGCGCGCCTCTCCTGAGAGCGCGCTCCGCTAATGCTGAACTGTCTGAAAGAGTTAGACCGCAAAATAGTGGTCCCACTGAAATCTTTCAGAGGCTCCTAAGGCATATGGCATCCGCAGCCGCTGTCACGCCGCTCGGATTGCTCCATATGAGACCACTTCAGCACTGGCTTCACGATCGAGTCCCCAGACGCGCATGGCACGCGAGCACACACCGGGTGACTGTCACTACGCTGTGTCGCCGCGCCCTCAGCCCCTGGAACGATCCCTCGTTCCTACAGGCCTGAGTGCCTCTAGGACAGGCGTCCAGAAGTATTGTCGATTTGACAGATGCTTTCCAGCACGGGCTGGGGGGCCGTGTGTTGCGGGCATGCAGCCACGGGCTTGTGGAAAGGAACCCAGTTGCATTGGCATATCAATCGCCTAGAGCTGTTGGCAGTGTTTCTCGCTCTCCGCCGTTTTATCGGTGCTGGAGCGACAACACGTGCTGGTCAGGACGGACAGTACGGTGGCAGTGGCGTATATCAACCGCATGGGGGTATCTGCTCTCGCCGCATGTCTCAGCTCGCCCGCCGTCTGCTCATCCGGAGCTCAACCGTGCAGCCATCCGCTCTCACGGCAGTTTCGCCTGGGAAAATGGGGACTCCACCCCCGACTGGCCAGCTGTTATGGGCTGCGCCTTTCTCTCTAACTCAGAGATTCGTGCGCTCTCGCTTGAGTTCCCCACTTGGCGAACCCTGTAAAGTCCACTGGCTTACAGCTGGCCCCGGGGCGTGCGTAATACGCATTTCTCCAGTGAGCCTACTCGCACAGATACTGTGTAAGGTCAGGGAGGTCGAGGAACAGCTCTCGTATTGCACCTCTCTGGCCCAATCGGACCTGCTTTTTACTCTCCTCGTGATGGCCCCTCCCTGGCACATCCCCTGGAAACAGGGGACAGGCACCGTTTGGCACCCGCAACCAGATCTATGCCTCACGTACGGTTCATAGATGGAGTGCGAAGGACTTAGGTGACCTACCGATTAGGTGGTTAACACTGTCACTCAGGCTGCGCACCCTCTACGAGGCATGCCCATGCCCTGAAGTGGAGTCTATTCGCTGTGTGGTTAACTTTTTCCCCGAGAAGGAAACCCCGAATATGCCAGATCAGAGTGATGCTATCCTCCTTCAGTTGACTGGAGCTAAGGCTGTCCCCTCCACTCTGAGGGGTTGGCGTTACGATCATCCCCGCTCTAAGGATGCGGCGATGGCGGCGCGCTGGGAAGTATCATCTCATCATCCAGTTCCCAGAGGCGCGAGACATGAATATTAATTATTCCTGTTTCCCTCTCATACCCACTTGGAGATCTCTTTTAGGAGAGGTCTGCTCGATCACTCGACTCAGTATCTTAAGATTTCTGTCCAGGTAGACAGCTCTGCTGGTCGCGTTCACATCGGCCAAATGGGTGGGTAACTGGGGGCATTTTCGGTCAGCGAAATGTGCCAGCGTGTTGGGCCGGCCCACTCTCACGTTTACCTGAGACCCCCGCCCACCTAGGTGCTCTAGGTTCCTACAGCATTCTTTCAGCTATGTAGTGAACCTGCAAGCGCTGCCAACGGAGGAGGCAGACCCAACCCCTTTATTTGCTGCGTCCTTCGCGCTTTGCGTATTATACGGACCGTACTCAGCTCTTTTATCTGTTACAGTGATCGGCAGAAGGAAAGTGCCGTATCCAAACAGAGGTTGGAACATATCCACTGAACCGTGAATGCCATCTCCCTTGCTCATCTGAGCCAGGGCGAGTCGTGTCCCCCAGGAATGAGAGCGCGCTCCTCGAAGCACGCATCCTTTGGGCGTTAGCACGCGGCGCCTCTCTAACAGACACTGTAGAGCTGCGGGCTGGGCGACACCTTGCGAGATTTATTAATCTTGAGGGGAGCCGATTTCCTCGCGGTAAATGAGAAATTCGGTTAGGTGTTGTAAAACGCTTGCTGCGCCATTCTCTCTAACACGGAGATACGTGCGCTTTTTCGCTCTGTCAGTAAAGTTCCCCGCTGGCGAACCCTGCAGATACTCCTCCGAGGCCCCCAGCATCTGACTCAGCGGAGGAGTCAGGCGCTGGCCCATTACGTTATTGGTCTGCCCGCTGGTCAGCCCGCGTTCTGGGTATAGGTGCCCGCTATGTGCGATCCCCACAAGGCGATCCCATATTCTTATACTGCCACGGTGCAGTCCCCCCTCACAGGCGGACCCGTGTCTTCCCTCGCCGCTAACCATCTTATATTCATATGCGTACTCCCCTTTTCAGGGCTAGTCCATATGCTCTCTCGCCACTAGTCTCCCCACTTGGGTAGCAGGTGGCCTCCGCAGCGTCCTCCCTATCGGGACTGCACGCTCCCCAGCGTACTGTTGTATTAAATTCCTAGAAATTATTCTAGACGCAATTGCGGATCCCGAAAAATATATATAAATCCATAAATCTTCTGTTGAAGTGGGATAAGTAAGGGCCAGGGAACACGTTGGAAGACCGCGCCTCTGGTGACGCAGGTGCGCTTACGCTCTCTTTTGCCTGGCAAACCTCTCATCGGGGGCGAAGGTAAGGTTCAATCATTATGGCGTTTTCCAAACATTTCCCCATAGTGGAAGTTTCTACATAGCATTGAAGTTCCCCTCCCGAAGGGGAACGCTCCGGTTACTAAGGTAACCCTCGTTTCCCGAGGGGGGAACGGAAATGCGATGTTTCTTCGCCATAATGATTGCCCCTTAGCTGTTGAGGTGAAAGTCTCTTCCGCTAAAAAATGATGCTTGGCTTTGCGCGTGCTGTGCTCTTATAGCAAATTGATTGCAACGAGCATCAGGTGCGCAAGCTGAAGCTGCCAACTCATTGGCATTTCATTGGCCCGTTTACATACTTTTTCAGATGATTGGCTTTCTAAATGAAATCCCCATAGTGGAAGTTTCCACATAGCATTTCCGTTCCCCCCCTCGGGGAACGAGGGTTACCTTAGTAACCGGAGCGTTCTTTAGGAAACTGCGTGTTTACCAACAATCTGCAGCCACTAGATCAGTGGTGATTATAACAGGCTTAACTTTGTAAATGAATTACGTTTATTAGGCAAGTTATTGGACAACAGTGGTTTGATCTGTAACCATTCAAAAAAAAAAATCAAAGACATAAAAATATTAACAAAAAATATTCTATACATTTCAGCTGAACTAAAAGAAATAACACTTTCTCCAGAACAAAATATACAATTACTAAAATGGAATTGCTCTATTAAACATTGCTTTTAGAAATAGATGAAACGTAATTCAAACTTTGCTAGAGGGCTAATCGTTTTTTGTAAAATGGAGCATTAATGAAGTCCAGAGTTGCTGAACACTGACTGTATAGTCATAAAAATATGATATATAAGCATCTCTCAATGCACTACACACTTATGTGTGGGTTGTGTTAAAAAAACTCACCAGCAGAAACATGAAATGCAGCATGTGACAGACAAAGCAGCTCACTGTTTATCATGGGTGAAAACTAGAGGAAAATCCAAAGTATTTGTATTTTTTTAATGAAAGTATCCCACTGTCTTCAGAAAGGTTTAGATGGCATTTTCTTTTTAGATTATCTTCATATAATGCATATTAAACAGTGCAGCTGTTTTGTTTCCAGCACTAACCAAGGAAATGCCATTATTCCTGCTGTTAATAAGCAACTGTTGGAAGAGAGTGAATTTAAATGTTTTTTCATGACTACTGTTTTTGTCTTGTGCAGGCAGCTTTAGGGAAAGTTACTTTTAAAATTTACAATATTTTTTAGAAAAAGTATCTAAATGTATTAGCATGCACTGTTAGTGTGTTTTATTTTTCATTTGGACTGGGCTTTTTTGTTTGTAATAATATAGTAAATGTTATAATATAAATATAAATAACAATATAAAATATACCAAAAGTGAAATGTGAATAAATAAACCCCACTCTGAAAGTAAAAAATAAATTCACATCTGTACAATTGACCTCAAACAAACCTTTCAGGTGTTCTGCCTTTCTCAATTGCAAAACAAGATTCATGAAGAAAAAACTCTTCAGCAATAAATATTTAGCGTTTTAAAATTTCACAGTTTTAAATTATTGTAAGGGGTCTCCTGTTTTGGTACTAGTTCACATTTAAGACAGAAATACACTGTAATAAAGTTACGGGAAGAAGGAGGCGGAGAACCGACGAACTTCAAATAAATATTTATTAATAAACGGGGACGGCAGCTCCTCACGGAGACTGCCGTCTAAATCAAAACAAAACGGACGGCAGCTCCTCACGGAGACTGCCGTCAAACTGAAAGCAAAAGTAAAACATGTCCGGGCCCGGTCCTCTCTCTCTGTCCTCTGCCATCGTTCCTCCTCTTATAGTCCAGAGCTCCTTCCGTGGGATTGAAGGCAGGTGCGCACCACAGGTGCATCTCATCTGTGGCGGGCCTCGTTTCGCTCCCACGGCTCTCGGCCACGCCCCCTCGCCACATACAGTATTAAGTTAATACATTGTACAAAGCTCACCTCCACTAGGGCTGAGCACCACAGGTGGCTATATGAGGAGTGTCTTGCTTAAAAGTCAAATTTGAGTATTGTCAGTGACACTTAATCTAGTAGCAAACAACAGCAAGTACAATTTTAGAGTTGTTTCAGCCATATTAGTTTGCTGAGTGTTCTGTATTTTTATAATTAGCATTTTTTTTGTTTGTATAATAAGCTACACTGTTTCCCCAATATGAGTTCAACTTGCACTGTAAAAAAAATCTGTAATTTTACGGTTTATTTCTGGCAGCTGGGGTGCCGGAAATAAATCGTAAAATAACGGCCATTAAATTACAGAAATTTACTGTAAAATAACCCACATTAAATTACAGAACTTAAATTACTTAAATTTAAATTTCTGGTAAATTCCTGTAATTCAACCTCTGTTATTTTACAGTAAACTTCTGTAATTTAACAGCCGTTATTTTACGATTTTTAAACCGTAAAAATTACAGATTTTTTTACAGTGTCTTTATAGAAAGGTAAGGTCATTTTATTTGTGTTTACTGTTTTCTCTAGAGGAAAATAAGTGTTTTATTTCAGAATATACAAATACATTTTTTTAAAGTAACCAGATTACCTATGTTACTTGTAACCCCAATACAAAGCTGAAGTCAGATCATTACATGTTTACTTAATATTTTGAAATGACACAATCTAATTTAAATCACTACCCTGGCTAATATATGTAGTCTGTTATGTTTATCAGTGATCTAGGGGCTGCAGATCGCTAACGGACTACAAATCTGCCATTTATGGACTACAAAATCCAGTCATGCACCACACACACACAACCGGTTCCTGATTCTGGCTGAGACTTCTGTAATATGAAGTAGGACGCTGACAACAGGGTGAGAGACCAAAAGCAGGGTTTATTAGCAGGACGGTCAGGCAAGCAATGGTCAACACAGGGTCAAACAGATGAATACAGGAAATCCAGAGTCATGGTCTATAAACAGGCAGATGGTCAAAAAGGCAGGCAGCAGACAGGAATAAACAAACAAGACGAGGCGAGGGTCTAAAACACGGCAGGACAAGGCAAGGGAAAACGCATCGTAATGTTAACAGTTCAACAAGACTCAGCACTGATGTATGTGTGCGTGCACTCTAAAAATAGTTCCTGTAATCAGTCTTTGACAATCCTCCGACTGTGTGAATGTAATCAGTCAGGATCAGGAACTGGTTGTGTGTGTGTGGTGCATGACTGGATTTTGTAGTACATAAATGACAGATTTGTAGTCCATTAGCGATCTGCAGCCACTAGATCACTGATAATCATAACATAATCATAACAAATTCTGCAGATAGTTCAGCCTGTGATAAAGCAAACACACCTCTTGTTCTTTTACTCATATTATACAATGTTCTAGTTTCTATCTTAAAAAAATCTGAATTGGACTTGAAAAAAGTCAAGATCAGTGCATTTGTGATGCATACACTTATTACCGGCTTGAAGTAAGAAGGTCAGAAGAGTTTGAAATGTGCACAGTCTAGATGCAATTTGTATCTGAATGGCATTTGAGTTTTGGGCAATTGATTTTCTCATGTTTACAGCCTTGAATGGATTTAGGTGGTGTCCTGTTTTGTGCAGGCGTCTTATGTGAAAGTGAATAGGTAGGTTTATGTGCTTGCTTGTTTGTTTGTTTGTGTGTGGGTTCTTTGATCTGAACAACATGAATAACTGAAATAATGAGGCAAAAGAATTCTTATGTGGCCAGAAGCCAAAGCTTGACAATCCTTCAGACCTGATGTTTTGATAATGTCTGCGCACAAAGTATTTTACTGGAGCTGGAGCTGCCGTTTACCCAGATTGAACTGACTGAAGCAACGAGACCTGATTTATTTAACACTTTAATAAAAAAAACCCCCTGATATTTACTGCGATTATACTAAATGACATATTCATGAAAATATGTATTTGTTTTTTTAATAAATCAGACTGCTGCATTTTCACAAACTTATAAGTCTTATTCACAAACTCAATGCTATTTGTTTGGTCAACACTGTGCAATTACTGGCCATTATAAGCAGATGGTAAAAAAGAATAATGTTCAAGAAAGATGTTTGTTTACATTTGCCATTGATCATAGAACCAGTTTATTTATAAAATGATGAAAAAATAATGATGAAAAGCATTATATCTGGGACCATATCCAGGCCTGCAGTGCAGTCGAATACACTTTCAGCATTTCAAACAGTCAGTGGTGTAGAGAAACTGTAAGCAGACTAGAGATGCAAAGATCGAAGTGCCAGAAATCGAAACCAGTTTTTGTTTTCGGTTAATTCTGCTGATCTTTGGTCCAGACTTACATAGAAACCTCATTGAATTTGTTTTAGTGCATAGATTGTAAATAGAAGTCAGAAAAGTTTTGATGTTTTTTTTTATTAGATTTAAAAAAAATGTAATCTCTGTATAATATGTAGGCCTATAAAATAAACGAATTAACGACGCAATCTTAGTTGAAACCATTCTCTCTGGATTAATCCAACCCCCCCCCCCCACCCCCGGTGACTCCAGCTCACTTCTGTAAAGCAGCTCTCTTAAAACGGCTGCTATTTTAATGTATGTTCAATCATTTTGAATTTAATTTAGTTTAATTATTAATGTTTTTGATTGCCTCTGAGAGTTTAGTTTTAATTGATTAACTTACTGTAGGGAGAAAAACGCTTTAGGCAAGACATAAATAAATAATCAGATATGGTCTTATGTGTGTGTGTACATCTTTTCTGGTATATGAGTGGGAGAGACTGAGCATTTAAGCTAGTTGGAGAATCACACTTTCGCCTAATGAATGTGAGTGTCACGCTTTTTTCCATGTTGATTGGATCTCTTCATGTGGATGTAGATTTGTGTGTCGTTGTGCACATTTCCCCTCTCTGATGAGCTATTCATTTACCCACAATACACTCATCAGCCTCACACAGATAAACCCAAACAGTCATTAAAGCCAAATGTGTGTGATTGAGTGTGTGTGTGTGTGTGTGTGTGTGTTTGTGTGTGTGTACACTAGCTGCGTTCTTTCTGTTTAAAAGGGTTTTTTAAGACACAGCAGGAGGGGTCCAACTTCCTTGTACACACACTGCCCTCGGCAAAATCACTCCATCTCCAGAAAACAGCGAAATCCACTCCCAACCTCTCTGACACACACAAACACACTCCGATATATTAGTTGACTGTAGCAGCGGTGGGTATTCAACCTGAAACAGCATAAAACTGCATTTTTGGTGAAACTACCCATAATGTATCAGTGCCTCTGCGTTTCAGTCATCTGATAAGTCTCTGTGAGCACTTTCTCATTTAGATAAATAACCTGGCAAGAAGAAACCCAGCCGTCACCCGGAGTTTGCGTTTACAATAATTTCTCTACCTCGCACATTTGGCCTTATTTACGAAACACGAGCAGAGCGAATTTCTGCGTAAATCCATTCTGTGTGAAACGGTCCTATTGAACTGAATGCAACAATTTACATAATAATGTTCTTCTAGTGGGCTTGCACACATTCGTTTTACTTTTGGTACAAGAATACGGCCTGTTTTATATTGCGCGGTGAAGGATTACGTAAGTAAAGCAGTGTAAGCTGCAACAACATATTTATCACATCATAAGCTATAAAAGAGCTAACAGGAGTTTCCTAATGTTGTAATCATGCTATAATCTAATTTACATGGCGAGGGTGATTACATTTGCATCTAAACGGCTTTGTCTCTTTAATAATCAGGGGTCACCACAATGGAATGAACCGCCAACTTATCCATGATATGTTTTACGCAGTGAATGCCCTTCCAGCTGCAACCCAGCACTGGGAAACACCCAAACACTCTTGCATTTTCACACACGCTACAGTTTATTCAATTCACCTATAGCACATGTCTTTGACCTGTGGGGTAAACTGGTGCTCCTCAGAGGAAACCCACATGAACACGCGGAGAACAACTAAACTCCACACAGAAATGCCAACTGACGCAGCCAGGGCTCAAACCAGCGACCTTCTTGCTGTGAGCGATCGTACCCACTGCACCATCGTGCCGCCCCTAGACCCTTTTAATAAAGTTTAATACTGTTATTGTCAGTGCAGGTGCATTGATCAGTTCTTGTATGTAGCTGAGATCCTGATTAGTTTTAACTACTAGTACTAGTATTTAATTAGCATTTAGATAAAACATAATGAAATTATTAAATCTCCAAATATAAATACAAAATACAAGATTGATATTTTGATAATTCTTTGAAGTAATACAGTAGTATTAGGTTGTAAGTGCTAAAGTTACAGATTACTATTTATTATTTTTTATAAAATATTAATATAGTTATTACCAGTGTTAGGGGTAATGCATTACATGTAACGTGAGGAACGCATTTGAAAAAAAATTGTAATAATAGTTGAGTTACTTTTTTGAAATTGTATAGTTACTTTTTAGTTGAATTAATTAGCTTTAAAAAAAATAAATAGCTGATTTAAAATTAAAGCAGTCACAACGAATCACGCACTCAATGAGAGAATGTGTTCATTATTTTGAATGCATCAAAGAAAAGGAAAAGGGGATTGTCTCAATGGACAGTGATTTTACTTAAGACAAACAGTACAAACATAGCAAACATGGTCTATAAACGGCATGTGGAGTTCAGGGGCCAGGAAGTTCTCAGATAACATAATCCAATTTATTATTTCTTTTTTTTATGTGTTTGTAAATGTAAGTAGGTAAATGTAAGTGTGGGTTATACAGTGCACTTTTTTATTGCAGAACTCCTGTGTAAGTTCTGAAACAGGTCAAGCCACAGCCAGGTAATAAAAAGTAACGCAAAAGTAACTCAAAAGTATTGTAACGCATTACTTACCATAGAAAGTAACTTTCTTAGGTAACTTTCCCCAACACTGGTGTAAAACACTTTTTACATGTATTTTATAATGCAGGTTTAATACAATAATGGGTTATATTTTTATGTGAATATTTAAATAATTTATTATTATTATTATTATTATTATTATTATTATTATTATTA
>CAIGQZ010033112.1:12739164-12759806 GCA_903798205.1 Danio tinwini
TATACAAATGTTGCGCACACAACAGTAGGCCTATATAAACACGAGCATATTGACAACACAAAAAGTGCAACTGTCTAACAATCATATAATTTTTATAGCCATTTGTTAATTTGTTTAATTTAATATTAACCTCACCTAAAAAGGCTGGTGAGCACAACTTTTTCAGCACAAGATCATTTTCAATATTCAGTTGTGAATGTATTTGATTGCTATTAAGGTGTCCAAAAGTTTAACCTAGTGCTATAAAATAAATCTGTTGCATCTGACACTATTGCTGTGTTGTTAATCTAACATAAACACACCAATCTTATGAAAAAAAAAATTGAAAGCTGATAATTTTCCATTTGTATGTTGTTGTTTTTTATGTAACTATTAACTATTATTTTTATTTTTGTGGGTTATAGATAATATATACCAATTCTAATAGTTTAATTAAATCTATTTGACTTCTGGACATCACCAAAGGGGACCCCCTTGTCGTCCAGCGACCTTCCCCATTCCACTTTGGGAACCACTGCTCTAGACATGGTGAGTAAGTTAAGATCATAAGATCTCATTGAACGAGAGGGAGTATACGGACAGAGCAAGTCCGTAAGGTACTGAGGAGCAAGATTATTGATGGCTTCGTAAACAAATAATAAAATGTTAAAATCAATTCTGTAATGGGTAACCAGTGAAGTGCAGCTAAAATAGGAGTTACCAACTCATACTTGTGGGTGCCAGAGAGTAGTCAAGAATGCTGCATTTTGTACCAGCTTTAGATGAGAGAGAGAAGACTGAGATATACTGTACTATAATAGAGGGAGTTACAGTAATCCAGATGAGTTGTTATGAAGGCATGAATCACTTTTTGAAAAATTCTCTAGGATAAAAATGGCTCGACTTTAGCCAGATGTCTGAGGGGGGTAAAAGCAAGATTTTACGACAGTACTGATATGTTTGTCAAATTTGAAGGTTTCATGAAACATAACACTACGATTTCTTGGACACTGGGTAACATGTGGGGCCAAAGATCCCACATTGACATTTAACAGAGAATTTTTTTGTGCTTTAATAAAATAAAAAATAATTGCATGAGAGCCAAAGTTTAAGCTCCACTAAAACAAGCAAGGATTGGTTGTAAGCCATTGTTTGGAAGTCTTTTTGTTTTAAAGGAAAATAGATCTGAGTGTCATCTGCATATCCATGCAAGGATGTTCATTTAAAGAGTTCTTTTGATGGTTTAGAATATATGTTCTCTTCGCAAACAGCCCAACTTGGGATGCATGTACAGTTTACAGCAATGCAAAAAATTAAGAGACTACTTAAATTTTCTCTGAATGTAAGATTTATAAATGTAAATTTTGTTTGCTTCTGTAAATTACTGGTTAAATTTATTTAGTATTGTAAATAAACGTGTTATGAGCTTTTTTTGCATAAAATAACAAAAAAAAATATATATAAATTTTTATGCGGCACAATGCCAATGTTTTCAGCTTCAGAACTGCTAAGAACTCAATATTTGGTGGAATAACCTTGATTGAAATCTGATGAATCAAATGAAATCTTTTTTTTATTTTGATCAGTTGAGATTTTGGACCACAAAACCAATCATAAGGGACTTTTTGGGGGAGAAATTATATTTATACATAATCTGAAAGCTGAATTAGTAAGTAGTAAGTGGAGGGTCTGAGGGTTAAAAAAATCTTTATACTGAGAAAATCATGTTTAAATCTGTCCATATTAACTTGCTTTTAGCAATGCATAATAGTAACCCCCAATTAAGTTTCCAGAAACATTCTCTCCAGAAACATTCATGTCTTCATGGAAGATGATCTTTATTCTAATGAAATAAAAATCAACCTTTTTGGTTCACGCAAAATATATATACCAGGCTTATACTAACTTTTATACTTGTGCAACATCTGGTTTTGTGGCCACAATTGTCATTTTCATTATTTATTTGCTGAAATTGACAATAGGTGAATATAAGATATTCCATGTGTCCGACCTTAAAAAGTATGTACTGCATTATCCATATTTTACTTATGTACATATTTTCCCCAATATTTAAGGTCTGAAAAAATGTTACTGAAAAATTAATTACCATTAATGAATTATTCTTAATGTCAAATCTATTTATAAATAGATACAAATCTACTTTAATGTGCATTTTAGGTTATGTTGGGCATTAGAAATAGATGTTTTTTATGCATTAGTTTCAAAAATGAAACAGCAGCATGATGTTCAGAATTATGAATTTAGTAGACGCTTTTATCCAAAACAATTTGCTTTCGAGATGCAGAAGTGTCATTGACTGAGTGGCTAAAAACTGCTGGAAGCGTTTGTTTGTGCTTGTGTGAAGTAAGAGTCAGCACTCTTCTCTGAATTATATCCAAGCACAAATTCAAGTTGGAAATAACAGCTGAGGTGAGTTTTACACTTCATGAAATCTGTATTGTTGTGATTTCATAAGCTAGTGAGAAACAGGTGAGTGCAGCCCTCAGATTACACAGATAATGTTAATTAAATTGTGTCCAAATGGTTTGTTTCAGTTTTTGTTTCAAAGTGAATACGTGACCATGAACCACAAAACCATTTCTAAGGGTCTTTGGCTTTCTGAAATACTGTATAAGCTTTGATAAGTAAGCTTTCAATTGATGTATGGTTCGGTAAGAAACGCCTGTATTGAAGTAGATGAAGTATTGAAGTAAATGAAGTGCACGTCAGTAAAACCATAGCCTTTTAGAAATTTGCAGTAGGATATTTACAAAAGTTATTCATGAAGCATGATCTATATTTAATATTCTAATTATATACTAATATTCTGTTTTATATTTTGTTTATAAAATAAATATCAATCATTTTGATCCATACTCTACACCTGTGTTTTTTAACCACGATCCTGGAGGACCATCAACTCCAATAGTATATGGATGCAGCCTTTATGATGCAAGCTGAGATTGCATCACTCAGAGATGCAATGTCAGACACATGTGCACTCAAGGGATCTAGTGACGTCACTGTGAGGGGTAGGGTTAGGAGAGCGCAATAAAAAGCATTGGATGCAGCTGCTAGTGATGTCACTTTGAGGGGTAGGGTTAGGTGAGCGCATAAAAAAGCATTGGATGCAGGTCAGATTGCATCTGCATTGAGTCTGCAGCCAGAACCCTCTCATCAGCTTTGCATATTTTCCATGTCTCTTTAATCAAACACACCTGATTCAGATCAACAGCTCGTTAGCAGAGAACGAAAGTCTTGTAATGAGTGTGACAGGCAAAAGAGAGAAAAAAAGAGAAACAGTGTTGGTGGTCCTCCAGGATTGTGGTTGAGAAACAATGCTCTACACAGCAGTTTTGACTGTGGCCTTTTCTGTGGTCCAGTGTCACATATTAGTCAAATTATATAAGTTTGTTGATTAACTGATAAAAAAATTATTTGTTATATTTAACAAATTTTTTTATCCTAAAATGATCCATCTTTTAATTTCTTTTAATTTAACGTTGGACAAAATGCAAAAGTCAATTATTTTATATTTTACACTTAGAAATTGCTTGACGCTATTAGCAGGTTTGCCATGCAGTTCCGGAAGAGAACCCTGAGCTCAGGGATACGTGAGCCCAGGGCTCTTGCCTGCAGTGCGTTTCCCAAACAACAACATAACTCGCGGCTGAACTATAATTGTACAATGCATCGTTTGGGAAAAGAACGATGGCAGTGACGAGTGTTTCCCAAAACCATAGTTTCTCTGTCCCAGTTTCGTTGTTTGAACCATGTTAGTTATTATGTAAAACGTCCATAATGATGCTCTAAATGGGGCGGAGTAATAACTTCTTTAAAGAAAAAACCCATAATTTTTTGTGCAAATTATATTGTTTTACACACACACACACGCACAAACGCACGCACGCACACACACACAAGCAAAAAAAATCTAATATTAGTTTTGGTAAAACACATGCACACATTTTCCATATTAATTAAAATGTATGTAAACGGCACATATATGGCATATGTTTCTTTTACAAATCTTATTGAGAATATTCTATATTCTTTTCTAAAACATAAACCACTTAGCTAACACATATTTTAATCTAATATATAAATCATATAAATGATTGACTTTAATGGATGACTTAAAAATTTTTTTTTTATCAATCCAAGCTTAAATTTTTGAATGTTTTAAATGAATAGGGCATAGGGGGGATAACTGGAAATAGAACACAACCAGGAACTACGCTTTTAACTACAGCTTTAGAGGTGTAGTTGCAATCGTACAAGTTTGTGATGCAGTTTGCGAACCCTCATTGGAACGATGGATTTGGAATACGCCAAATCAACAAACAATGTTTGTAATGACGCAACTTGCGACCTTAGTTAGCTTACAATGGTTTTGGAAAAACGCACCTCTGGTCAATTAGCATGTAAGGGGGTCTGAGATCAGGTAGGTCTCGAAAGCTCTCCCTGGAAAGAAGTAAAAGGAGGAGATGGGGTGGAAGGAGGGATTCTTCCAAAATAAAGATAAAGCAGTAGGGTGAAATCAGTCTATTTATTGTAGGCTTGGATCAATCTGATTGGATTATTATTGATTACGGATAAGGGACCAGCCACGAGCAATCATATCACGTGCTACTCTCGAAATTAGTTTGTAAAACTTTGCAAAGTTATACAATTTTAATACATCATTACAGGCACCTATTTGTTTACTGATATGTGTACATTTTAATAAAGTACAGTCTAAAGGTGTGGCCACATAAACCCTTGTTCTGCAAAATGATGTGTACATAGTAAAATTATCTATTGATGTACAACATGTGGTGGCGCAGTGGGTAGCGCTGTCGCCTCACAGCAAGAAGGGCGCTGGTTCGAGCCTCAGCTGGGTCAGTTGGCATTTCTGTGTGGAGTTTGCATGTTCTCTCCGTGTTTGCGTGGGTTCCCTCCGGGTGCTCCGGTTTCCCCCACAAGTCCAAAGACATGCAGTACATGTGAATTGGGTAAGCTAAATTGTCTGTAGTGTATGTGTGTAAATGAAAGTGTATGGGTGTTTCCACAGGAAAGATAGGAACATGCTTTTATTAAAGTAGTAAATCCACACTTTTTATTCCATACACAGTGTTAGTGCACTTAATCTATGTGGTGAGTCTGGATTGAATTCTCTCCAAGTCCAGATCCAGACCAGAGATTGGACTTTGAGAAGCCCTTACAGTCATGTCATGTCATTTTCATCTGCTTATCCGGGGCTGGGTCGTGGGGGTAGCAGTAGGAACTCCAGACTTCCCTCTCCCCAGACACTTCATCCAGCTCCTTCGGGGGGATCCCGAGGCGTTCCCAGGTCAGCTAAAAGGTGTAGTCCTTCCAGCATGTCCTGGGTCTTCCCCGAGGTCTCCTCCTGGTAGGACATGCCTAGAACATCTCCCTAGGTAAGCATCGAGGAGGCATCCAAAACAGATGCCCGAGCCACCTCAGCTGATTCCTTTCGATGTGGAGGAGCAGCGGCTCTACTCCAAGCTCCTCCTGGGTGACAGAGCTCCTCACCCTATCTATAAGAGTGCGCCCTGCCACCCTGCGAAGGAAACTCATTTTGGCCGCTTGTATCCGAGATCTTGTCGTTTCAGTCATGACACAAAGCTCATGACCATAGGTGAGAGTAGTAACGTAGATTGACAGGTAAATGGAGAGCTTTGCCTTTCGGCTCAGCTCATTCTTTACCGCAATGGACCAGTAAAGATCCTCATAATCTTATATCCTTAAAAAGTTTTTTAATATTTAGATTTTTATAAAACGTATGAACATTTATATGTATTTATGTATGGATTATATCATCTTTGCATCAAATTACAAAAAACAAATGACTGCTTATGCAAGGTGTTTCATCAGCATCACCCTTTTTTTTCCTTTTTCTGAAAGTCTTGATAACACCATCATAGAGTTTTTCTGTTATTATGTCAGCAAATAGGTTTGTAAAACATTATTTGTTTACTCTCCGATTCACTGTGCTCTAAGTTTACCCAACCATGACACCTTCCGCTACTGAAAAACCCGGAAATGTGAAAAGGATCTATACTGTAAGGTGTTAAAAATGAAAAGGCTGTGTCACCTTCAAACTTGTATTATATAACATCTCCTTCCTGGAAAAAAAAAATTGTGGTTTTGTGGTTTGTTATTTTATTACCTACACAAGTTAGCAAACACCTAGTAAAAAGCTCAAAACCTCTTAAACATTACCAAATTGTCTCAACCAAGCATTTTGAGTAGCAAAAATAAGCCTTTTAGCATTTTTAGAACGTAGATGTGAGTGTTGCCCTTTGTTGAATCTTTCATGCTGCACAAAACTACTGATGAACCTTTAATTATGCTGGGAGTATATGGTTCTCCTCAACCGACCACATAAACATGTCCTTTTGTTGTTGTTGTTCTGTGTGTATACTTGTGTAAATGCCCGTTCAGTACATGCTTGTCAGTCCATATCAGTATGTATTTGTTGTTAGTGTGGGAGGAGGATTTTAGTGCCTGGCATCATGCCAAATCTTGATGTTCTTTCTGTCTCTCACTCATGTTCTCCCCTAATCTATCTATCTATCTTTCTCTGTCTGTCTCTCTCTTTCCCTTTAATACATTTGTGATGTTTCCTCGTAGCTCAGAGGAGGAATTGACACCTTTGATGCATTAGCAAGTAGAGCTCTGAAGCCCCAGTTGAATCTCTAAAAGCTTGAGGACGAGTCTGTGGCGTACGAGCGCATTATCAGTACACAAGAGGCCTTGCTCTGCGTCATGCCTCATTCACAACTCTCCTGACCTCACTAAACCTGCAATTTCACTGGCCTCAGCACTGCTGCTTTTCTCTCTCTAATTCTCTGCATCAAACCAACAGCTGGTCTCAACCCCATCGTTTCCAAATGTGCACTTATAAGAGAGCGATTGATTGCAGATGACACAAACCAGATGAAAATATAACTCTCTAGTGAGTGCATACAGTAAGGCTAAAAGTGTGTGTGTGCAATTCATTGCGATTTTAATATGTGTGTGAGCTGACAAGGGATGAAACCTCAATGGACTAGAACGATTGAAAATTTAATGGCTTGAAAAGTTGAGAAATGCAATCTGTTCAGGCAATGGCCCTTGTCAGTGTTGCATATACTTATTTGATTAGTTTATTTATTTATTCTCAATTGTAGAGAATATGGATATAACACAAGTGTAACTCTATTAGAAACATAATAACATTAAAAGGTTTAAGGTTGTATGAAGTTATTCCTTTTTAAGGTTAGTATATTTACTCAGGTCAGTTGGCATTTTTGTGTGGAGTTTGCATGCTCTCCTCGTGTTCGTGTGGGTTTCCTCCGGGTGCTCCGTTTTCCCCGCAGTCCGCAGACATGCGCTATAGGTAAATTGGATAAACTAAATTGGCTGTAGTGTATGAGTGTGGGAATGTGAGAGTGTATGGGTGTTTCCTAGTGTTGGGTTGAAACTAATGACTTTTTTTTTAACAGAGTTAGAAACATTCTCTTGAACATTCTGTTCATCAAAGAATGTTATAAAATAGAATTGGGGTCTTCAAAAATATTGAACAGCACAATTATTTTTGAGAATTATGATAATAAGGAATGTTTTTGTTCAGCATATTAGAATCATTATGGCACAGGATCTGGAGTAACGATGCAGTATATATATAAATAGAGCATATGAACAAATCTAGCATGCTAAAGTCAGATATTAGCTGCTTCTTTTGATTTTTATTCAGTGACTGTGATTAATAGGCAGATGTCAAGCATCTTATGACAGACCTTCAAGTTGTGCTGCCTCTGTTTGCTACTGTATATCCTTTCTGATCATTGAACTCAATTTTTGTAAAAAGAATGATGATCATCATCAAAAAATAAAGAAATAAAAAAAAAAAATCCTAAAATTATTTAAAAGGGGATAAAACTGTTAAACATTACATCAGAGCATTTAATCTACAAGTACCAGTTCAATATCTCCAGATCTTTCTCCATATACAGCATCTAGGGCACCGAGGGGCACAAATTAACGTGGGGTAATATGTAATAACAAGGATTTAAGGTATTTGCTCATTCTCTATTTTTTTTTAATCTGTGAAAGTAAAAAAGTCTTTGTTTAGGTAAATTTAACCTGCACAATGCCAGTTTAGCCAATTATAATTCAGCACCCCGGGTGGCCTTGTAGGAAAACAGCATATTTCATTCATTCATTCAGAAAGGCTCTGAAAGCATGCGTCCGTGAGCGAAATGCGACATTGTCAGTGGACAGTATCAGATGTCTAAATGAGACAGATTCGAATGAATGAGACAAGTGTCGTTGCTTTTATTTAGAACACAGTTTAAATCACTCGCTCCTGTACTCAATCTGGCATCCCGCGTTTGCGTATATTTTGATCCAGGAGTGCAATACCTAGTTAAACCACTGGGTGTCAAACTTACATACTGCACCTTTAAGTAAACTCTTAGTAAAATACTATTTTAAGTAAAAATGAATTTAAATTAATTGTGTGAAATCTGACTTTATTAGCACATGTTACAACTAACCATCTGTCTGTTACAACTTGTCCCACAGGTGGGATAATTAGTAACAATTTTACTCCTGGCAGTTTTAGCAATACTGCACAGAAACTATAGGTCCAGCGATCATACAACCAGTGCTCATTTGTAGGAGAGGCTTGTGTGTTGTGTGTAAAAAATATGTTTTTTCTAACCCCATTACTTTGTTCATTATTTGACTAAAACCAAAAAGTGTTGCGTTGTGCCCAAGCTTTCCCCTACTGTAGAAAATCATTTGTTGACACAACTTAACTAAGTCAAGTCATCTTGTTGCATTGACAAAAAATAGGTTTTACATTCACTCATTGTATGTAGTTGTTGAAACAGCATGCAGTAAATTGAGTCAACATACTGAATCAATTAATGCACATTTTGAATTTACTGTAATTCAACTTAAAAACATTTGTTGAACGTTTTCACAGCCATGAGTGATGTCTGATTGATATACAATAGTAATCTTCCTTAACATCAAAACTTTTTGAGATTACTTGCATTGACACAAAGTTCTGGATAGTTAATTAGCTGTCTATCACTAGCAAAGTCTTGTAACTATCCTAGAATATGCTAGCAGCTAATTCTAATTCATGTCAGCAGTGTGCTAAAAATATACTGGAAGCATGCTAGCCTGGTTTGGCATACAGACCTGGTTTGTTCAATTTTTGTTCGAAATTCATCACCAAACTGTACTCATCTCATTTTAAATATGAATATAATTTTTTTTATATAATAACATTTATGTGTTTTTGACCTTTTGTGCTTTCAATCTTATTTCCCTGATAATCTGTCAATTCTATAGCATGGTCATTAATTATAAATATTTGACTGCTAAAAGCTACAATGGATCTCTATACTTCCTGTTCTTTCTAGCAAAAATGTTTTTTTTTTCCTAAGCTGTCAGAGAGCCAAGAGAATGATTCAGGACCGAAAGGTCATTAAGGTTTGATATGCTGAAAGCAACTCAAGGTTTAGTGCTTTGCTTCAGGGCCACTATTGTCCTTCAAGAGGATATCACACTTGAAGCAACTAGCAATTCATGTTGTTAGAATTACCTTTACTGCCTGTTCTAATGCTGAAAGGTTTCATTTCAAGCAGATGGAGTTTACATTTGAAAGAGTTTGTCAGTCAAGTTGGTTTTGCTTTTTGAAAATTTGCAGTGCAGTTGTCATTGGTGACAAAATGTCAGTAGGTAAGTCGATGCAATACAACTGAAATTTCTGTTAATAAAATGAATTTTCTACAATGCACAAGGCTTAAATATTTAATATTTCAATATTTAATATGAATTAATTCACTAGCATGTAGCATGTAAACATTGCCATTTTAAACCTATTTCACTCATATTTTGACATTTCGTTTATGTATTTTTTATTATTTGTTATTATGTAAGTACTGTATTACTGTTTGTGCTAATTGAGTCCTTGCTGTATTTTATTATCATTCATTCATTAATTCATTTTCCTTCGGCTTAATCCCTTTATTCATCAGGGATAGACACAGCGGAATGAACCCCCAACTTAGCTAGCATATGTTTTACACAGCGGATGCCTTTCCAGCTGCAACACAGTACTGGAAATCATCCATACACGCTCATTTACACACATACACTATGCCTACGGCCAATTTAGCTTATTTAATTTACCTGTACCCGCATATCAGTGGACTGTGGGGGAAACCGGAGAAACCTGAGGAAACCCACGCGAACACGGAGAGAACATAAAAACTCCACACAATAATGTCACGACCCAGCCGGGACTCAAACCAGCCTTCTTGTTGTGAGGTGACAGTGCTAACCACTGTGCCACCTTGTCACCCCTTGTTGTTTTATCATAATTTTTTATTAAATATTAATATAATATTTGTTATTAATATATAAATATTATTATATATTAATATTGTTATTTATTATTAATGCTAAGGTTGCAATCAGAAGTATTGAACCACCTTTGAATTTTTTTTCTTGTTTAAATATTTCCCAAATGATGTTTAACAGAACAAGGAAATTTTCACAGTATGTTTGATAATATTTTTTTTTCTTCTGGAGAAAGTCTTATTTGTTTTATTTTGGCTAGAATAAAAGCAGTTTTTAATTTTTAAAACCTATTTTAAGGTCAAAATTATTAACCCCTTTAAGCTATTTATTTTTTCCATAGTCTACAGAACAAACCATCATTATACAATAACTTGCCTAACTACCCTAACCTGCCTAGTTAACCTAATTAACCTAGTTAAGCGTTTAAATGTCACTTTAAGTTGTATAGAAATGTCTTGAAAAATATCTAGTCAAATATTGTTTACTGTCATCATGTCAAAGATAAAATAAATCAGTTATGAGTTATTAAAACTATTATGTTTAGAAATGTGTTGAAAAAATCTCTCCGTTAAACAGAAATTGGGGAAAAAAATAAACGGGGGGGGGGGGAGGGGGCTATTAAATCAGGGGGTTAAATAATTCTGATTGCAACTGTAATTGAGCTTTAGGGATTAATATTGGCAAGAATAGACAATTAAAAACATGTATTTATTAAGCACAGATTGTTTTTACATTTTTGAAAATTAACCACTGAGCCACCATGTCGCTGTATTGTAATATCTTAGTGGTTTAATCTAGTCAAATTTGATTTTCTTGTTATGACTAGCTACATTAGCATTATACTTTACTATACCATATTCCCATGAATATCTCAGCAATGACAAGCAAGAAGTTGACCAATAAAATCGAACACACACATCAATGTGCATCACAAACCCTCTACACTTGCAACAACATGCCAGTCAGTCTAAACTGAGCTCTTGTTTGACAAATGTTGAGTTCCCATTTTTTTTTGCATTGGCTTGGAGTTGAAATATTTGTGCCATCTCTACTTTGCAGTATCATATTGTTCAAGAAAAGAAACAAGTCGATGTTCACTGAGGAAGATTGAAAGTATGTCATTGGAAATCCAGTAAGACAGGGCTGCTGTTTTATATCGGTGCAGACAAATACCCTTGATGACAGTTCTTTGGCTCGGCCATAAAAATGAGGGTCGAGAGCGAAGCGGAGATAAATAACAAGAAGCTAAGAAACCAAGCAAGCACATTGTGCTTGTGTTCGACATTTGTTTATATCAGAACCAGAACTGGGGAAGACACTATGGTGGAAAAGAATGACAGCAGACGGATAGGTTTTGGACAGCAAGGATTTTAGTACTATATTGTATTTCGACATCATGCCAATCAATTGACGGGGTTCTACGTGAGAGATGTGTCCATGGACCAGCGGTGGGCCGTTTGTCTCTGATTAGAGGCTTCGCCTGTCACTCGATTGGTCCGAATGGCTTTCTTGACAGGCTGAAGAAGACAAACACTGCCATGAATCCTGCGCGTTTGTCAGTCATGTGAGAAATTGGCATCGGTGCCGCAAGATAAGACATTCATCCTTCCATCCCTTTTCTCTAAAGCTCATACCTTCATCCTGCACATCCATCCACCCACTTTATTTTTTTCCTCCTTAGGCATCACTAATGTGGAACTTTTTTAAGGACCATAAAGTGAAAATAGCAGAGCATTCAAAATATAGATGCTTTAAATGAACAGGAGATTGTACATGGAGTGTTGACAGCCTCAGTCACCATTGCATATTGTTTCAGTACAACGAAAGTGAATACTGACAGAGATTGTCATTCTGCCAAACATCTACTTTTATGGCCCACAGAAAAAAGATGGGTTTGGATGGACCTCAGGATGAGCTTTATGTTCAATTGTTCTACAGGAATGTCTGAAAGTCAAAATGTAACATAAGATGCCAACTGAAGCAACTTGACACCACCACCATGTTTTTCCCTACATTTTCTGACCATAGACATCACAAATTGTCATCTTAACCCAAACTTTTACTTTTCTTTCATATTTAATTTAATCTATATCTGAATTATATCATTTGTGTGTACCTTTGACCGGTTTGATTAAGTGTACACTCTGCCATCCAAACCTTGTTTTACGCACCAAAGATGCAGACAGAGACCACTGAAAAGATGGTCTCAGTCTGTGTCTAAATGAACAGTGCTTTGATATGAGCTCATCACTGGTCATATACTTCTAAACAAGCCAAAACTAGGACATGATGTTCTAAGAAGTGAATAGAAAAAGGACAAAATGTTCAAACATACTATACAGTACCTGATACTGTATTATTCATTTTTTTTCAGTCTCATAAGCTATTCTCCTTTCATCATATCTTCATTTGTGTCTGTGATGGACAAATTCCTGGTGCTGTTTTGACTTATTTTCATTTTGTAAGCTCTTAGCGAGATGAAAAAATACATACCATCATATGTACATACATACAAAAAAAAACACACACACATGTAGAATAGCATTTATTCAATGTTCAGTTTTATTGTAAATATACTCAATAATCTTTTTGTTTTCATCTTTTGTATCTTTTTAAAACAGTAAATAAGAAAAAAAATGAAAAAGGACCAAATGTATATTTTTCTTTTTCTTTTTTTACTAGCAAATAAAAACATTTGAGGTTAGTCTAATTTGAAATATCTCAAAAAGAATTACTTATGATGAAGTGTTATGACAATATCAGTTTATTTTGGGTCTGTTTGTTAATGAGGCGCTGTATATTCTGTACTGTTATTCTACTTAACTGTAATATTTACTGTACTTAATGGGGTTATTTAATTTCAGTAAATCTGTGCTTAATGTTTTCAATCTGTGAAACAAAATATGAGCAATTAAATATGTAAACATTCAGATGCCTGTATATTAGTCAAAGTTACAGACAGAAATCAGCTTAGTTTGTCATCGCTTATTCAATTATTCCACAAACTCTAAAATACTAATTTTAGACAGAATACGTTAACATTAATACATTAATTATTCGTTCATTCATTCATTTTCCTTCAGCTTAGTCCCTTATTTTCAACCCAGGCTCAGCATACCCGCTATATATTTTTCTGGATAGCATCAAAATTGTCCCAGGAGCTAGGTTTTTTGCAGTTTTTGTTTTCGCAAATCCACCAGAAGTCGCTGTGTACGTTTTTTTTTTTTTAGATCGGAAGTTTCTCTCGCAAGTGCCATTTGCGCCTGCTGTTCTAGCATAGATCCACTAGAGGCCACTGCCAACTGACTGTTTGACTGACTGAATGACTGACTGAATCACTGATCAACTGACCCACCCTCCTCCTTCCCCAAACCCAACCAATTGTATTGATTTTAATTTATTTTAATCTAGATTAATCTCACTGTAATCTTGGAATTAATCTAGATTAAAATGGCTCATTTAAATTCTGCCGAAGGCATTCAAAAGGTGTGCGCTATACCCAAATAATGACTAAAAGTAAGTCTTTGACAACGGGTTTAGACCAGGGGCTCATCTCCTGTTTCCAAAATGCATCACAAACTGCTTGAGAAACTGTTCAACTATGAAAATTGGTAATGAAAATAAATGATGTTCGATAAGATGTACTTTTGTTTACTAACTGTTTATTCAGTTAACTATAAATTTTGAATTGTAGGCCTACATAAGCTCGAAACAGTGATTTTTTTTATTACCTTAATCCGACTAAAGTCATAACTGAACTAAACAGAAATGGAATCATATATTAGTGGCATTATTGAAGTAAACATCGCAATCAAACTATTACCATCATGTGGGGCACTTTTTTCTTTCCATTTGGCGTGCGTTATTAAATTCCATAACGCTCTCACCGGTCCTTACTCCTTATTTGCGTCTAATACCCCAGTTTGGCACGGGGACATGAATGAAATGTTCATGAGTGAAAGTGAACTGCCGAACAGTTCAGTGCAGTTAAAATAGTCATCATAGCTTGCGTAGAATAGACCCAGCTCCCATACCAAATTTGAAAATAGATTAACGACAATATTTTTTTAATCACCCGATAAGAGTCTCTCTTTAATGCAGCATGTTAACGCCGATAATGGCCCACCCCTAATTGATAGATTTTTCAGTGGACTTGAACCCCATTGACATGGTCAACTCCTCTCTGCATCTCAAGTACGCTGAAATACATGGCGAGCTAACGGGACAAACTGGTAACAGCGGGAAATCCGTCCATATGGAGGTAAGCGATCAGCTGGTAAGCATGAAAAGGTACACCATCATACGGCACCATAGCTTTAATTTTAAAAATTAAATGCAGCCATACATACTTCTGGCTACATAATTCACAATCTCCAGAAATGTATATAGGACTACGTTTTCAGAATGAGCCTATGTTGCTCATTTTTCAGGGGTCACCACATCGGAATGAACCGCCATTCTAGTTGCAACCCAGTACTGGGAAACATCCAAACACACTCATAAACAGCCAATTTAGCTTATTCAATTCACCTATAGCACATGTCTTTGGACTGTGGGTGAAACCGGCATCTGAAAACCACACTAACACAGGCAGAACATGCAAACTCCACACAGAAATGTCAACTGACCCAGCCGGGACTCAAACCAGCGACCTTCTTGCTGTGAGGCGACAGTGCTAACCACTGAGCCACCATGTCGCCTTCATTAATTATACATTAACAAAACTTTAAATATATAAAAATAATAAAAATAATTATTAAAAAAGTAATTTATACATTCTTTAAGTTTTTATTTGCTACTTCAACTCACTTTACTCACATTTTAACATTTTGCTTTCACATACATTATCATAAATATTAAAGCGGACAATTGACTTTTAATATATTTTCCATAGTCACAATAACAGGTGATTAAGAGGTTTAATATAATCATATACATGCATTTGTTATGCACAGACTGCGGTCTTGAGCCATGAAGACTTCATATGATTGATCCTTTAATTTTCTTAACTCTGTCTACCCCTTATCCGATTTGTATAGTCTGTGCTCTGCTCAAATCCTCACTCTCAAAGCTGATAATTACACCTCCATGTTTATTAAATACCACAGACGCAATTACTCGTAGAGAAGATAAACAGAGATTGATTGGATGACGAGGGTTTATGCTAGGTCATAAACTTGATTATTACTCCTCTGCAGTTGCCTTAACTAAAGTCTTTGCTAAATCACTCTCGTAAATGTAAAAATTCATTGGTTTCACTGTGTTCTTTGCTCTTGCAGAGTTTGCACAACATTTTGTCGTTTGGAAGGTTTTAACGTAATGAAGTGATAATGACTGAAATGATCTGTCAGTTCCTTATTAATTTAGCCTTAGCTTAATTTGGTAATTTTTGGTTATCCGTATTGGCCAGAATACTTATGTGTGTAATGCACTTCATGGTTATTCAATTACAATTTCCAGATGACAAATGCACAACATGAGTTTAAAGTGGTAGTTCACCCCAAAATGAAAATGTACTCACCATTTATTCATGCTAGGACCTGGCAAAATTAAATAATACAATACTTATAAATATACTTCAAAACCTAATGATTGATATATCCCTAAATAAAATGTAAACATTGTACTTTCACTTTTCTGTCTACATTCCTGTAATAGCGTGTAATACTGCACTCATAAATATGTAAAAGTGTTATACAGTTTACACTCACTGTTCAAGGTGTTCTATAATTTTGTTTTCTAACAAAACCAACAAACTACATCCGAACTGAAACCAAAACAAACACTCCTTTTTCATCTTCCTTTGTAGTCACTCCTTCTTTTAGACTTCTGCTTCTTCTGAGGAACTCAAGGCAGGTGGTGTACAGGTGACGCTCATCAGCACTCGCTTCACCGGCTTGGTTTGTACCCATGGCTCTCTGACTTGCCCCCTCATTACAGATGTATTTTGTGACACTATGAAATAAATAATTGAGCATAATATGATACAAATTATTTATTATTATTATTATTATTATTATTATTATTATTATTATTATTATTATTATTATTATTAGCCCCCCTGTTTATCTTTTCCCAATTTTTGTTTAATGGAAAGACAATTATTTTTTTTACAAATTTGTATACAAAATAGTTTTAATAACTCATTTCTAATACCTGATTTATTTTATCTTTGCCATGATGACAGTACATACTATTTTACTACATATTTTTCAAGATACTAATATTCATCTTAAAGTGCCATTTAAAGGCTTCACTAAGTTAATTAGGCAAGTTGGGGTAAATAGGCAAGTCATTGTATAATGATGGTTTCTTCTGTAAAATAAAACAAATAATACTTTACAGAAGAAAAAAATATTAAAGGAAATACTATGAAAAATTCCTTGCTTTGTTAATTACAGGATAATAACAAGGTTATAATTTTGACTTCAAATGTATACGACTATATATAGCACAACTCTAGAGATTCCTTCATGAATTTCTTTTTTTTTCTGTTGAACACAATGAAAACCATTTTAAAGAATACTGGAAACTAGTAGATGTCGATACTGTGAACCTACTGTTTTTCAACATTTTTCAAATTATCATCTTTTGTGTTCCACAGAATAAAAGAAACTAAAACAGCTTTGGAACAAGTGAAGGATAAGTAGATCTTGACATTTTGCATTTTTTTGCTAATTTAAATGCATGTTGTTGATGAAATTGTTCTGTACAAATGCCACATTGAGGTGTAAGTGATTGTGGACGGTAGTAAATGTGTTGTTGATGTGAGGTGTTGCTCCAGGTGATCAGATCTGTTTTTGAGTGATATTTTGTGTCATATTTAGACATCAGCATCATGGCCTCTTTGAGTGAGACACAGTGATTTGAATTACCCCTGATGAGCTGCTCTGCCATTTGGAGGCAAACAGTGATTGTGATTATCTGTTTGCTAACAGATGTTTGGACATCGTGCCCATTAGAACACAGAGGTGTAGGTATCAACATTCAGCAGCTGTGAGCGTTGCAATATTTTGAGCATCTGTGTAGTTTTTTTTATTGGTGTAGGGAGTTTGAAACATCCGATTGAGGGCCATGCGGCTCATGAAAATAATTATTTAATTTATCTGATTTATTTTTAAGTACATTTATGACCTTCTGTATTGTACAAAGAAGGTGTTCATACTAATGAAATATTGCATACCTTGAAATATTGCATTCTTTGGACATTTTTATTTACTTTGTGCTGGATATATGGATCTAGATACACTGTATGATTTAATTCTTAATTTTAAGGACTTTTTTGTTTGCTTTTGTCTGATAAGCAGTTCGGGTGCATGAATAGATGAAGTTAAAATAAAATTGTAATTAAATTAAGGATTATATTATCCAATTGAAGTTAAACTTGTTAGTCATCCTGTACAATTTTAATTTCATTTTCAAAAATATTTTCCCAAGTAACGTTTGTTTTTAAATTTTCCTTGAGCTTAGTCCCTAATTTATCAGAGGGTCACCACAGCTAAATGAACCGCCAACTTTTACGGCATATGTTTTACGGCGCCAGTACTGGGAAACATTCATACACTCTCACATTCAGACACACACTCATACATTATGGCCAATTCAGTTTTAATTTAATTAACGCATGTCTTTGGACCATGGGTGAAACCAGAGCACCCAGAGGAAACCCGCATGAACATGGGGAGAACATGCAAACTCCACACAGAAATGCCTACTGGCCCAGCTAGGACTCGAACCTTCTTTCTGTGAAGCAACAGTGCTAACCATTGAGCCACCGTGCTGCCAAGTAATGTTATATATATTATGTTGCAGTAAGTTTTTTTTTTTTGGCTGGAATAAAAGCAATTTTGACATGTTTATTTAAAGTTATCAGGATGAATATATAATGTGCTTCCAGAAATATAATCAGAGGCAAGTATTACAAAGAATGTGCCATTGGTTATAGTCCAAACTACAAAAGAAAATCATAAAAATCAATATCAGATAAATTAACTAATCATTTACCAAATAAATAAATAAAACAACATTTTAAGAGAATAATAATAATAATAATAATAATAATAATAATAATAATAATAATAATAATAAAAATAATAATAAATAATAATTACAAACAAATAAAAGATAGAAAAATAGGCAAAGAAAAAAAGAGAAGCATTATACCACACATACAGTATACTAATATTAGTGACACATACAGTATACTAATATTAGTGACTAAATAGTGACAACGCCTCTGGAAAAGCAATACAATTTTATTAAATAAAATAACATGTATAGATTTTTATTTTAATATAATAGAGATATGTCATTTATAAATTGAAATAAGAATATTTCAATTGGCTACAGCAAATCAATCTTGTTCAATGACTTGATTAATTAACCTAACTTGCCTAGTTAAACTAGTTAACCTTGTTAAGCCTTGCAAAATCTATTACAAAATAAGTAATAAAATATTATGTACAATCATCATGACATAGATTAAACAAATTAGTTTCTAGAAATTAGTGATTAAAACTATTATGTTTTGAAATGGATTGAAAAAAAATCTTCTCCCATTAACTCCCATTAGTTCATGGTGAAGGAGTATTAAAATACAATCTTTATTTTTAAGGGCATTTGTTTTTAAAGAAACCAATTTTGGAAAATGATAATGAAAATAAACTTACAGTAAATAATTTAATTGAATGAACACAGACATTATTTATTGCTTTTCAACAATAAGCTATGTGGGTAAATAGTTAAGTTGTTGGATTTCAATATTAAAAGCACATTTGATTTGATTTTGCAGTCATAAATACAGTATGGTTTACAGTATCGTCTTCTCAAGTCAAATTTGGCTCTTGAAACATATTCTTGCAGTACCTCTGCTTTACGAAGAGCGTCTTATTTGATCTGCTCTGAATATGGACATCTCATTTCTTGTATTATTCATGTTGATAACACTCTTAAATTATAGAGCTCTGTGTAAGATGTCTTCACCTCTAATCTTGTCTTGAAACAGCAACAATGTGACACAGATACAGTAAGCTGTCTGATCTGCAGTATACTGTATGAAGCTGTTGTTCTGTCAATCTAGGCACTGTATTTACACATACTCAAGCGTGAATATGTGCTCCAATAAACTGATAATAAATCTCCACTGATCTTCAAACATGTCCAGACACCTGTAGAGAAAGTTGTCCAGCCCAGCCGCAGGGAATACCATTAGAGAATTACTCCATGTCCCATTACTGACCTCTGACTCCGGACCCCCTGATGAGGTCAAAGAAAGACAAGGAGAAAGGTTGTTCAAAGCCAAATCAGCGGCCAGTTAAAGTTGATGGCAGCAAGGAGTGAAACCCAGGGAGAAAGCAGTCGTCAGAGGCGCTGAAATGGAGAACATTAGTCCTCATTTACAGGGAGAGATGGAGAAAAAAAAGTAGTTTTCAGCACTAGACAGGCTTCACAAAAGCACTACTGTATGCTCATGTATGCACTCTTCTTTAATGTGGCTTCACGCCCATGTTTATCCCACAAAAAGCATGTGTATGGGAAATGAAAGGCAAATGATGCTTTTACAGATTCGTCAGATGGAGAGGGAAGAGATGCACTCCATCTGTTGATGTCATTTTCAGTTTCATACTTTTCCATTTTCTTGCTTTCATTGTTTGTGAACACATGGTGAAACCCATTTGTCTGATTTTGTTTTGTTTTTCTTTTTTTAAGTGGTGTCAAATGTGGGATTCTAGTTTATGTTCGTTAATGACCTGCTAATTGGGTTTCGTTAACATATAACTTTTGGAAAGACACTCAAAGAATGTGTTGAAGAAGAATCAAACAAAAGGAGCAAAGTGAGCTTGTGAATTCTGAGATGAAAAAGGTTTGGGTTGAAGCAACTTAAAACAGGGTAAGACAACAAAGGACGTGCTGTTTGCTTTGCTGCAAACACACAACGAGGTAGAAATGCTTTTTAACCTTATGCTGTAACTACAGATTATCATTGTTGCATTATTTTACCTTTCTCACCATGGATTTGAGAATATATTGATATTGTGAAATAATTATTTTTTTATGTTCATTTTTAGCATTATTTTTCTGGTCTTCTGCTTACACAATCCTTCAGATTTACTATTTATTGTAATGTAATATACCACAATAAAATTCTATAATGTAATGTAATAATTTTCAAGAAACATTTCTTATTTTTTTCAGTGTTTAAAAAGGCTGACTAATATTTATGAAGAAACCATATCACATACTAGATGCTTGCAAAAATGTATATATATATATATCAATATATATATATATATATATAT
>CAIGQZ010033112.1:12804106-12818962 GCA_903798205.1 Danio tinwini
TTTAATATGTGATATGACTAAAAAGTGGTCATAAACAAATATTTTCTCAATTCAAATAAATAGCGGCTTGGACCCGGAAACAGTATTTTATATGTCACCGATAAGTAGGGCCAAACGGAATATGCGGACGTTTTTTGCAATTTCAGCAGAGAATATTGGTAAAAATCTGCGGATTTCTGCGGAATTATTTTGGGAGTCTCATAACTAAAACTTTAATATGTGAAATATGTGTAATTTAAACACTGAATAAATTCAGATTTACACACATTTACTCAAGTAAATAAACAGAATTAATGATGGGCTAAAAATCTGTGGAATTCTGCGGAAATTCTGCAGAATTCTGCGTCCGCAGATTCCGTGTGGGCCCACCGATAACAAGCGCATACATATCTTTGATGCGTGTTGTCAGAGCTGACTGCCCAGAAAATCTGCACATTCTCTGAAACTACCTCAAAAGCAAGCTATAAAAGTGCGTATTACTGATTGATTTAGATATTTTTGAGAGTAAATACCATTCAATCTCAGACGACAGAACAGAACAATTAAAAAAGCCCGTTCATAACCCCTTAAAATTTTCCATTGATATAGCCAAACAGAGGTAAGCGTGCGCTATAGCTTTATATGCTTACATCAAAAGTCAAGCAGGCAAATGAATGTTGAGTGTAAGCATCTGACTGAGTGCGTGCTTGGTGTGAGAAGGTTTGCACAACACTTCTGTCAGTCTGGTCTCATTCTTTGTCCAGTCAAGCGTATTATGCTTAAGCACTTAAAGAGCCAAACATATTCAGTGTCAGAGTGCATATGACAGCTTCAGCATGCAAATCATCAGTTTATTTCAGCCAGAGTAATTAGACGTGAAAGGTTTGATTTGCACAGGCACACTCACGCAAACATCTTGACACATCTTCAAACAAACATTCACAGGAGGACAATGAGCAGAGACACCGATGTTGAAACTGTCAAGAGGAACAAATGCTGGCATATGCTCATACACACGCTAAACTGATGTAGTATCATTAATGAGGGGAAAAAAATGGTCTGTATGTTGACCTTAATGAGAGTTGTTTGTTTTATTACTTCAACGGATTAATTATGACATTCTTCAGTGGCAATCTAATTAAAAAATGCACCAAAACAGACGAGCACATTTAGTGTTTTTTTTTACTTATGAAAAACAATTAGGTGGGCGGATGTTAGAAAAAGAGTGAAATATCTTGCATCATATGCATGTGAACATTAAATGATTGCTTATTCAAGGGTTAAAATATTCTCATTATTTTTAACACATCTAAAGTTATGTGGTGGCACAGAGTTAGACCTCTTTCTTGACTTCACACAGAAAGAGCAACGTGTGTGGCATTTGTTACAGATACGCGATTGGGTAAATGCCGGCAGAGTAGAATACGAAAGCAGCTTGAATCGTAAAATGTGAGTATGTGTGCGTTATGGAGGTATTATAAAGTTGATGATGACAACATTGCCATAGCAAAGAGATATGTAAATTTGGGATTGCAAGAGGTGGAAAGGAAAAGGCTACATTTAACACAAAACACCTAACAAAGCACCTCAAAAACAAACACCTGACACAATACAGCGAGTTGACCCTGCAACCCAACCGAAGATAAGTCAGCTCACACTGCAGAAGAGTTTGAAGAGGAGAAAAAAAAAATGCCCTGTGACAACGCGAAGGCACAGGACTTCACAGCCAAGATAGCACAAATGATGGCAATATGTGACCTGCCATTCGTCCTTGTAGAGGACTTTGGATTTCTTATGCTTACGTAGAACCTCAATTAGAATTTTTTTTATGTACTATAGAAGTATCAGATCGAGTTTCGGTATCAGTAGATACTCAAAATGAAATGACTAGAAAAAAAAAACTGATCAGGACATCCCTAATTTATACATCATCTGAAACATGAATAGATTTCCATTGATTTATTTATACATATATATATATATATATATATATATATATATATATATTGGATGGAAATTATTTGGTCAAAATGCAACTATTAAAATAATCTGGAATCTGAGGTTGAGAAAATCCCTTTTAAAGTGTCCAAATTAACTTCTTAGCAATGCATGTTATTAATTAAAAATAGGTTTAAGATATTTGCTGTATGAAATTAACATACATTTTGTCACATGCAATTTCTTTCTGTATACTTGTAAATCATCCAACTTCCTCACTGGCTCATCCTTATTTACTTATTTATTTTCAACATATTTAAATATATTGTATCTGTAAACATGTAGTTTCACTATACAGTTGAAGTCAGAATTATTAGCCCCCTTAATTAGTATAACCACCTGTTTACCCCCCCCCCCCCCCCATTTCTGTTTAATGGAGAGATTTTTTCAACACATTTTTAAACAATAGTTTTAATAACTCATTTCTAATAACGGATTTCTTTTATCTTTGCCATGATGACAGTAAATAATATTTTACTAGATATTTTTCAAGACACGTTTATATAGCTGAAAGTGACATTTAAAGGCTAAACCAGGTAAATTAGGTTAACTAGGTAGGTTAGGGTAATTAGGCAAGTTATTGTAAAGCGATAGTTTGTTCTGTAGACTATCGGAAAAAATATATACTGTAGCTTAAAGGGGCTAATAATTTTGACCTTAAAATGGTTCTTAAAAAAATAAAAACCTTTTAAAAAATAAAAAGCTGTTATTCTAACCGAAATAAAACAAATAAGACTTTCTCCAGAAGAAAAAAAATATTATTAGACATACTGTGAAAAATTCCTTGCTCTGTTAAACATCATTTGGGAAATATTTCAAAAAGAAAAAAAAATTAAGCTAATAATTCTGACTTCAACTGTATGTTACAAAATAAATGTGTATCCTTTATTTTCTAACAATCTAGAAATTATTTGTATTATACTTTGTATTGGGTTTGGATTCAGGGTTTCCAAATCAGAGTGATCCTGAAGACAACTGGGGATTTACAGAAATCCCCAAAACCAAGTCTGAGAATAACCAAGGCTTTACGCAATTCTCCGTAATGAGGTTAAAATGTCCCTAGAGTGACATTTTGGTGATGCACTGAAAAATGTAGCTGGTTTAATTTGTCACAGAATTTTTAAAAATTCTATTGCATAGGTGCAGTTACACACCATTGCACCATATGCTGCAGACAGGTTTTAATTGGTCTTATTATGGGCTCTCGAGTTTGTTCTCTCATATATAGAAACGAGAGCCCTCTGATGTGTCTAATTGGTTGTCTTTGTGTTGTCAGTGAAATATAAAAGAAACATTTCCAATTGATTTAATGCCTGCAGCAGATTTGCAGACCATTTGAGCTCCACTTCTGAATATATGTGATAGTTATTTGCCCGCTAAAAGCTCAAGCAATAAATGCTTTTAAAAATTTCATGGAGATTCTGAACTCTGAGATTTGTTTTGACAGAAAGAGGAGGGCAATAAAAAGTTAACCCAGATCTGGGTCCTCTCCTTTGGGGCAGCTTTCGCCCGAGGCTCTGCCCTTCAACTTCTCTCAGTGGAGAAACCAAAAGATTTCTGACAACTGAGTGTATTTTTTATTTTTTTTTGTACTGTTTTTAAAAACATTTTTTCAAGTACTTGTGTTCATAAAGTGTTTTTACTTAATTTGCAAACTAGACTTATCTAATCACATCTGTTTTCAAAACTCACAGATTCAAATGATCCAGAGTGTGTTTCTGTTAATTGATTTACTGATTCAAAAGGTCCTGTTAGAGTATGTCTGCTATTGATTATTTACTGATTCAAATGATCCATTGAGAGCGAGTTTCCAGTTAGCAACACACTTATTCAAATGATCCATTCAGAGTGAGCTTTCCATTAATGGTTCAATGATCTAAATCAGGGATGGCCAAGCTTGTTTTATATGAAGGGCTAAAAACCAAATATCATTGGGAGCCGTGCGCCGAAGGTATTTATACCAAACTACATTACATTAAATTTTCCATGGGTAATTTCCTAATTTATTTCAGAATATTTCTAAATAAATAGAAAATGTTACTTTAAATTGCATTATCTAATGCAGTATAACTTTTTAAATAACTTATTGCAATAAAAACAAACAATCACCTTTAAACCACAGTGGAGTTCAATGCTGGATACACAACATGCAGAATCTGCCTTTGACATGATTCGCTCACCAAATTCTCTACATTGTTGGGTGGCAGTATGTACATTTAGACAATCTGATTAATTCAATCTGATTAATTTACACCAATTAATTGAACCATTTATTTCAGTAGGCTTTTAACAATAACAATAAAGCAAAGAAACAAAGGGTTACATTAAATTTTAATTGATAATCTGGAAACCATTCTTATCATTCTCCCTCTCTTCTCAGATGGAATGGTGGGCCAAATCAAAATTTACCATGGGCCAACCTTTGCCCGCAGGCCCTAGTTTGGGCATCTCTGATCTAAATTATTTGTTTCAAGCAAGCCACCTGTTCATGACTCGCTGATTCAAATGATCTGGTTAAAACGCGTCTTTGGTAAAAGATTTAAACAATCTGTTCAGAGTAAGTCTTCAGTTAACAATTCATTGATTCAAATGGGTCTCCAGTTAACAATTTACTGATTCATCAAAGCAATTCTTATAGTAGTTTCAATTCAATTCAATTTAATTCAATTCAATTCATCTTTATTTTTATAGCGCTTTTACAATGTAGATTGTGTCAAAGCAGCTTAACATAGAAGTTGTAGTAGATTAAAACAGTGTCAGTCCAGTTTTCAGAAGTTCAGTTTAGTTCAGTTCAGTGTGGTTTATGTTTCACTGCTGAAAGTCCAAACACAGAAGTGCAAATCCATCGATGTGCAGCTCCACAAGTCCCAAACCAAGCAAGCCAGTGGCGACAATGGCGAGGAACAAAACTTCACCAATTGAAGAAAGTAAAGGAAAAAACACCTAAAGCAAAACCAGGCTCAGTTGGGCACGACCATTTCTCCTCTGGCCAAACTTTTTGTGTAGAGCTGCAGTCTAGGCACCAGGGGCTGGTGAATGCAGGATGCCCATCGTGGAGAAGCTGCAGGTGTGAGTAGGTCATCGGCGGGTGTTCAGGCTGGCACACGGGATCATTGTGAAGACTCATCTGTCACTGGGGTCTTTCAGGAATCAGTCTCATGCTCTCTACGACCGCCACAGCATCTGCTCAGGATACGGCTGGTCCAGAATTATGGATACCTCTAGAAGTACCTATAGTTGACATCATCTCTTCCCAGGTCTTGGATCATATTCAAGAATGGATGAGTATCCACAGGTGGAAATAGACGGCAAAGAAAATTATTTGTTTAGCTGCTGTTCATAGTGTATTTAACAAGAGATACTAAATATCAATGCAAAAATGAAGCACTATAAATGAAAATAGTAGTTATAGAAACAAACATAGAAACAAAAATGTAAAGCATAGGAGTGTTCCTAACGAAATGTCTGGTGCATTAAGACAGGAGGAGTGTGTCCTACAGGTGGTTGTCAAGCCCACTCACCTGCATGAAGCACACTCACACATCATATTTCAGGATTTATAACTTTAAATGAAAATCATATTTTGGATATAACTTTCAGTTGTTTGTCAGCTAAATTAGTTTTAAAATTTCGACTTTTTAAGCCACTGTATGAAATGCTTTTAATGGACTTACACTTTTGTCTAATACCGTCTGAATGGGGTGGGCTTTATTTAAAAGCTTAACTAGTACGGTATCTTTGCATAGTGTTCTTTTTGAAATATGAACGTATGATATCTAATTGTATTATGCTTATATTTGTGAGCACACAATTTGCCTTTGCTTAGTTTTATATATGGTGCATTTTGTTATTTTCACTTTTATTATCATTAATTGCCCCTCAGCGTATGTAAAGATTTGGTAATAAATAGTTTTATACTTCAGTAAACATCAAGTACTTTCGAGCATTTATACAAGTAAAATTGAAAGAACTACTTAATAAATTTTCTGGAGTAATATTTTATGAGGGCATCTGTGCCTTGTGCAACTGTTTCATTTATGCAGTGAATCTTTTACTTTCTTCTCCAAATCCATCATTTCTGAGCGCCATATTCTTTCCGCTACATAATTATCAATCTTTTTCACACAGCAGACGCAAGAAATTAATCAGAAATCCTATTAATTAGGTCCACATATTGTAGCTCCATAAAAGGAGAAGAGATGGAAAGAGAAAGGAAATGTAAGAAATCCAGCAGATGATATTCTAGGTGAATAATAAGCTTTTTGATGGCAGGTCTTTTCCTGTCTGTTAACATGAGGAGCCGTTTCCTAACTTAATCATTAGGACCAGATAAAGTCTGCTGGACTGATCTCTGTCATTACTGCCTGGCTTGATTATCTCCTTATTTAGGAGACTATAAGCTGGATAGCAGATACAGTAATTCACATGATAAATGAGGCAGTGAATCCACTCTAAATCATAATGCACACAGGCAGACAGAAAGTGTTTTATTGTGTCTGCTCTGTTTTGCAGTCATAATGTGCTGCGTATCTTTATTCTTTTTTTATCAGCAATATGAAGATCAGCCACGGAAAGGTCAACAATAAGACCTCCAGTCGCAGAAAGGGATCGGCATTAGGAATGTCAGCTAGAGAAAGATAAGCAGTATGAATGTCAGCCAGAGAAAGCTAAATTTCATCAACTGAAACCGAGTATTAGCGCTGGAGAAATTAGAAGTAGGAAGGTCAATGACATGACCCTTTTTTGTCTGATTTCACTAACATACAAAAATAATGAATGGAATTGCATACAGTGCATTGAATGATATGTTTTATGATGAACTCATTTTAATAAATTACTTTTTATTTATTTTAGACAGACTCATGTGCGCACACCTATTATTTTAAGACAGTTATTGATTATTACTGTACCATAATAATTTCTATGTCTTAAAGGTGCTGTATGTAAGTTTTTGACTTTTCTAAAGCATAAAAATACCATAATATGTGTGCAGATATTTAAGAAACATGCTAAGTGAACAACTTGTTTATCTAAAAAACTATGCTGAAAATCTGTATTTGTTTTGGTCATTTTATCCTGCCCAATGCCACTTTAGCCAATTATATTTCAGCACCCCGGGTTACCTTGTTGGAAAACCATGTATTTATTCATTCATTTAGAAACGCTCTGAAATATGCGTCCTTGACCAAAATGCGACCTCCAGGGGACAGTAGCAGACTCCGAAATGAGATGCAATGTTCAGAGTTCCACATGAGGTTAATAATTAGCAAATTATATAAATATTACGAACATAAACATTATATGAGCAGGTTACATTGTAACCCTGTGTCCTAACAACATGCTTCATGATGAGATACACAGTGATGAGCAATTTGTCTGTTGGCACCAGATGAAACACGACAGAAATTTAAATACAGTCTTTCAGAAGCACAGAATATGCACTCACT
Source organism: Danio tinwini (assembly GCA_903798205.1). Taxonomy (NCBI): domain Eukaryota; kingdom Metazoa; phylum Chordata; class Actinopteri; order Cypriniformes; family Danionidae; genus Danio; species Danio tinwini. The sequence continues at coordinate 12,811,531 of CAIGQZ010033112.1, forward strand.
CATGAAATTGTAAGGTTTATAATCTATTTAATACACATTAATACCCTCTTTAACATTAGTAAATGTAGATACTGAATCACTCATATGTGTTTAGTTCTAAAGTTTCAAACTATTTATTTTATATTCAAGTTGAGGTGAACTATCTGCTGCTGCTTTCAGTATATGGCAATAAATGTCATGTAAAATTGCATTCAAACTCACATGTTAGCATTTAGCACTGAAAAAAGCACATGAGATTTACCTGAGGTGATCACTGTCAGAGTTTTTTTGTTGTTCAGCTGTGAGAAATTGAAGCCGTTTCTAATATATCAATTTGAGGTGTGGTTTAGGACAAAAACTTCTTTTAATATGGAGAATATTCCTTTATCGGGTGCCGTTGCTTTTATTTAGAACACGGTTAAATTCACTCGCTCCTGTCCTCAATTTGGCAACCTGCGCTTGCGTTTGTTTTGATCCTGTAGTGCAATACCTAGTTTAACCACTAGGTGTCAAACGTACATACTGCACCTTTAATAAAAGGTTAATATAATCAGTAAAGAAGTTAAAAAGGCTGTAAAAGAAGTTTTGTTATAGACTGTACATTATTATTTTGTTATATTAAAATTATATTGTTTTTAAATATTTTTACATTTAAAATATATATGCACATTATTTGACTATAAATTATGTAACATATTATATAAATATATTCTCAAAGGCTACATTATACAGGCGAGGCTGAAATTATTCCTAACTCAGGACTATGAATAATTTCATGCTTGACTGTATTTTTCTATAAAATTACATATATGTCACATATTTACAGTACATAATACAAATATTAAAAATATTTTTTAAAAACAGCCATAGGCCAATTTATTTATGCCATGAAGAACTACAAAAAATGTAAAGCTTTGGGAAGCCTTGTTATTAAGACAGCTAGACATTATTTATCATAAAATATGACAATTTGTATTCAGGATACACAGAAATGCAGGGTGTGTCTGTAATCTCACAGTTTACACATTGATTTCCCGCTCTTCATTCTTATTTCTGAATGTGCCTACTTATCTGCAAACTACTGACAGAATGCATTTAACTGCAGAAGAATGAAAAACTCTTTTGTTATTTTTGTTTCTTTCTTTGGGGCCTTACTAACAACCACATGTGTTCCAGAGTATAGCTTGTAGTTTAGCATTATGGTCTTGATTTTCCTTTAAGGGCCCTCATCGCTGTCTGGACAGTTTCAGCTACAGTACTGACAGCAGGGACCCATAAAACTGAACAGGCACAAAGCTCTTGGGTTATCTACTCAACTGAAAGCCTTGAACTGTAGACCGTGTATAGCAGGTCATGTGATTAGCTTAAATGAGCTAAAGCCATCTGGCTTCTCTTACCAGTGCTTATGAAGCTTTCATTGCATTTCTGCACCAGTTGTGCTGAACTCCAGCCAAATGAATGAGATTGCCTTTGTGGCAAATTGCTAATTTGATCTGTGCAGATGTGTGTTTGTTAGGGCAGTGACAGGACAATTTTCTGTATGTTTTTGGCAGAGCACGAAAATATGTTGTTGCTGTTGTTGTAATTGGGGCAACTTAAACAATGTCTGTATTTAAAGGGGCATGCACCTGCTTTTAGCACAGGTTAGGTCTCAATTCAGTTTTGAGAAATGCTGTCAGAGTGGTTGTGTCCAGCTGTGGAGTGGAGGAGGAGAGCAGAAACTCATTCAACACATCAGCATTAACACACTTTGTATGCTTTATTTAACTTTTGATATATTTACATTTTTGATATATTGCATTACAGCTACCTACAAATGCATGCAGCAATTCAGCATTAAACACCACAAAATGCAGATTTTAAACCTTGAAGACTAAAATAGCTTTAAAGGAGGAGTCCAGAGTGTATTTTTAAGGCTTGGTTGTGTTTATAAGATGCAAAGCAATGTGTGCTTATGCTTCATTTGTAAAGAATCACATTATTTTTCATATAACTTACTTTGATTACATACAGCTACTCAGCTAACATGAAAACGACTGTCATATTTCCTAGTTCCTCCAAAGGCCTGCCCTCCTGGGGCTCTGATTGGTCAGCTAACATAATGTGCTGTGATTTACGGATTGGCTCCGCTTCACCAGCAAAAGCGTCATACCCCTACAAGCATGCCCTTTTGCGTTTACAACCGTAAAATCTGACAAGTGTCTTTCACATATATTCGTAATAAGCATGTGTAAGTAATATGAAACGTTCACATATCTCTTGCGAGTTCGTTATTTGAGATGTAGAACGCAAAGAGCCGCATAGAGAGACACTGCAGGGCTGGTGAATATTGTGGGTGTTTACAGCGTTTTGACTGATTAATATATTAATTTGTAGCTATATTGTTAACAGTGCCAAACAGCATTTCCAGTTGTTTACATCCTTGTGACAACATACAATTAATGCTAGAAACTGTGCATATAACCATGCACATGCACACTCAATTTTAACAAATAAAAATACTTACAGGTTGTGGCTCACAATCCACAGCTGTTTGGTTGGAGCTGCTCCTCCTTTTAGGACTTTTTAGCCGAATGCAGCACTGAACTGGGAGAGATTCTGGAAGCTCTCCTTTGTCAAATGCTAGCTATATATTTTTTTTTCTAATTCTCTGGAACATAATTAAAATTAAATTGTAGGCACTTCTTTGTCTTTGTGTCATGTCCTGTGGAAACACAAATACAGAAACAGAAGAAGCTCTGTGGAAATAGCAGCATTTGGACGGCAATTTAGCTTTCTCTGCTATAACATTACAGTGCATCTGGACACGCCCCTGTGCTGTGCGGGGTGTATGCGCATGGTGAATGCCACTAGCCTGGATGTATTTTTTTTGTAGTCCTCAAACTTTGTTCACTGTAGGCTTTGCTAAGCTAACTCTGTAAATGTCTCCTTTTGCGTTGAACTTTGAGTGTATTACATTTAAAGATGTTGTTTATGTTCACACAGCTACTTTACACATCAACTAAAGTTTAAAATATGATATTGTAGTGGACTACCCCTTTAAAAAAACTTAAATTAACCAGTTTTCTCCTGAAGTAAGAATCAAACAATAGTTTTAAATGATCCGCACAAAAACTTCTGTTAAAATCTCAGGGAAAAAAATCATGTTTCACAGTTATTTAAATAACAAAAAGTCAGGCAAAACTGCTGCAGCACTGCAGTTTTTGGTAACTGTGGGAAGAGATTTAAAGTGTCATGTTAGTAAAGTATTTAGTCAGAATTATTGCACTTTCATTCTACCCCACTCTGTTTATTTGACATGAAAAACTAGCCACTTCAGCAGATCTTCACTTTGTAATGAAGGATTTTTAAACAATTTTTAAATTTAGTTTAAACAATGGACACTTTTTGCTCTCATGATTCTTTGTGGCATATGACTACTTCGTGATGTAGATGGTGACAGATGGTTAATAGAGGGAGTTTGTGTTTTACATCGTGCGAGAATGAGGAAAAAAAAATCATATCTGTCTGAGAGTTACTGCTGTTCTTGTACTTTGGAGGCAATCTAATGTTAAAGTCTCCAAGAAATCAAAAACTAACCATATGATTCAGTTAGCTCACATTTATAGTTTTGTGGTGAACAATTCATCTGTGCATGTCATTTGAGAAAAAAAAAAAGTTTACCCTTCTAATCTTTAACTCAAATCTGTAAAAGCGGTTCCTGGTTTTTTTTTTCAGTTAAATTGTCAGATTACGTATATCTTAAATGGGCGTACTAACATATTTAACCACACTGCTGCAACTGTCAGTTTTGACAACTTACAGAAATGGTGAGGAGGAGGAGTCTGTCAGGTTGTAATAACTCTCCTCAAACCCTTTTTCCCATCTTTCTGATTAAAACGCCTACTTTACTACATCCATTCAGCTTGCAGTAAAAAACAAGCCACGCCCGGTATTGTGTCAATTCATATTCCTTTTTTTTCTAGGAACTGCGTTACAATACAAAAAATATTATGGTTGCAGCATCCGGATCATGGGGACTTTTATTAAGATGCTTAATATAAGGTTTTTTTTTTTTTTTGCATAGCATAGACTTTTTAAAGTCATATACCTGTATTGGGCCATTTTTATTTTTCGAGCGAAAATTCAGCGTATACCTTATCAAGTAATTAAACAAGACACAGGTGTGCAACATAATTAGTAACCATAGTAACAAATGACCATCAAAACCAAAGGCAACCAAGAAAACAACAACCTACAATATGAACTTAAAACAATGAGAGCTTACCAACATCACATAAAGAGTCCTCAGACACAAATATGTCATGACATTAGGGTATTGAGATGAACAGTTCAGAATAGAATGCAGCCTTTATCAATAGGAACAATATTGTTCCACCTTTTACCAAAGGACCAGAATTGATCAAGGGAATAAGACTTAAGGAGGTTCAAAAAAGCGATCAAAAGATTGTTGTTTGATGACTATAGTTAGTTTGCATGGTGGATGATGGTGTTTTTTTTTCTTGTATGTTATTGTATTGTGAATAATTTTGTTCCTGTTTTAAAATGTAAACGTACTGTTATTTTGTAGCCATACTTTGTTTGCTTTAAGAGCGAGGACCACAATGGAAACAAGCCCAGGCTTTATTGTGTTTTTATCTTCAACAGTTTCATTTCAAAATGTATGGGATACTTGCATTTTTGTACAGTTTTTCTAATATCTGTCAAATAAAAATTCAATTTAGTCCAATTCTTAGGAGGATGCTCCTTTCTCAATTCTTCTGTGCATGCAGTGATCAAAATAGCACCGTATTTCATACACATTTATACCAAATTGCAAATTGCAAAGACATATAACCCATACATGTGTGTTTATAGCCCTAGCGTGTTTATTTACAGTGTGGATTATTATGTTTCAACATGAAACTGCAATCATAAACTGAGAAGGTCAAAACCAAATAAGCTTGCTTAACACATGCACGCACGCACGCACACAAACACGCACACGCATGCACACACGCACGCACGCACGCACGCACACACACACACACACACACACACACACACACTCACTCACACATGCTGTGCTGCCCTTGTGAGGTAAATTAAACTAGTGAATAATTGGCTCATTTCCTGCATCTTGGGTTTTTCCTCAGGAATCAATTGCCCAAAACACATATGATGATGCACTCTCTACAGCGATAGTTGATAACATCAGGGGGCTCGGTGTGTGTGTTCCTGTACAGTATCCATTTATTACTTTATATGCTTTATTTTTATGTATTTTATGCTTGTGTTTTTATGAGTTGGCCCCTTTGGAGGCTATATGTGAAGCCAACTGGGTGCATGGTAGTGCGGTAGTCATCAGTCTGCCTGTAGCTGGGGCCAGATGGTCGTGCCTCTGCAAGCCACTCAGTAAGTACATCACAGAACTGGGCATGTGGGCCAGCCGCTCCACTACATCTTACTTAAATAGTAACTCTCTCTCTCTCTCGCTTGCTCACTTGCCTTCATTGTTCTTTCATTTTCTATGCACAGTGCAATATACTGTATATCACTGTGATACTGGTACATTACAGTACATTAGGGGAAGCATTTGTTAGCCAGGATGTAAACACTCCTTCACACTTAGAGTAAGCATTTGTTAATCTCTCATCACATCCTGTTTTTGTTTTGTTCAGTGGGTTGAATTTTTAAATAAAATTTAATCTAGAAATAATTTTAAGATTTTGGCTCTTCGAAGGGATAGTTCATCCAAAATTGAAAATATCCTCATGATTCACTAATAATCAAGTTAATTTTTTTTTCTTCTGTTGAACACAAACAAAATATTCTAAAAAAATGTTAGGGAAAATCAGCCAAAGACATCCATAGTAGGAACAAATACAATGGCTATTTTGTCGCTAACAATTTTGAGTACACTACACTCAAAATTATAGGGTCAGTAGGATTTTTAAATGTTTTAAAATAAGCTTATCCTGCTCACCAAGACCTGCCCATTTATTTCATCAAAAATACAGTGAAAATTGTAAAATTGTGAAATAACACAATATAGTGCAATAACATTGCACTATAAAATTACTGTTCAAAAGTAGTTTATAATTTAATTTAATGATTTATTCCAGTAAGATTAATGATGAAAAAAATGAAAACAAACTTTTAAGCGGTAGTGTATATAAGATCATTCTTCAGTGTAGCTTCCTTTGTGTACAACAGCAGAAAGAAACTCAAATATGCTTGAAACAGGCAAAGAATGACAAAATTACAGTAAAACAGTTACAGTTTTTTTGGTGAATTATGCCTTTAAACATTATAAATGTTACGTTGTTGGATGTGTTTATAGTGATATTTCAGATTCTGTGCTATTTTAGGTATGTGTGTACTGTAAATTTGAACTCCTTTGAGCATAAATACAGCACAATCTAAATACTAAGGCTTCTTTAGTACATTTGAAAACAGAATTATTAGCCAAATGATTCTCAAGTGCTGTTTAACAGAGCAAAGACATTATTTCACAATATTTGCTATTATGTTTTTTTTATTCTGGCGAAAGTCTTATTTATGTTAGTTTAGATGGCATTTATTTTAGTTAATGGCTTGACTAATTAACCTAACTTGCCTAGTTACAATAATTAACCTAGCTAAGCCTTGAAATTACTCTTTAATCATAGTATCTTGCAAAATAATTAGTAAAATAGGATGTACTGTCATTATGGCAAAAACAAAAGAAATCAGTTATTAGAAATTAGTTGGTCACATGTTATGTTTAAAAATCTTCTCTGTGTTAAACAACACTTGGGGAATATTTGAAAATTAATTACCATTTCACAGGAGGGCTAGTAATTTAGTCTTCAACTATACTGTATATAATTTTTTAAGCAAATTATTATGCAGAATGAATCAATTGATCTATTTAATGTATTCTTACAGAATAAATCTATTCATTTCATTTTAAAAAGACTATAGAAAATTTTCCTTTGCAATTCATAATAAACATTTGCAGTCATTGTAAACTAAACTCCAATATGCATTTTCTATTTGAGCACAATATAACAACATCGCTGTCCTTTTTTTTTGCCAAGCTCTGTCATAGATGGCAGCACAAATCTGCCTCTCTTATCCACAGTCTAAGCTTTCAGGATGAGATTAGATCAGGTTTTAAAGAAATGACAGAAAATAAATCCAGTTCAGGTAGAACCGGTCACTGTACTCTTTGCTTTGATCCGGTGTGGAGAAAATGGCCATGTTTTTTAATGCATTGAAGGGGAAGATAATGTTATATGACTTTGGCAAGAGAGACCATCTAGGAAGGGAGTTTCAGCTAGCATACAAGCACACACACACACACACACACACACACACGCACGCACACACGCACACACGCACGCACGCACACACACACGTACGCACGCACGCACGCACGCACGCACGCACGCACGCACGCACGCACGCACGCACGCACGCACGCACGCAC
>CAIGQZ010033112.1:12822912-12838398 GCA_903798205.1 Danio tinwini
AATAATAATAATAATAATAATAATAATAATAATAATAATAATAATAAAATGATCTTTAATAAATCTTTCAGGAGTCTCATTTATAAAACAGACTTAGAGTTTGTTTACTTATATCTGCGCACATTCTCCCATCAAGTTTGTTTTTTATAGATCACAATTTTTGATTGGGAAGTAGCGTACACATATTTCCACCCCCGTTTTGTGTGTATGCCACACTCATAATTGAGTCCCTGTGGTGTTTGTACTTGTGCTTGAGAGAGAGAAAGTGATTTTGGCAAATTTGTTTTAATAGTTGAACCGCAAGGCCTGGCGTTCTGTTCGCTGTCAACCTGTGTTTAATGTGCTGAATGCGAGAGCTGTTAAGGTCAGTGAGCAGGCAGAGAAAAGCCTCTCTCTCTCTCTCTCTTGCTTTCTGTAACAGGGGATTAAAGTGGGAGATCTAAGTAGTTGTTTTATGGATGTGGGTGTCACCTTGTTCTCTTCTCCTCTACAAAGGTTGAACAGTGCAGCTTTGAACCCAGTTTTTCCATCCGTTCAATCCACGACACTCCTAATTATGCCATCAGCTCCTCCTCCATCCGGCCTCACATCTCTCAGCACGTGCTCTCGATCCATATTCACTTATTCAGAAGCGGCTTTCATCACACTTTTTATTATGGGCACTTAGCGATCAATGCTGTTGGCACCTGTGAATGACATTCGGGGAAATGCTTAAAAACGAGCCGCATTTTGTAGTAATGTTAGATCTCCTGCTGCAGCATTGTATTTACCATGGGCACTGATGAATGAAGGAGAAACATTATTAGAGGTTTTAAGGTTAGAAAGCAAAAGTAAAGTCTTTTCAGAGCTGAATGGGCGAACAGATCAGTTCAGAGAATGAGAGAGCCAGCGTGAGATCAGTCTGTCTCGCATCTACAGGCCACATGCGGGCATCTCTGCAGGGGCTGCATGATTATATGAGCCGCAGCCATCCAACAGGTGGCATCATGCCATGCAAGGTTACTATTGAGTATTGTTATTCTTTGTGTGTACAGCATGGTACAATCTAATAATACAAAATATTAGCAGGTCTCTGCAAATTTAGCTATTTGAAACATGTACTTGAATGGTAATACTGCAGTGACTTGTGACTACACTATAAAAAATTATGACAAAAAGTCATGAAAACAAATGTTTTTATGTTATTTTAACTTATTTTAATAAGTTATTTAGGTTTCAACTCTTATTTATATTGTTATACAGGGTTTTACTTAATTTCTGGCATATACGTTTTTTATTGCAACTGCAAATTTATTTTTATGTTCTCTTTTTATTTTGCAAATTTAACCATTTCACTGTAATTTATTGGCTTTTGTCTTGTATTCAGACGCTATAAATGTCCCAATGGTCACCTACTGTACCAATTATAATATAAAAGTCTGAATCACATCTCATGCTTTGTGTGTTTTCAGGAAATGGTGCTAGTGATGCTGAGAGACGCATGTATACAAAGTATATTTTGTGCCATATTTATACACTTAATAATTTTTTAGGGAAGTTTTGCAAAGTTTAATAACCTGTGTGAAATTGCTATGGTCGGTATACAGTATTTTCTCAATTTTCTCTCTATTGACAAATGTGTGAAGCTAATTCTCTACTTAGCTGTATGATTTGTTTTTGCCAAGAAGATGGTTTGTTTATGCAAAATGCCCTTCTGTTTGATCCGTAACAATTTCCTGTAATCTCACTTTCCAGACAAAGATAAAAGACGTGACACTTGATTTTCAATATCTCATATCTTATATAAAAGATGCTTTGGGCCTTTTTTGGTCTCGCAGTAATCATTAGACAAGTGTGTGTTTGTGTTTGTGTGTGTGTGTTTACCTACTTAACTAACTGAGCTTCAGTCATATAACATCGAAATCCAGCTGTAGCTACTGGTGTAGCTACTGTCCTATCATGATAAAGGCAAAAAACATCAATAACAATTTTTTAAAACCTTTTTTTAGAAAATGCATACCTAAGGCGGTATTGTGGCCACAATGCAAAACATCCCCTTGCCTTGTGATGTAATGAAATGTGTATTTATATAGCGCAATTATCGTGTATGGCCATACACCCAAAGCACTTCACAATCATGAGGGGGGTGGTAGGGGAACTTTTTGACACCACCACCAGTGTGCAGCATCCACTTGGATGATGTTAAGGCAGCTACACGACATCAGCGCCAATGCACTCACAACACACCAGCAATAGGTGGAGTGCAGCAACAGTGAATTCAGTGTATGTGGATGATTGGGAGACCATGATCGGTAAGGGCCAATGGAGGGAACTTGGCCTGGACAGCGGGGTTATACCCCTACCTTTACGAGGAGTGCCATGGGATTTTTAATGACCACAGACAGTCAGGACCTCAGTTTAATGTCTCATCCGAAAGACAGCGCTCACTAACAGTATAGTGTCCCCTTCACTTTACTGGGGCATTAGGACTCACACAGACCGCAGGTTGAGCACCCCCTGCTGGCCTCACTGACACCACTTCCAACAGCAACCTAGCTTTCCCATGTGTTTTCCCATCCAGGTACTGACCAGGCTCAGCCCTGCTTAGCTTCAGTGAGTAACCGGTCTTGGGCTACAGGTTGATATGGCTTGTATTCGGTGAGATTACAAAATATCATTTTAGATTTTCTAATTGAGGCTTCAGCAACTGATATAAAATGGATGTTAATTAAGTTTATAATAAAGAAGGATGCTAGTTCAAGTCTTGACTGGACCAGGAGGCCTTTCTGTGTGGAGTTGGCATGTTGTCCCTCACACGTTTTTTCTCCGGGTGCTCTGATTCCTCCACTGTCCATGCAGTTGAATTTGTGAAGTGTGTGAGAATGGGAGAGTGTGTGGGTGTTTCCCAGCCCTGGAAGTTCACGGAAGGTCATCCGCCATATAAAACATATACCACAGTATAATTGGCGGATTATTCTGCTCTGATGAGCCCTGACTAAGCCGAAGGAAAGTTCATCTGCATTAAGAGGAGCAACTTTGCCACCTCGTTACCAAGAAATGTCATGCATCTTTTAAGTGGTGATGGGAAAGTTGCAGAGCAGTGCCGACAACAACTTTCTGTGCACGTGTGTATAAATGTGCATTTGTATGAGAAAGAAAGCAGGAGAAAGAGAGTATGTGTAAATTTTGTGAGAAAAACTAGTAAATAGTTTGTCACTTTTATTCTATTTTATAATATATATGAATTGCTTGGTCAGTGTTTTCTAGGTTTTGATTCTTTTGTCTTTAAGGACATTTGAAATAGCTGAAATTATGTGGTGAAATTGTAAAGACCTGCCTGGGAACCACTTTATCGATGTGTTTCTCTAAAAATAATTGCGCACCTTTGAATGTTTGTAAATAAATTACAATCAAGAATTTGACGTCCCATAAATATATATAACTGAGACTGCTTCATACATTTACACTTATTTGTTAATGCAGATTTAGCAGATTTGTCATAATGAGGCAACTAATCTTGAGAGTTGCTAGTAATACAAGTTTTCATTCATTGTTTAGGAGATATATAAGCTAGAATGTAGTTGTGTCTCCAGTTGCCATAAAGTTAATTGCTTGTCAGCTGAGAAAATAACATGTCTTGCTTTCAAACAAGAACCACAACACATAATGTTCCTTTTTCAACCTGCAGTATGGATGAAATGAGAATGAAACGGAGAGTATGAGAAAGAATGAGAGACTAAATGAATGAGAGTGCACATTTAAATAGCTTACATTTGTAAGGGAAAGTGTTTTGTTGCTCCCCAGACAGCGGCATTAAGGAGATAACCTACAAATGCTCCATCAATTTATTTGCGTGTGCTGTTACAAAACACTTGCATTCCCAATAGGAGATTCAGGAGTGAAGCAGACACGTGCATGCATACAAGGCTGTTTTTAACAGCAGCCATACTACTGCATATAATGGGCTCTACTTTCTAATGTTTATAATAAATTGTGAAATGACTAGAGGCTATTTCAAAGACTATAGAATACAACAGACTATAGAATACATTGTAACTATATAATACAATAGGCTTTTTCCCCATTCAAAACTTACTTGTATGGGTTTGAATTGAAAAAATGCAACCAGCAATATGGACGCTCCAGTGAAGGAAGCCCTGCCTTCTAGTAAGGCAGCTAATTATCGATCCCTAAATCAATGATTCTCTGGTGTGTTTTTATGACAGTTTCTGCAGCTTCATTGTTGTGAACCCTCTGGGGTTGGCAAACATCCTGGAATTTCAAGCCTGTCTCAAAAACATGAGAAATATATTTATATAAAGCTTGAAGTCTTTTCCATCTGAAATTCCCTCATTATTTTAAATAAACTATCGCCTCCACCGCCATTTAAATGCAAATCACATCATGGCAACCCTTTGAATGCCACAAACTCGTAAACAAGAGATCACTGTCATTTTGTATTAAGTCCAGAAGAAAGAGACATTATTTTGAGCATAATATTGTGTATCATTTATTGATTCTTATGGTAGCTGCTGGGGGTGCAGCGGTTCAATCTACTCATGGTTTGGTATGTATCATGGTTTTAAGGTCACGGTTTTGGTACAGTATGGCCTGTGCTATGTTTAAAAAAAAATGGCTACAGAATTTAAAAAAAAGAACAATATACATATTTATTGAGTAACAAACACCTGACAATGCAAAAGGATTCACACACATGACTGTAGACTAGCATGCTCTCTCATTAATTAATTAAAAGTAGGGCATTTTGAAAATTGTATGTTCAAATAAAATGCTTAAGAAAATAAAGTGAGAAAAAGCTAAAATTTTCCCTTTTTTGTTTTACATTTTGACCTAACAGTCTAACAATTATGTCAACACATCTTAATAGTTGAGCACTTTTAGAGTATTGATTACTTCTGTTCACATTATGCTCGCATTACCAAGGCAACAACACATTTTTATTGACAAACATTCGTTTTTCACTTATCAGCAACATCAAAGTGAAAAAAACTTAAGCAAAGATAGGACGATACCATTTTGTTTTTACAGAGAATCATTGTACCTGTAGTAGTTACATAGTTTCATTGACAGGATGACATCTGATTGTGTCCTCCAGAAACAACCATAAAGAAGGTTGGTGTGAAGAATTAGTTTAGGTGCAATTAGCTACCCCAAAAATAACCTTTTGTTTTCGAAGTTTTTAAAAATCATTTAGAAACAGAATTTTTGAGTAATTTGTATTATTGGTGACTCTAAATATGAAATTTAATTGTAATATAGCAGTTTTGGAGAATTTACTGTTTTCCCATTCTAAGTTGCACTTGCAAGAGCAATAGGAAAAGCAAAACAATCTGCCAACAGGGTAAGCTAAATAATCTTATGTCGAAAGAGAGAAAAACACATTTGTTTACCCCACTGGCAGATCATTTTACTTGTTTTCAGGAAAAACTCACTTAATTTTGACATATTATTTCTTAAAAAGCCCCTATTATGGGTTTTTGAAAATGACCTTCCATGCAGTGTGTAACACAGCTGTGTTCACAAGTGAAGTGAAATATCCCGCTTAAATCTAAAGGGTGCCGTGTTTAAAACTATTGATTCATCTATAAAAGAGTCGACTCAGAGTGGTTCACATGAATCGACAAGGTAACGAATCTTTAGCTGTGTTGGCGTGGCGTCGATACAGAACTCACGCCCAGTCATTTTTCTGATGAGTTCTTCAGCAATCTACACGCTTACAGCGGGGGATTTATCGGCCGCTTGTTAAAGGAAGGATCAGAAAAGACTATTAATGTATGGGACTTTGTCAGAGCTTGACAGGAACTTTACAGTACACAGTTCATGGACCAGTTTCTTCCTCCATTTCACAAGTGTAATTAAATACGATTAAAGTAGTTGCCTCCTTGTTATCTCTAGCTTGAAAATTTTGTATTTAATTGTGGTTTGTTACTTGTAACCGCTCCACGTGGCCTGTAGTGTATCTGGTTAACTTTTATAATCTCATATTGCGTCTAAAACCATGTTGAAAACGAAACGCGTGCTGCTTTGTTTACAGATTTAAATGCGTTTGTGAGCCCGCGATCCAATGCCGTTTGTCGTTGCTATGGCCACCGGCAGCTGTTTCTACATTTGTGCGAAATTTCAAAATAGTTCAGCTTTTGCCACTGTGTGGATTAATACTGAATATGTGTGTCATGGTTAGGAATAGAGCAATATGCTGGTGTTAAACTACATTGCTTTAATGCACTCCTGCATTAGGCTCACACATATACTCCGCACTCTGATTACTTCAAAATTGTTGCTAAGCCATGGTGGGCATTTCTCTCTGTCTCGCTCTGAACGCAGTCCACCAATCGCAATAGACTGGGTTATCGGACCAATCAGAGCAGATTAGCATCTCGCTAAGGAAGGGTTTGGGAACAAATGAATCACTGAACAAATCATATGGGATAATTAGGTAAAGTAAATGCCTTTTATAAGACACTGAAAGTGTTTTTTGACATTGCGTGCATATCAGACTGTTGTTGGAAACCCTTAAAACCAAAATATGACATTTTATAATGCATAACAGGGGCTCTTTAAGACTAAATATATTTGTTTGTCCAGTAAATGGTCCTTTTTAAATATTTTGGACTAGAAACAAGACAAAAAATAATAGTAAGAAAAGTAAAAAAAAATTACCTAAAATTTCATTCTTACTATTGAATGTCAGTTATGTTTTTGAACTTGCTCAAGCTAATAGAGATTTTGATGTATTCTATAATGTAATTTTGTGTTTTTGGCAGAGGGCATGCAGTTGCCAGACCTCTTAACCAATGTTTGGCATTTTGCAACTACAATGGGGTCTTTCTGGTGTAGGTGGTGATTAAGTGCAGAACACGTGTAAGTAATTTGGATGCAAAACACATCCAAAAGCAATTAAGAGTTAACATCTGTTGTTTTGAGTCTCAGGGACAGGGCGCGTGTTAAAATGACAGATGTACAGAGTGGCTCTTCTCAGTTCTCCCACTCTATCGTTTCACTCCATCACACATCTGCGAGACTAAATTTAGGGTTACGTTCTAAAGGGGAGTTGTGGGGTTGATGAATTTCGGGAATGAGTAGTAAAGCCCCGAGGGTCCAAATCATTTGTTTGGATGTGAAACAAAGCAACATATTTGAAAAATCAACATGCTGGTGGGATGCCTGAATGACTAGTTAACTTTAAACCTTGTGGATAATTAGACTGGTTTCAGGGTCACTGAACCACACCTGGATGCAGTTTTTAGGGAGGTTTACAGAGAGTGTATTCAAAATGACTGTAATAACACAACAGATTGCAGGATGTGTTTTTACTAAAGTTGGCACACTAAATTAACACACTTCTCAAAAACAATTTCCGTGGCATGATGCTTGAAAACGTACAACAGGGAGATATTTCGCAATGAGTTTAGTTTTTCTAAATGTAAAAATATCCAAGCTTATAATTTTCACAAAATATTATATTAATGCACTAGTCAAATGTTTATTTATTTGTTCAAAAATACAAAAATACTCCACCCTCTTTTGATGCATGAATAAAAGAAGTAAAAAAAATAGACTATCACTTACTGGTTCTTTAAAGACCTTTGTCAAGTTGTGACGCACCTTTTTAGGTTACAGTATTATTTAGATACTTGACTCTTAAGCAGAGCATTAATATATGAATACATTTTTATTATTCATTTTAAGTTATTTTTACTTATTATTATTATTATTATTATTATTATTATTATTATTATTATTATCATCGTCATCATCATCATCATCATCATCATCATCATCATCATCATCATTATTATTATTATTATTATTATTATTATTATTATTATTATTCATTCATTAATTCATTCATTTTCTTTTCGGCTTAGCCCCTTTATTAATCTGGGGTCGCCACAGCGGAATGAACTGCCTTATTATAACTTACCTATTATTATTATAAATAGTATTATTATTATTATTATTATTATTATTATTATTATTATTATTAGTATTAGTATTATTATTGTGATTAATATTATTTATTCATTCATTTATTCTTTTTTTTTTGGCTTAGTCCCTTTATTAATCTGGGGTTGCCACAGTGTAATGAAGTGCCTTAGTATTATGATGATTATTATTAATTATTTTTACTTCTTAATTATTTTTATTTAGTTTTTTCAATGGGAAGCTATAGGATGTTGAGGAAGGCAATTGTTTATTCGGGGTAATGTTTATTTGGGGTAACAATATGGAAGGATAATTATAAAAGGAATGTTGTAATTGATATTTCATGTAGAAAACCTAAAAAAAATTTTTTAAATAAAAATACAAAAAACTACAGTGAAATATTGTTTAAATGATATATTTAGGGTCATTTATTTTGAACATTTGACATGTTCGGTATTATTGTTGCCGTCTTTTGTGGAACAGTAACTCTTTAAAAATTATTTGAATTACCGATTTGATCCTCAATAAATATTTTTATTCATAATTGTTATTAATATTACCATTATTGAAAACATTTGTGCTGCTTAATATTTTTGTAGGTACCATGATCTAATTTAGTTTTTTTCTAAAAAAAAAAAAATCTTTGTATTCATCACATTATCATGAAAGTAAAGTCTGATTTTGTCAGAAAAGTAGAACTAAATATTTTGGAGATCAAATATGCAGTAAAAGAACAGCATCTGAAATATTTGTACATTTTAAAATAACAAATAAATGTTTTAAATGCGTCAGCGAGCAGAACGTCTGCATGTGCTGACACCTCCATGTCCTCTGTGTCCAATAACTTTGCATGCATGCTCTGAAAATAACTCAGTGAAAGCTCTAATGAGCAGATATTGTGGTTGAAACGATTGTTTCAGACAGCGGTGAAATGCCAAACAGCAACAGATTACTTTAATGTGAATATGGATAAAAATAAAATAAAAGATTTTAGTTGGTTGAGTAAATAACTCAGGTCAGAATAATAGTATTTCATGACAGAAAGAATATGTCTACACTCTTGATGTTAGTCTAATGTTTAAATATTTGTACTGCACAGAAAATTTGCTAAATAAATGTAAATATTAAAAGTTTTTCATGAACTAAAGATTGTTTTTTTATGCATGAATGGCAATTAATAAAATAATGATCAACGTTTTCAACTTGCTTACATGTTAATTTTGCCGGTTAGGTTAGTTTGAAATTAGTTTTTTAATACATTTTCTATATGTAATATGTATTTATATAGCACATTTATTGTGTTTGGCCATATATTTTATTTAGTTATTGCATTTTTCATTTTACCATACTGGTTTTGTTTTTTACATTTTGTACTGCATTTAAAGATTCAAACTGTTGTGAGGGTTTTTCTAGCCATTAATTTTTTTATTGGTCTCAAATACTCAGTGTCAGTAGCAAGTCACGCTCAGGAAAACATGCTAAACTTTTAAGTAAACTTTTACTTTCAGTCCAACAAAGTCAAATAGGCATATGGTGAAATTATCATACGATTGCCTTCTTATGAATGTCTGCTTGAATTTTTTGTTAGCAATAAGTATTGGGGTTGTAATGTTTTGTGAAACATTTTTTTGTGTTCTTTTCCTTTAAGAAATGATGTTTGTTTTAATTTATGACTGAACTTAGGGTCAATTTGATTGATTAATTGATTGATTGATTGCATTTTTTTATTTACCATATGCTTCTGTTCAAAGCAATTTGACAAATCAGGATAAAAGAAGCTCTGCAAAAATTTATATTAACAATTGTTGTTGTTGTTAATGTTGTTTATTTTATTTTATTTTATTTTATTGATACCTTGTAACAGTGTTTGTAGAAAAGTGTCTGTGTATAGGGAAAAAGGATAGATAGACAGACAGACAGACTGACTGACTGACTGACTGACTGACTGACTGACTGATTGATTGATTGATTGATTGAAAAATGTATACTTCTTATTCAGCTTAAAATGTTATTTTTTCAAAAATGAAAATTATTTTATTATTTACTTACCTTCATGTCATTCCAAACCCAAGACCTTCAATAATTTTCGTAGCACAAATTGTGATGTTTTAAGTGAAATCAGAGAGCTCCTTTATCCCCCATATACAGCAAGGCTAAAGACTCATTCACAAGTCCAGAAAGGTATAAAAACATCCTCAAAACCTAAAAAAAAAAAATCCATGTTTTTCAGTGCTAAAACATGAATATTTTCAAGATACAAGAATAATTTTTATGTATTTAAAGATTCAAACTGTTGTGATGGTTATAATACCCATTAATTGTTTTATTGGTCTCAAATACCCTTTTATGTGCCAACCAAAGTGTCAGTAGCCAGTCATGACTTAAACTTTGACATCTCCCTCAGTGTCTGCTCACATATGGATATATTGGAAATATAACACTGCATTAAAATCCCTGGCGGCTTATTAACTGCATCACATCCAGCTCATTTATGATCCACTCCCACACGCAGAGTCCCTCTGGCTAGCTATGAGGCACATAATCAGTATTATTGTCACAATTACGCTTCAACTTTTTTTCTTTCAGAAACTTGTTAACAAGCTTTATGAACTTGCTCCAGTTCAACTTTCTCTTTTCAATCCACAGCAGCATGTCCTTGATCAGACACTCTGTCTGAAGCATTAAGAGTGTGGTGTTAAAGAGCTACTACACTATGACCTTTTCCACCTTGTTTTGCTGTAGTAAACGTTGAGCTGTGTTCTCTGTGCGTCATAATGGCAGAGCTCTGGTAATGATGCTCCAGAGATGCACTCTTTGCTTATGTGTACAGTCTGCAGCACACTCTGTTTGTATGGTTGATGTCTCCCCCTGAGGTCTGTTTAAGCAGACTTCTGATACTGAATTAATGACAGGAAGCTTTGATGTTACCGGCAAGCTCAAACTCATGCGAAGTTTGCACTAGAGAAAGAGATGACATCCCTAGAGGAAGAGTTTAGGACTGTGCTGTGTGTGTGTTTGTATGTGTTTGCACTGCTGAGCATGTTTTCAGTGAATGTTACATTTTGATTTGGATATCTCATATCGGCACTGTACAAAACCCTGTTAATTAGAGCTTTTCTGGTTTGTGATTCATACTTTTTTATTTATAATTTTTAAAGTACATTGTTTCAGATTATTAAAAATGTCAATGGACGGCACTTTGTTAAACTTTTTAGCATCACAACATTTTTGGAGTAGATCAAAATCCCATAATGCAAAAAAAACCCATATAATTAGCAAAAGTCAGTAAACTATTAATTAACTCATAGGGCCTTGTCACACCCGACGCAATAAGACACAAGACGTGTTTGTTTCAATTTGTTGCTATTTTCAGACCAGCGCAACCCTAATTTTCACGTTTTGCACCACATTGTTTAAATAACAATTTCATTTGCGCTACTTTGTGGACTCATGGTCCACAAACGGTGTGTCGGTCTATAAAGGAGGTGTGTTAAGGCACATTGTTGGTGCGTTGCTATTTTGAGAAACTGAAATAGACTGCGCCGTTGACCAAGTAAAAGCTGGTCTAAAGTCCAGCGCAGAGTGCATTAGTTATGTGCCTATGTGGTTTCAAATGCTTAATACACACAGGATGTACAGCAATACACAAATATCTTTCATTCATTTTTAACCCGTTTTGCGGGGCTGGGTCGCGAGGACAGCAGTCTTAGGAGAGAATTCCAGACTTCCCTCTGCCCAGACACTTCCTCCAGCTCCTCCGAGGGTTTCCTGAGGTGTCCCAGCCAGCCGAAAGACATAGTCCCTCCAGCATGTACTGGGTCTTGCCCGAGGCCTCCTCTAGGTGGGACATGCCTGGAAAAACTCCCTAGATCCCTCAGGAGGCATCTGAGGCATGCCTGAGCCACCTCAGCTGACTTCTCTCGATGTGGAGGAGCAGCGGCTCTACTCCGAGCTCCTCCCGGGTGACAGAGCTCCTCACCCTATCTATAAGTATCCCTGCGAAGGATACTCATTTTGGCCACTTGTATCCGAGATCTTGATAAAAAATAAAAAAATAAAATGTTACAAAAAATATAATTTAATATAAAAACCACTAAGGTGGTGCAGTGGGTAGCGGTGTGGCCTCACAGCAAGAAGGTCACTGGTTCAAGCCTAGGCTGGATCAGTTGGCATTTTCAATTCAGTTCAGTTCACCTTTATTTGTATAGCGCTTATACAATATAGATTGTGTCAAAGCAGCTTTACATTCAAGATTATAGTAAATTGAAACAGTGTCAGTTCGATTTTCAGAGTTTCAGATCAGTTAAGTTCAGTTTAGCTCAGTTCAGTGTGGGTTAATAATCACCACTGAGAGTCCAAACACTGAAGAGCAATTCCATCGATGCGCAGCTCTACAGCACCTGAACCATGCAAGCTAGAGGCGACAGCGGTGGGGAAAAAACTTCACCAATTGGCAAAAGTGAAGAATTTAAAAAACCTAGAGAGAAACCAGGCTCAGTTGGCCACGACCATTTCTCCTATGGCCAAACGTCTTGTGCAGAGCTGCAGTCTAAGCGCCGGAAGATGGAGAATGCTGGACCTCAGCATTTCTGTGTGGAGTTTGCATGTTCTCCCCATGTTCGCCTGGGTTTCCTCCAATTAGAACTGAATTTAGAAATAGTTTTGAAACTCTTTGCGCTTAACAAACCAAATTTAATATGTAGACTAATTGATGTCTTCAGTAGAGTGAATTTACACTGTTTACTTTTACGAAAGTAAAGGAGTAAAGTAAAGAATAAAAGTAAAGTAAAGAGAAAGTACATAAAGAGGCTGAATGGAGAAGGCTCGTTCATTATCCTTACACCCAGATGGTCTGCTTAACTGTTTTCTCGCTAGTGAAGCGTTTAGTTTTTCCATTCAGTTTTTCCACTTACAAAGTTGCAAATGAACCATAGCATGATGCAACTGATTCTTAAAGGGAATGGGAGACTCTGATTTAAATGCACGTTATGTTCAAAACACACCCATAATTCATTATTATTAAGAGAATAAGCACAACCCTGTTAGACCATGAATTGCAGTGCAGAGTGTATTTTTCCGTCCTTAAAATAGCAAACGTGGATTCGGACACACCCTTAATGTGATTTTGACTTTTTTTACCTAGATATTTACAATAGAGCCCATAGTTTTACAGGGTATTGTCTGTGCTCATCTGTACATTGTTTAGTACAATTTAGTATGCTTTAGTACATTGTTTTGTAATGCAGCCTGAGCCTATAAATAGATTTAATATAAAATATCAGGAGAGTGAAATTCAGAAAAAATGGCTCAAAATGTGTACACTAAATAACAAAGCAAGAGCAAGACTTGTACATAAGTGGTTAGGTACAGTTATATTATGGCTAATTGTTACCATGACCATTATGAAGTATTCAGGTTGTTATTTCACAGACTAATATCACAACCCTGTTGTCATAGCAACAAAGCAATGCTAATATTCAAGCATGTTCTTAAAAATGCTGTTGATGCTACGCTAGTAATTATGGCACAATATCTATTAAAAAAAACTGTAAAAAATCTGTAATGGTTTAGTTTCATCACGTTCCTCTTAATAGGATGAGACAATCTGTAAAAATAAAAATACCTTATTGATTTTGATGTGATGTTTATAGCCATTTCCCTTCTTTTGTGGTTTTAAATAATCAGTGAAATCAATTTGTATTTTTAAAAAAGGACTGTGTGATTGTCAAGTGTTGTTATAAGCAACTACATGCATAACCAACAGCCTCACTTTCTTTCTTTCCCTCTCTCTCTCTCTCTGTGTTTTAGGACTATGCTAAGAAAGAGAAAGCCATTGCAAAAGCCCTGGGGGATTTGAAGGCTAACTTCTATTGTGAACTGTGTGACAAGCAGTACCATAAATATCAGGAGTTTGACAACCACATCAACTCCTATGACCACGCACATAAACAGGTAAACTTATAACATGAGGAGGCAGGAAAGCATGCAGAAATGAAAGAATATTTGAAGCATTAATTCATAAGTCAATACTAATAAGCAGTGTGTCTGTGTATAATGTTTTGCATAGAAATTATTGTGTGCTTGCTTGACCATTGTTTGCTTTTTGTTTTCCCAAATGGTCTTAAGCGTACAGTATGTTGTTGATAAACCAAATATTTGTATACTTTGCTTATTATCCTGAAGTTCTAACAGCACTCAGGCACACAAGCAATACATGTTTTTTGTTAAATCAAATGTTTTTTTTTTTTTCAAATGTCACATTTGCCTTCTTATAAGAGTCTGCTTAAAGGTGCTGTATATAAGTGTTTGATTCTTCTAAAACATAAAAACAACATAATATGTTTGCAGATATTTAAGAAACATGCCAAGTGAACAACTTGTTGATCTAAAAAACAATGCTGAAGTCAGATATTCTGCTTTGAAAATGTACATTACGTGCTGAAACGGCTGTCTTTGTTTTGGTAATTTAACCCACCCAATGCTAGTTTAGCTAATTATATTTTAGCACTCCGAGGTGCCTTGACCGTGTATTTCATTCATTCAGTTAGAAAGGCTCTAACTATAGTGTGCATCTGTGACCCAAATGCAACCTCCGGTGAAGAGTAGCAGACTCTGAAATAAGATGATGATTCAGAGTTCCACATAAGGTGTTTATTAAATAACAAATAATATAAATATTATGAATGTAAACATTAGGGGAGCAGGTTACATTCTAACCCCATGTCCCAACAACACGCCAAGTGATGAGATTTGCAGTGATAAGCAATTTGGCTGTTTGCACCAGACGAAACTCGACAGAAATTTAAATACAGCCATTCAGAAGAACAGAATAGTGCATATACTGCACTCCGATGAAATGGTAAGGTTTATAATCTAATTAATACTTATAAAACCTCTTTAAAATTATTAAATGTAGATGCTGAATCACTGATATGTGTTGGCCTACACTGAGTCACTGTTCAAAAGTTCAATTTCAAACGATTAATTTTATTCTCAAGATGTGAGATGAACTATCTGCTGCTGCTTTAAGTATATGACAAAAATGGCATTCATACTCACATTATAAGCATTTAACAGTGAATAAAGCACACAATGTGTACCTGAGATGATTTTCTGTTGTTCAGCTGCAAGAAATAAAAGCCATTTCTAAAATATAAATTTCTCCTTTTAATATAGAAAATAATCCTTCTATGGTGTGATGTTGCTTTTATTTAGAACACAGTTTAAATCAGCCTTTAGGCTTGACAGTGAGGCACACTGCTGTTAGTGTCGTCAATCTGGCAATCTGCATTTACATATGTTTTGAACCAAATGTGCAATACAGAGTTCAATCACTGAGTGTCAAACTTGCAAACTGCACCTTTAACTGATCAGTCAGTTTTTTTTGTTAGCAATTGGGGTTGTAATGTTTTAAACTTTTTTTGTGTGTTTTTTTCCTATAGGAATGTATGCTTGTTTTGATTTTTGGGTTTGTTTGATTGATTGATTGATTGATTGATTAATTGAATGTTTTATTGATTGATTGATTGATTGATTGATTGATTGATTGATTGATTGATT
>CAIGQZ010033112.1:12838408-12856464 GCA_903798205.1 Danio tinwini
ATTGATTGATTGATTGATTGATTGATTGATTGATTGATTGATTGATTAATTGAAATCAGATTTATGTATGGATGGATGGACGGACGGACGGGCGGGCAGGCAGGCAGGCAGGCAGGCAGGCAGGCAGGCAGGCAGGCAGGCAGGCAGGCAGACAGACAGACAGACAGACAGACAGACAGACAGACAGACAGATAGATAGATAGTGAGCGACTCGTTCACAAGTCCAGAAAGGTATATCAAGGTATCCTTAAAAAAAATTGTGTCCATGTGTCTTCAATGGTATAACAGGAATATTTTCAAGATACAATAATACTTTGTGTGTAGCTAAAACAATATTAACAGCTTTATTCAGCAGTTTCTTCTCCTCTGTGTCACTATAGGGTGCTAACATTAGAATATGTCCCAATTCTCTTCTTTTTTTTATAACAAAAAATCATAAATTTGTATCATAATTTTCACAAGACACCAAATAGAATGCTATTCATACCGAAAAATCATGTCAGGCATATTTACAACAAGCATCACTTGATGATGACTTTTAAAATTTAATTACTTTTAAATGTAATTACTTAATTATTGGAAAAAGAAAAAGAGAAGATCTGATTAGATTCATCAGGAGAAAGTATAAGTCATGTAATGTAATTACTTGGAAGATTAATAGGAGGAGCAGGTTTCGAAGAGTGGCAGGAGCTCAAA
The DNA here is from genome assembly GCA_903798205.1 of Danio tinwini. Classification (NCBI taxonomy): domain Eukaryota; kingdom Metazoa; phylum Chordata; class Actinopteri; order Cypriniformes; family Danionidae; genus Danio; species Danio tinwini. Next base: position 12,839,105 of record CAIGQZ010033112.1, read on the forward strand.
CTGAGTCTGATACCCATCTGGGATTGAACATGGCATCTCGAGAAGCAACTTAATACAATGTGTGTGATACTGATTCAAGACTGTCACATTATCCTGAGTGCTGTTCAACAAACTGACTCTCTAACAGTGAACAGCACACACAACAATTAAACTCTTTTCAGTTCTCGACTTCACATATTTTATTCATCTTCATCATAAGAGGTCAGTGTATTATTTTTTCAGAAACTAAATACTAATAAAAATGTACAGTTAAAGGTAAGACACAGCAGGTAAAAGCTGTTTTTCATGCACCTGCAAATTTTGAGTTTTTGGGCTCTCATAAAGTATTATGTCAGTTTAATGGAAAGAAAACTTCAGAAAATGGGTTTTATTTCAGCTATATTTACTGCTCACTCATGTATGTTAATGTAGAGTTAATACTTAATAAATAATAAACTACACTCACCAGCCACTTTATTAGGTACATCTGTCCAACTGCTCATTAACTAATCAGCCAATCATATGGCAGCAACTCAATGCATTTAGGCATGTAGACATGGTCAAGATAGTCTGCTGCAGTTCACACCGAGCATCAGAATGGGGAAGAAAGGTGATTTAAGTGACTTTGAACATGGCATGGTTGTTGGTGCCAGACAGGCTAGTCTAAATATTTAAGAAACTGCTGGGACTTTGCGCACAACCATATCTCGGGTTTACAGAGAATGGTCCAAAAAAAAAGAAAGTGAGAGGCAGTTCTATGGGCACAAATGACTTGTTGATGCCAGAGGTCAGCGGAGAATGGCCACACTGGTTCGAGCTGATAGAAAGGCAACAGTAACTCAAATAACCACTTGTTACAACCGAGGTATGCAGAAGAGCATCTTTGAATGGACAACACGTCAAACCTTGAGGCGGATGGGCTACAGCAGCAGAAGACCACACCAGTTGCCACTCCTGTTAGCTAACAACAGGAAACTGAGGCTAGAATTCGCACAGACTCACCAAAATTGGACAATAGAAAATTGGAAAAATGTTGTCTGTCCTTATGAATCTCGATTTGTGCTGCGACATTCAAACAGTAGGGTCAGAATTTGGCATCAACAACATGAAAGCATGGGTCTACCCAGCCTTGTATCAACGTTTCAGGCTGCTGGTGGTGGGGGATATTTTCTTGGCATACTTTGAGCCAATTTGTACCAATTGAGCATCGTGTCAGCGCCACAGCCTACCTGAGTATTGTTGCTGACCATGTCCATCCCTTTATGACCACAGTTCACCCATCTTCTGATGGCTACTTCCAGCAGGATAACGCACCATGTCATAAAGCATGAATCATCTCTGGTATCTTGAACATGACAATGAGTTCACTGTACTGAAAAAGGCCTCCACACTCACCAGATGTCAATCCAATAGAGCACCTTTGGGATGCAGTGGAATGGGAGATTTGCATCATGGATGTGCAGCTGACAAATCTGCAGCAACTGCATGATGCTATCATGTCAATATGGGCCAAAATTTCTGAGGAATATTTCCAGTACCTTGTTGAACCTATGCCACGAAGGATTAAGGCAGTCCTGAAAGCAAAAGGGGGTCCAACACGGTACTAGTAAGGTGTACCTAAAAAAGTGGCCAATGAGTTCTAATGCTTAATGAATTATTTAAAGTGTGCAGATATTATAAAGTATTGTAAACCTGACTTTATTCAGTGTCCAGATGTTTGTGCTAGAAATTTTTATTGAAATAACACCTCATTTGCATATTAAAACATTAGATAAAAAAAAATAGTAGGAACAATTTTTTTTATTTTTTGTGTAATCTAATGGGGATATATAGTGAAAAGTATTAGTTAATTTTGAAACCCTACTCACCAGCAGTGTCTTGCCTAAATAAAAAGCATGAAAAGCATAGAGAGATATATAGAGAGAGAAACATGAGTCAGTCTGAACGGGCTGCTCACTGACAGCTACACTAGAAACAGACAGAGAGAGGGAGGAAAGTAATTACACATGTTGTTGCGATGGATTTCATCTCCGTGCAAACATGGCTCTGATCAAACCACAGATGACTGCACACTTGTTCACTGTGCAGATGTGTCTGTTCCTGTTAGTCAAAGTCAATGAGTCAGAGATGAATGATGCCAGCTCAGCACCAGCATCCGTAATATTCCATAATCAATCACCAGTGCTTCACGTCCGTACTTTGTCATCAAAAAATTAGCATGTCATTCTTGTTTCTGTTTAATTAATTGTAACCAAGTATTTTTTCATAGCGTAATAGCTTTAAATTAGTCATCTTTGTGCAGACTGTAATAAATAATATTTTTTTGTGACAGATATTGTTGTAAGACATCAAATAGTTTTTTGTTATGAATTTAATTGAATTTGAGCAGTGGCCTAATAGTTGCATACATTGAGCTTTGGAGCACAATATGAAAATATTGAAATATCATATTTATATGGGTGTGTGTGTGTGTGTGCAGTGTGCGAATTACAGAGGGGTTTGGGGGAGTCTGACCTCCCTAATTAACACTTAATCCGCCTGAAGGACGACAAAGCAAGATTGGTTGGGGGGGGGGGGGGCGCTCTGATCTGTATCTTAAAGGGCCCCTATAATGAAAATCATCTTTTGTAAGCTGTTTGGAAAGAACTGTGTGTGTGTGCGTGCGTGCGTGCGTGCGTGCGTGCGTGCGTGCGTGCGTGCTTGCGTGCCTGCCTGTGTGCGTGCGTGTGTGTTTGTGTGTGTGTCTCTTTTTTTTTCTGACGTAAAAAAAAAGTCCAAATCCCTCCCATTTTGAGGCCCACCGCAATGAGACGCTCCCTGCCCATCGAGTTGATTGACAGCCACATATTAACATGTCTCTGTAGTAACACGTATAATTATATCAACAAGACAGGATGTGCACAAAGCAACTGGGATTAAACGATCTGTTCAGCTCGCTATGATCATCAATTATCATCAAATGTGATCAAAAATGATCAAGTTTAAAATGTTTTTAAAACAGTGCATGTTTGTAATAAATTAAAGCTATTTCACCAGGTTTATTACCACAGCCACATGTCAGTATAATTATAAAAGAAGATGCTTCAATCCTGGTTTTTGAACATTAAATCAGGTTTTTTTTATTTTACATTTCTGTGCACATGTGTTTACATGTTATTACAGTATAGAAACATGGCGCCTGTCAAACTATTCGTTTGGCGGGGAAAACTGTTGCAGTGGGCCTCAAAATCACTGGAATTTGGGTCCTATTTTAATGTCAGGAAATTTAAAAAAAGGCTTGTTGGCTTTATATCACTCCAGCAGGACTGTGGACACACTATACCTACACTTCTGTCCAAACAGCTTCAAAAGTTGATTTTCATCATAGGTACCCTTAATAGAACACATAAAATAACTCATTATACAACATAACTTGCTTAAATGAACATGCACAAATATGAGGAATGTACAAAATGCATATAGATAACAGAAAGTTAAACCATGTAACTTTTATTCATTTACTATAGTTTTTCATAATTTTAAAGCACACTCATTTTCATCTTTAGTGCATGTATCTACTTCATGTAGCAGATGTTTCATAAGTATTTGTTTGATAAGCATTTTTTAAGTCATGCGCCACAAAATTTTTGCATTGTTTGTGTACTCAAACTACTCAAACACTATGACTGGACTATTAAATATCTTGGGATTGTAGAACTTTTTGTGCCTTTAATACTGACCAACACTATAATGAACAGGAAAATAATGTTGTTGGTCTGTGAATTGACTTTTCTAACAGGTCAAGAACCTCCCACGAGAGATGTTAATTTATTTGAAAGGTGCTGTTGAACTCGTACTGCAGGCAGCAAGAGTGTTTCATTAGATGGAGTTATGTATAGTCGACTGTGTAAAATATGCATGCTGTGAGGTTGGCGGTTCAGGCATTTTGGTGCAACCCCAACCCAACTGCTTCACATATCGCTCTAAAAACACACAGCCTGGCCGTGCTCCCTGTCCTGAGTAGCAATACTGTATATTTCACAGCCCACAGGATCCCTGCAGTTGCTTTTTTTTATTTGTGATGTACTGTATGTGTGTGTGTGTGTGTGTGTGTGTACTGTATGCATTGACTTGTGCCAAACATGGTTAAGAGGTTTGATTTAATCTTTAAAAGCCACAAAACCTTTCCTAGAGAGCAGCTATGCTAATCAACCAGCTGTCCTCACTTCAGTAAAAAGAAAAGGGGGGAGATGAGGTTAGGCATGAGATGGAGATTACAGTGCAAAAAATGAGAGAAGCAAACACGTGGATTTAACCCGCATGTTGTGTTTGGGAATCTACTTTAGAAGAGCCTAAGGCAATTTCATAGCTTGTAAAAAACGCACTGAAGCATTATGTTACCTTCAATTATTTTTGTTTAGGGCATCTAGGGTGAGAGCCTAGATACAGTATAAAACATGAAAAAATGCAAGGAATTTTAACCCATTGGACAGGGTTCATACGGTCATGGAAAACCTGGAAAAGTCATGGAATTTTGACATGGCATTTTCCAGGCCTGGAAAAGTAAAAAAAAAACAGAAAAACCCACAAGGTTTTCAAAATATCATGAAAATTACATTTACATTTAGTCGTTTAGCAGACATTTTTGTCCGAATCGACTTAAGCTGCGGTCACACTAGAGCATGTGCATGCAAAATTCTGTCGTTCCGCGCTGCGAAAAGGGGCGGGGTTAAACAATATGATTAGACATTAATAGTAAGTGTTTACTATAAAAAATAAAAGTAAAGTACAAATAAAAGTAAGCGTTTGCTCCATATTTTACATTTCTTATTTTAAATTATTTTCTATTGGTCTCATGCAATCACCTGATGTGATTTCGCAGGTAAAAATTCACCAAGCTTGAACTTTCGAATGCAGTGAAATGTGAAACACGTGCTTGCGTTTCTGGTCTACCGCATTCGCATGCCTATGAATGGAAGTCTATGGAGCGAACAGCGCAGTGCTTTATAATAGAAGTATAGTTTTACCTACTACTGCTAGTTTAACAAACTATTAAGATTATGTCAAATTAATTTGACAAATATCTGTATATTGGAATGGAGGTTAGTTATTTTTACTTCTTTTCTTTTGTTGGCCAAAAACATGCTCTCGCATTATTAGTGCTGTGTAAGCATCATCTATTTTACATAGATATAAAAATAAATGAAAACTTTTGCATGTTTTATGATATGCTGTAATAAATTAAATGTTTCTTATGATTTACCACATATATCTAGACATTACATCAAATATTAGGTCATGAAAATTGACTTGAAAATCCTGAAAAAGTCCAGGAATTGTTGTAGTAAAAATGTGTATAAACACTGATTGGGAGTCTTTTAAAAAAGTACAAAAAGGACAAAAATGACAGCGTGAAAATTTTTTTATACGTTAACGTATTATTTCATTATATTTGCACACTTTCCTTGACATATTTTTTCATTAGTATCAGTCCTTATGACAGCTATCAGAAGTGCATTAATTTTAAGCATTTTGACACATTAAAATACAGTTTGTTTACATAAGGCCACTGTTGTTGGATTTTTTTGTGTTTTTGCAATCTTGGATAAGTCAATGGTCAGAAGCTTCATTCAATTGGATGCTTTTATAAAAAACAAAACTACCACTCACACACATATCTCATACATATATACATATTTATACAACAGTTCTGTCTGGTTCTTGAATCTGATTGGCTGATAGCCGATATTCTGCAAATAGCAGCACTCCTACAGCCTTTTAACCCTTTACCCTTGTGTATTACTTCACCCACATACAGCGACAAGCAGAGGACACTCTACAGTTGCTGCTGTTGGACAACATAATGTACTTTTTAGGCTTTTTTTAGTCAAGAATGTAGTTGTTTAGATTGCAACTATTTAGATTATTTATGAGGATAGTGCCAATTTTAAATATTTATAATTTCTGAGAGATTAGTCTGTCTTTGAGCAGAGCAAAGATAATTGACGTTGTTCATCCACAAGATGGCGACAGAGACCGCATAATAAGCCCTTAGAGACGAAAAACTGTGTAATTTCTAACTACAGCTGATCAAATCATTATTGAACTGGTAAGTGACTTTCTGAGACCATCTCTTTCTTTTGTATGTTGTTGTGCTGTATTTATACCATATAATTGCAGTTTATTGAGTGTGAGATGGGACTCACATATCAGGAATGTGTGTATTTTTTATTGGCCACTCTTTGTACCTTAGTTTACTTTTTGGTTGGTCATCAGTTTGTTTCTAATGAGTCTCCTGTTTTTGTTACTGTAGACTAGTTCAGTAAAAAGAAAGAAGAAATGTCCGCATGTGTTTAGTGTTTTTTTTTATTGCAAATACAACAGTAATCGTGTAGTGTTTGCGCTACTTTGAAGTAGCAATGGTTTCTGCTGTTCTGACGACAGCTGCAAGTCAGAATGAATGGCGGAAGAAAGTAGAAGTTGTGTTTGATTGATTGTTGAAGTTGAGATTGATTTATATGCATAATCGTGTATATCATGTATATATATATATATATATATATATATACACATGATATACACGATTATGCAAATAAATCAATCTCTATAAGTAAAAATCGACAACATATGCTCTTTTTGAAAACATACTCCTATATACATTTCTGGAGATTGCGAATTATGTAGCCAAAGGAACGTATGGCTGTATTTCATCTTTAAAACGAATGATATGAGGCGGTATGATACAGTTCTTTTTTGCGTTACCAGCTCACCACTTACCTCCATATGGACGGCTTTTCCACTGTTACCAGTTTGTTCAGTGGCTTGCCATGTACATCGGCAGACTTGTGACATGGAGTGGAGTTGACCCCGACGATGGGATTCGAGTCTGGAATAAACAAGTAAATAATAGAGTGAGAAAATGTGGTAAAAATCAGGTGGCCGCAAGGGCTTTTCTTTTTTTAGGATTGCTTTTGAAAACATTGTCGGTTGGGTTTAGGAAGTGGGTGGGCACTAGTCAATCGGTGCTTTTGAAAATTCTATCAGTTGGGTTTAGGTAAGGAGGAGAGTGGGTCAGTCGATTTGTCAGTCAGTAAGACGACAGCAGCCTCTGGTAGATTTACGCGAGAAGATCAGGCGCAAAAGGTGCTCATGAGAGAAATTGGAAATCGTAAAAAGTGTACACAGTGGCCTGTAGTGAATTCACAAAAATAAAAACGGCAAAAGAACGTACCTCCTGGCATGTATTGGCACTCTCCAGAAATTAATACTGTAGAGGGGTACGTATTCAGAATGAGCATGGGTTAAAAAAGGAATATGTCCTACAGTGCTCTAAAAAAATCAATTATTTGCCAAACCTGAAAAATGTGCAAAAACATCACAAATGGTTAGGTTTATTGTTAAAACAGATAAAAATTAGGAAAACAATTACAGATTAGAAGCCTGTTAACAAAGAAGGCATGACTTTTTGCTTAAATGGCAATGTGATGAAATTTTGAGCTTCATGGAGACATTTTAGTATCTATAAAGTAGATTTACGATAGAAAATGGGCTGAAATATAAAACTTTTATTAATTTTTTATGCATATATTTGCAATAATGCTACACAAATGATCACAGAAGCTAAACCATAAAAGACAAAAATGGCCATAACAATACAACTTGTTTAATGGTAACATTGTTCTAAAGAGACACGGAATAAAAACCTCATATTTTGTATTTCTTTTTTTAAGTTATTGACATTGATTGAGGTGTTGTACATAATTTTAAGTTTATTACAAATTCTGTTATTTGTTTGCTGAGATTTAGAAAACATGCTAAGTCCACATACTTAGTTTTTAGAAAAACTGTGTAAGAGTCAGTTTTCCTATTAATAAAATGTGTGCTCTGTGTCACAATGTGTGTTTTTGTTTTGCTCTACGTGATCCTGCCCGTTGCCTCTTTACCCAATGGTATATAAACAACCTGGGTTGTCAGTTAGTAGGAAAAACTGCATGTTGCAGCCATGGATGAGCTAGATATGGGTTATCTTGTCCCATGTGTCATGACAGACTAAATACAACCTAGCATAAACAAACAGTACAGAGTTTTGGAAAAATATTTCCATGTAAAGTATTCAGTATAATAACAAATAATATTATTTTATTTTTATCATTTGAAAGCATTTCACTGGCATGTTTATCTCACTGTCATTAGTTCTGTTTGTTGCATTGCAGAAAATAGTGTAATGCACATTAAGAAACAGCTATTGATGCAACAGATTATACACAACCCGCCACAGAAAAAAATTCACTAATTTGATGGGACAGAGAACTGAGGAGGATGAAAAGGTCTGCTCTCTAACTGTTTCTCAGAAGCTGGGTTGAAGTAAAACTCACTGAATTGTTTTCGTAAGAGGTAGGAGAGGATGTATTGTTTCAACTTTGAAGATTGACCCAGACACTTTCAAAATTTCAGCCATCCATCTCAAAAAGCTTTGTGACTATGAAATAAAAAAGGATAAATATTGGAGATGTGTTTGAAATTTAGACAGCTCAAAGCCCATTGCTAGTTGTGCACATTGGTGTCGTCAATCTGGCAACCCGTATGAGCCAATATTTTGAATTTGAACTGCAACCCCGTTCAACTGCTAGCTATCAACTGCATTTTTTATCCCATCTGTCATTCACTCTATCATTCAGTCTATCATGCTGCCCTGGCTGACACCTTCCTATTTCTTTGTGAAGGATTCAAATTTAAGATGTGAATTAGTATATATATATATATAAAAAGTTGTATTTGTTTTTAGAAACGACATATTGGGATACATACATCACTGTAATGCCTTAAAACAAGTCGATTTCAACAAAATATGAGGGTTGAATGAGAAAACGAACAAGCAGAAGATGAAAAAGACTAGGAAAATATTAGGAGAAAGTGTCAAAATGACTGTTTTGAACAGCTCCACCACAGACTGAGAGCAGAATCTGAAGGGAATCCCCTGCTAGACTCTTATGGCTGAGGTGGATTTTGCGCCATAGAGACCTATAGATATGAAGCTTGGAGATAATCCATATTTCATAACCCGCAGTCACTGGGGGGTGCAGAGGAAGGATTCAATCCGATCTGAAGGAGTCCAAGCCTAGTCACGTCTGTGTTCCTATAAAAAGCGCAGCAGGCTGCTTAATGTTTAAAAAATAGCCATGGGACATGCGAGTGTGTGAGTGTAAGGTCTACCCTCAGGGCATTTAGCGGTGTGGGACGACTCAGGAGAAGAAAAAGAGAATGTATTTTTAAAGCTGCACAAATAGTTCATTTGTCCTTCTATGTACGATTCCTTTGTGGCTTCACACCCAGAAAGTGTTTTGCAAAGAAACGATCAGCAAAAGAAAAAGAAGGGATGCTTTCTCAGCCAAAAGCGGTGAGTCAGCAGCCTGAAATGAATGAATGGAGAACAGTTATAAAGGGACGAGGGGATAAGCTCAGACAAATAATTGCACAAAACTTCATTTGCAGCAGATGGAGGAATTTGTCTGATTCCTCATGAACCTTTAAAAAGCCTCAAGGTGCTGTATTGAGAGCTGTTCTGTTCTGTTATGTAAACAGCCACTTTAGATGTTCCAGTCATTACTCGAAGCCGCATTGCTAGTATCTGATAAGACAATAATAGAATCTTTGCTAGGGGCTCTGCATTTACCACCAAGTCAATATCCACTTTTGCTAGAAAACTGCATAAATGTACAGTGCTTGTATAACCAATGTGTTGTAATACTTGTTTGTACTATACACTGAAATAACAATGTTTTTCTCACAGGCACAGATTGTGCGACTTAAGATTCATGTAACCAGTATTATTTTAGTATAAGTGAGGTAATATAGGTTTTTATTTATTTAATAAAATATTAAAATAATGTTTATTTCAAGAGTTCACACACAGCTGATGATTAATCACAAAGGCATGCTGTCCAGGAGAGAACCCTGAGCTCATAAGATCCTTGAGCCCGGAGCTCCCTCTTGTTTGCAGGGCAAGAGTTTGAGCTCAGGTAGATCTTGACAACTTTCCTGCTGTTTGAAGCTAGTGAGCAATTAAGGATTGTTATGAAGAGATAACTACTTACTAGGAGCACATCTATAGTGCCAATTTGGATTAATCAATTAACTTAGGTTGTATCTAGGAGCACATCTATAGTGCCAATTTGGATTAATCAATTAACTTAAGTTGTATATTTTTGGATGGTGGGAGGAACCGGTGGGACCTGGGGGAAACCCACTCAAGCACAGGGAGAACATGTGAACTCCACATAGAAATGTCGGGAAACAGTGCTAACCACTGGGCTGCCGTGCCACCCATCTAGAAAAGTTGGAGGAGTAGGGGAGGAAGGGGGAACTTAACTTAGAACTTAGGTTATTTATGGACACATCGTCTGATTGGCTAATGCGGGATCAATCATAAACACGTGATCCTTTCGAAATTTTTTATTTTAATAAACTTCAGAGATTTAATAACTTTGTTGTGTGGTTTTGTGAATGTGTTTATATAATTTATCTTCTTATTTAGTCTTAGTTAGTAGTGCATGAAGAAAAATGAGAAATGTTTCATTTGCATCTAGCATTTTTACTTCTGTTACATTTATGTTATTTCATAGTTTTCTTCTATTTTTTTTACAGGTATAACAACAGTTTTATTGATTTAACTATTATAAACTTAATTGTAATTTTCTCAATGAGGAATCAGTGTGTGTTCATAATCTTGTTCTTATTTTAATTTAGTTGTATATGATCAAGGTACTAGTTATAACAAAAATTTATGGATAATTACATGCGACTAATCCATTTACATTCTTACCATATAGTAAGCTCTAGTAGTAAATTTATATTACTCAGTATATATTACTTAAATGTATAGTTGCACTGTAAAACAAAGTGTACACTTAATATATGGGTAATGAATCAGGTTGACAACAGATGTGAGAATCCACGTGCAGTTTATTAAAGAATCGTCAGACAGGCAAAGACGGAACAGGAACAGGAACAGACGGGAGCATGTAGGTAGTCAGAAAAAGCGTAGTCAGAAAAGCAAGCAAATGTTCAGGACAGCTGGCAAAACAACATAAACAGTAAACAAAAGAAGAGGCTGTTTTCATTTTAAAACACTGCGGCTCCATGTCAGTGTGGATGGGGAAAAACAGAGACATCTGAAAATGGAGACGTGGCTGTAGACCTTTGATTGGGGCTTTTCCCTCAATATTAAGTGCACAAAGTTTCGTCTTGCACCCTTTCTGTAAGTTTAGACTTTGCAAGTTTGATATGGAAAACAAACTCCATAGGACACGTTGGGTAAATCTTCAAAGGGAACAGTGTACTTTATAAAGTCATTCACATCACCCTGACTACGTTGTTTTACTATCTTAACATCAATATGAAGACATGATATGAGGAACTGCCTGTTTTCCTTTTGATATAACCAACTTAACCGACACCAAAAATGTTAAGGCATCCTGTAGCTACATAATGACCATCATCTTCACTGTATGCATATTTATAACAAAACGGACCCTATAATATTATTGCCTTGTAATGAAGTTTACGGCCACCTGGCCGCCGGGAAGAAGGAGGCGGAGAACCGACGCTGGTTTAAATAAATATTTATTAATAAAAGGGGACGGCAGCTCCTCACGGAGACTGCCGTCTAAATCAAAACAAACGGACGGCAGCTCCTCACGGAGACTGCCGTCAAACTGAAAGCAAAAGTAATACATGTCCGGGCCCGGTCCTCTCTCTCTGTCCTCTGCCATCGTTCCTCCTCTTATAGTCCAGAGCTCCTTCCGTGGGATTGAAGGCAGGTGCGCGCCACAGGTGCATCTCATCTGTGGCGGGCCACGTTTCGCTCCCACGGCTCTCGGCCACGCCCCCTCGCCACATGCCTCCTTATATTTTCATTTGAAAAATATGAAACATACCCTCTCTTTTGCTGAATATCAGTTTTAATAATCAATAATGACCATTATAAAAGTGTAACATACAATACGTTTATACAATATAGGAAATATGCAGAATCAGAGTATGTGGTTACATAAATCAATATATTAACTTGCAGTATCTTTGTGCTCAGCCAAAGCATGTTACCTAAAATCAAGTAATAGATTCAAAAGACAGAAGATGTTATAAGTCATTAGATAGAGACAAGATGAATTAAATATCAAGTTTAACAACTATAGTAAGATGACATCCAGCGGTAAATTCTTGATGAACTGTCCGATGTGCGCTGTTGTCACCTGGGGAGGTGTGCTCAAAGCACCCACTGACTGCTTGAAGCTCAGACATCTGCAGCACATACCAAAGTGTGTGTGTGTTTGTGGCCATGTGATGTGCGTTTTTTAGCAATGTAGTGTGGACAGAGATCTTTTCATAAATGCTAGATGAAACGCCAGTGTGGATGTGGATTGTTTTCATTCTAAAACGCTGTTTTAAAACTAAAATGTATTAGTGTAAATGGGGCCTAAGAATGTATTTACATTTAAATGCTCTTCACAGGACCATTAACGTTGAAACACATAGATATGTGAGTATTGTATTAAAATTTGAAACACGTAGCACAAAAATCACTGAGCAACAGACTTTGAAGCAAAAATGTGTTACAGTCTCCACTCCTCAAAAAAAAAAAACATAGTGTAAATGTGTGTGTCTGTACAGCAGAAGAAACAGCTTCTCTCTGGATGAAAGCTTCCCCCGAAAGCTCCTTACTACACCTTCCTGCAATATCCGGTTCCAAATCTCCTCTCCTCCCTCTCATACACTCACATCCGCTGAGCTTCAAAGGGTCTCCTATCCTGATCCTCTCAGGCACCTTACACACAGACTCATTACAGCATTCAAACATATACGCAACACACAAATGTTACAGATCACCTAACCTGACAGCCTGTCATCTTAGGAGCTGCTGAAGAGGCTCTAAAAGAGTTTTAGCAGACAGCTTTTTGCCTGCGGCCCAATGCTAAAACTCAGCACATGAGCCCCGTGCACGGTGTGCATCAGACAGCGGAGGATATTGGAAGCGTCTTTGGTGGATTATCTGCCTGTGAACGTGCAGATTGGGTTGAGGATAATCCACACGTTGATGCTTTTCTTCCTGGGGTGAACAGGAGCGACAGTTTATAATCAACGCTAAGTAGAAACACCAGCCTTCAAATCTCGGCTGAGGATTACATAGCTCCTTTTCTCGCGGCTGTCAGGAAGAAGATGCATTGTTTCAGCTGGGAGTCTGTAATCTTTAGTTTGAATTCCAAATTGCTAGATAGGTGCTTCTTGCACATGGGGTTTTATCATATTTCCAGGAATTTTATTAAATGTCCTTCTGAGCAAAAATGCTCTTGCTCGGCACGGAACTGTCCATAGAGATGGCTCTAGCGGAGAGAAGGGAGAAAAGAGAGGGAGTTTTTCATTTTCTTTTCAAGTAAATGCCCGAGGCTTATCGCTGCCTCTCTGCACCAACTGCAGTTGGCCACAGAATCAGTGCTGATGAGATTAGCCTGAGTGTGATTGGCGCAGACTCCCAGCAGAGAGTGTTTGCGCTGAAGGTGGCGTAATATAGGTGGCAGCTTTTTCATTTGCCAGCCGTGGATTTGGAGAGAGAATGTGCTGAATTGGTGCCACACGGCAGTGCAGAGGTAATGCACAGCCATTAGTACTGTTTAATGGGCAAAGTGGCATGGTATCTGTCTTTGTTACATGGGGAAATAAGTAGAATTCTTCGCTACATTCACAGTGAATGCTGAGTAAAACTTTTTTTTTTTTTGTAGAAACAGCATTGCTTGTGCACATATTTGAGCAAAGGCTCTTTGACATTGATTTCTGCATGCTCAATGTGATTTACAGAAGCGGGACATGTTGCTGGATCAGCTTTCTTTGTTGTTTCTGGAGCAACATTCCTACCAACCAACCACAGTGCTGTGATGTGAAGGCTTGGGGAATCTGGGAACAACAATGCATCCAGGAACTTGTCCTCCTTGTGTAAATCAAGTTTCATCAAGTTTGTTTATCCAGACAGGAGTAATGAAATCAGCTATTTAGAATCCCAGGCCACTGTATAAACACTGTTCAGAATACAGTTGGGCCACATTTTGCCTTCAGAACTGCCTTAATTCTTCATTACATGCACTCTAAAAATGCTGGATTGTTTTAACCCAACGTTGGGTCAAATATTGACAAACCCAACAGTTGGGTTAAAAGTAATTATTTTAACTCAATAGGAAAAACTTAATGCAATTTGACTCCACCTTGGATTACAGCAACATTTATTAGGTATTTATTAGGTTATTAGAGTGTAGGTAAGGTGCTGTAAACATTCTTCAAAGATTTTGGTCCATGTTCTGGTAGCATCACATAGTTGTAGACTGCATATACATTATCTTAACTATGGGATGTTTCACACCATCTCAAATGAGCTCCGGTGGCTGTGGAGGCCTTTTGAGTATAGTATAGTAATTAACTGCCTTGCTTAAGAAGAACAGTTTTAAACAATTTAAGCTTTATCTTGCAATAAGTCATGATCACGAGATGGTTACACTTGTGGTTGATTCCAAGGAACCCAGAAAAAAAAAATTCCCACACACTATTACACCACCAACAGCAGATAAATGCTTTCATTCTGTTTACAGCAAATTCTGCCCCTGCAATCTGAATGTTTTAGACTCATCAGAACAGATAAACCATTTCCAAACGTCTATTGCCAAACTTATATTACCTGTTCATAGCTGACATGAGTGACAATGCTGTGCTTTTTTTTCTGCTGCTGTATATTCTCTTTTTCAAACCCTTCCATTTAACTCTAGAGATGGTGTGGTTCTGGGATTTTTTTCCCAGTACACATTGGCTGGAATTATTCTGAATAATATTTCTGATCGCTGTTTCAAATCGAACCATTTCAAACAAATACAGTAATTTCCATATACCTCAAAAATGTTAAAAAGCACCTGTTCTATTTTATTTGATTTTAGTGTATATACAAACACTTTTTATAGTCATTAAACATAATTAGAGTGACCAGCATAAATGATTACATCCCTCACAGATCTCTCTTTAAAGTGAATATTTTCTATAAGAGGCTGTATAATAATATATTTGTGCATACACATTAGATTAGTCAATGTCAAAATCAAAACTGGACATAATCTAACAAAATTAAACAATGCAATAAAGTTAAAATCATTACTTACCAAGAAATTAGCACATTAACGCTTTCTTCTGATTCACTTCACTGCATCCAACATCTGATCGTGCCCATGATTCTGCTTGTGCAAAATTCAAATATTCGTGCTTTATTTCGATCGGCATTTGACCCTGATTGAGGCAGTTCATGACAGTTTTGACAGTTTAGAGTAATCTTGGGCAGAGTTAGTGTAAATAGCTTCAAGTGCAAATAGCAAGTGCAAATAGCCACTCCAAAAAAGACAACTTAAGATCACAGCCTTCATAAGAAGAACATACAAATAAATACAATTTGGTTAAGTTTGCAGCTTTTTTTTTTTTTTGCAAAACCTCTTTTGAATTTAAGGGCTCTATTTTAACGATCTAGGCACAAAGTCTAAAGCGCATGGCGCCAAAGCATTAAGGCTGTGTCCGAATCCACTTTTGCTATTTTAAGGATGGAAAAATACGGTTTGTGTCACGGCACATGGTCTAACAGGGTTGTGCTTATTCTCTTAATGAGTTATGGATGTGTTTTGAGCATAATGTGCATTAAACCAATCAGAGTCTCATCTCCCATTACCAAGACTCATCTCCAAGAGTCAGCTGTGTCACGCCATGCCGCATTGCATGGCAGACTTTGTAAGTGGAAAAACTGAATGGAAAAACTGAACGATTCACTAGCGAGAAAACAGTTAAACAGACTATCTGCATGAATAAACGAATAAATGAACAATAACTGAATTATATCCAAACACACATCCTTTTCTTATGCCCCATATGGTGATGCATACATCTCCAAAATCCAACAGGAGGACAAATCTATACTTGTTTTTATTAAAACAAATAAAAACATGCATATAATAAACAATACTGCTAATAATAATAACATCTAATTGTCATGAATAAACTGAAAAAAATTGTAATAAAATAGAATAGAGGTAGTGGTTTTTATAACTATGTAGTAAATAATAATTTTGTAAAATTCTAATCCTTTATTTCAGTTCCTCAAAATAGCAACACACCAACAATGCACCTTAACAAACCTTCTTTATAGACTGGCACACCCAAGAGTACACAAAGTGTCGCAAATGGATTAGCTTTTTAAACAACATGGCGCAAAACATGAAAATTAAGGTTGCGCTGGTCTGAAAATTGCAACAAATCGTGCAAAACACTTCTTGTGCCTTATTGCGCAGAGTGTATGATATGGGCCTTAGTGTGTTATCTTAAGTGTATCCTAAAGTTACTAGGTGACCAAAGTCTTATTTTAATGAAAATATTGTTTTAATAAAATTGTTTTGTATAAATGCACCAAAATATATTGTCTATATTCACAAAGAAATTTCTTTGAAAAAAAAATTCCAAAGGGGTTGTACACATTTATGCTACATGTGCACTGTACAGTATATTGTAATCCAATCAAGTTTATCAGTCTGTCATAGACAAAGTGTATGTTCACACTATACCCACTTTCCCCCCTGCACTCATGTTTAAGTGTGCAGGCATCTTTTCAACTTGTGTGTTTTCAAGCGCACATCCGCAAAACTTTTCAAGATGGCACAAGGCCACATTCATCACTCAAAGATTCTGTTTCCTGTTGACAGCCCTGGCAGAATAAAAAGTACACAGTGCCTCTCTTGGTCTCCCTATTTTCCCCAGGAGGACTATAGTGTTAGCAGGCCATCCCCTCTTAGTGACAAAGACAAAGTAAAGAAAGCTGTTTCGTGGGCTTCAGGAAGATCCAGCGAAACAGACTGGCTGTTCCTCGGTTCATTTCGGTATACGGGATGAGTGGGAGATTGAGGAAGCTGCGCTGCTCTCTCTCTGTAGACTGCCAGGATGAGTAGGCTCTTATTGTCTTCTGCCCTTGTCAAACGCCTGGAGCTCTCCAGGGTCTCCGCAGCCCAGCTGAGGCTCTATTCATCTCCACCTGCCACATCCCGATAAAGGTACAAGAGAGCACGGTGTTAAAAAAAGAAACCGAGTTCGAAAGAGAGAAGCGGGGAGGGAGATATGACTCATTTTGAAAGCATCAGAGGACCAGCTATACCTGAGGGGAAGAGCAGACAGATGGAACGGTGTTAGACAACTCGCACACATATATACGCAGACACAGGTGTGCAGTCTATTGCTTTTCAATGCTTCATTATGCAGCGAATATTCTCTCTGTTTCTTAGCGTCGCTCGTGTATGTGTGTGTGTGTGTGTGTGTGTGTGTGTGTGTGTGTGTGTGTGTGT
>CAIGQZ010033112.1:12867121-12878282 GCA_903798205.1 Danio tinwini
GAGAGAGAGAGAGAGAGAGAGAGAGAGAGAGAGAGAGAGAGATCCCTGTTAATTAAAAAAAGAGGCTGACCTGGTGTTTTTAAGAACCATAAAATGCAGCATATTTCTGTCAGACTTTAGTTAGATTTGTGGAAAAACAAACCTAGATGGCAAGGGTGAGATTAATTATTTGATATAAAGTGCAGTGCATAATTGCATAGTTCACTTTCAAAAACAAAATGTAATCAGTCATCATTCTAAGAAATTTGAGATGACGAGGGTTAGAAATTTATCATGTTCAATGCATTATGTACCCTATCTTGGCTTATTGGCTTGTATTTTGGCTTACTTGATAACTTAAAGTACTACTGGAAGAATTTGACTAAGGATTAATTCAGATTTTACTGCTTTTGGTGTGTTATGCAAAATAGTTCAGCGTTTACTCTAGTGCTTTCCAAATCAGTTACTTCTGCAAAGACGTGTAAACTGGTGAATGGTGCCTTTCGTGGTCATTCATTTATTCACCATTATGCTTATTTACATTGTTTTTCAATGTAAACTTGCACTAGATCTTGACGATCTGACAATTATGCTTTATAAACTTATCATAACTAATCATAACTTTAGAACATCTTGACATCTTAAGACATGTTTTCATTGGGTTTTTTTCAGTGACCTGAGTCTTGTATTTTAAAATGCAACAACAATTAGAAGGCAGCTTCTTTTTGTATGCATCCATTAGATACTTTGTGTGACCAGATCTTGTGAGATTGAAGGTGAAAAGTTGTGTCGTGAGTTGTGATGTTATGATGAAGCATGAGGGTGAAATTAGCAGGAGGCAGGATTGCACATTCCTTCATCATCACCGAACACATGTTTATGCTGTCCAGAAAAAACCCAGAAGATTTCTAATGTGAAACTGTATAGGGGAGAAGCCAGTCAGTAGAGTTTTATAGCAAAATACTTTTTACCAGTAAAATAAAAGTAAAATAGTATTTATTACAAATTGATTAAAAAAGCACCTACATTTTTTGCAGTTTGTGATTTTTTTGTTTGTTGAATAAAAACCTATTTTCCATTTATATTCCTAAGTATTTTGCTAACATTTAGAATTATATAAAAAGGCTATTTACCTTTCATATATATTAGCAGTTTGCTTGCCCTTTACTGCATAGAATCCATTAAAATAGAAGTAAAATAACATTAATTATAAGTTGATTTAAAAAAAAGTTTTGCATTTTGTGGTATTTTTTTAGTTGAATAAAATACTTTTTTCCATTCATATATTTCATCATTCAAGATTTCTTAAAAATTCCATAAAAATCTTGTCTCATTCTCATGAACCCAGTCTCATGTGTCGTCTCGTCTCATGGAGTACACTCTCAGAAACAAAGGTACGCGAACTGTCACTGGGGTGGTACCTTTTCAAAAGCTACAAATTTGTACCTAAAAGGTCCATATTAATACCCCAAGGGTACATATTAGTACCTAAAAAGTACAAAAGTGTTCCTCATAAAATTGTTAGTTACTAATATATACTTTTGAGGTACCAATATGGACCCTTTGGGTACAAATGTGTACCTTTTGAAAAAGTGCCACCCCAGTGACAGCTTGCGTACCTTTATTTCTGAGAGTGTACTGTAAGCATCTCGTCACATCCCTATTGCGTACTATAACAGTATAGACCATTTTGAGGGATGTAAACAATAATAATGGTCTGAATGTATTTCCTGTTTTACATTTTTAATTTCCATAGCTTCAAGAAATACAAAAAGGTCCACATATTTATAAATAATGTTATGACAGCTGTTTTAATGTTAAATTATGATTGAATTGCCTCCTCTTAGAGTTATGAAGTAGTTTGATAACCAGCTCAAAAAGTTCATTGGCTAATGACATCACCACATTAAAATGGTCTATAGAAAAAAACAGCACTCACATTTTTTTTCTGTTGGAAAGCAGAAGTCAGAATTTAAGGAAAAGGAAAATCATCATTCACATTTTCTCATTCTCTCTGTTGAATCTCAACTGTTTTGCTTTGCACCTCTCTTCAAAATAAGGAAAATAAATCAGCAAATATCTTTATAAATGAGTATGTAATTGCTGAATTAGGATAGAATTAAGATTTCTCCATTTTTTTTCTGAAAAATGAAATGTTATCGTGCTTCGCCACCATATCAGTGTTGTTGTTTTTAGAAGGTGGAGTTTTTTTATGTGAGTGTACGCTGACATTTTTGTGGTTCCAGTGGTGGTGTGTGTATGCTCTGAAAACTCTCTTCTGTGCAGCTCCCTTGAAGCAGGCATCATTAGTGTGTTTTGCTGTGTAAAGTCAGTGGGCTCTGTTGGGAGTTAGCTTGCTAACTTCTCACAGATACGCTTTTTTTTCCCTGTCAGTGCTTGTCACCATGCAGCAGAGGGGAACTGTCCTCCTCTTGGCACTCTTTTCACACCCACAACAAAAATCTTGATATAGTGTGTGTGCAACCATGTGTTTATAAAAATCATTCTACAGTTTGGCTAATGGACCATTTTCACAAGACTGTTATGACACTTTTAACCGTCATCATAATCTTAAATACTTAAAAGTTATTAATATTTAGTTTTTTTTAAGTATAAACATTATATGCATTTATGAATGTATTATATCATCTTTGCGTCAAATTGCAAAAAACGTATTACTACTTAAGCGAGGCGTTTCTTATGCAGTGTCTATGGGGCAGGGCAGTAAATTTGTCGTTATTCTCTCCTCTGGCTGCTGCCATGAGTCTCACACAATTTTTCCTTTTTCAGAAAGTCTTGATAACACCATCGTAAAGTTTTTCTGTTATTATTTCAGTAAATACACTCTTAGAAATAAAGGTATGCGAGCTGTCACTAGGGTGGTACCTTTTCAAAAGGTACACATTTGTACCTAAAAGGTCCATATTAATACCTTAAGGGTACATATTAGGACCTAAAAAGTACAAAAGTGTTCCTCTTAAAATTTTTAGGTACTAATAAATACTTTTGAGGTACCAATATGGACCCTTTAGGTACAAATGTGTACCTTTTGAAAAGGTACCACCCCAATGACAGCTTGCGTACCTTTATTTCTGAGAGTGTAGGATTGAAAAAATAATTATTTATTGTACTCTCTTATTCACTGCGCTCTAAGTATACCCAACCATGATGCCTTCCGCTACTGAGAAACCCAGAAATGTGAAACATCCTTACTCTTACAGTATGTGAAAAGTCTTTTATTACCAGATGAAATTATACATCATATATATACAGTATGTACATGCAATATGGAAGAAATACAGTGGTCTTGAAGGGAAGAAAAGTAAGAGATACAGTGTTTGTTACATTTTCATTGAGTCACATGAGTCAAGACAAATATGGCTTTCTGTTTTATTTCCCTGCTGAATGAAGTCAAAGGTGTTTGGCTGTGTTCATGTGACTTTCCATCCATGTCTACTGAACAAATTCTGGCACCGCTGACACTTTTATTGTTTTGTGATTGTATTTTGGCTTTGCTGATTTTCTGTTTACTTTGTTTCGATTTTTTTCTTCTCTACCCTAAAGGGATATTGTGATAAATAGACAGGCATCCATCGGTGAGGTTTATGCCTTTTCAAAGGAGCCTTTTATGTGGAAAACTGATGGACTGCACAGTCTCTGTTAAAAGAAGAATTAGAAAGAGGTGTTTTTTTCTTAAAAGGATTATTTGTTTTTGATTGTTTTCTCCCAATTGTACGCTAGGTTAGACCTTGATTCTTTAGTTTTTTTTCTCCTGATGTAAAATTCATTAGGTTCTTTATATAGCCAAACAATTGTTTTTTTTATGGGAAGCTTTTGGTTTCCAGAACTTCTCATCTGTCCATTTTGTCTTACAGAGGCTGAAAGAGTTGAAGCAGAGAGAATTTGCACGGAACGTTTCCTCTAAGTCTTGGAAAGATGAAAAAAAGCAAAAACGAGCTCTAAAACGACTGCATCAGCTTGCACAACTCAAACAGCAAAGAGACAGGTAAATCGTTATGCTCTTTTATTTCCGTGTGTGGTAAATGTATTATTATATGATGCATGCACTATTAATCTGATTTAAAGAGACCTTTCAACAATGGTGGAGTCTAATTACAACATTCTGTCTTCTGTTCTTGCCAGCAGTGATGACAAAAAAGGTCCAAACTTAAAGTCTGCAAACAAGAATGAGGATCAAGTTAAAATCCCATCCGCTGGCAGTAGCAAGTTTGACAGAAAACCAGCTGCATCATTGGTCCAAAATTCAACCCCTATCTCCACAAACGTCTCACTGAAGGGCTTGTCCTCCACTCGTATTCCCACACTTCAGCAGGCATGTCACGAAAAACACCCCTTACTGACAAAACCCTCTGCAGGACACCGGAGCCCCAGAGCAGGGGTTTCATTCTGTTTCTCAAAGCGAGCTCAACTCAAGCTTGACTCCTGTGCCTCTGTGTTTAGCGATGGACTTGACGAGGCTAGTGACCATCAGGAGCTTCAGCGCCACAGGCACAGGCTTGCCCTGGAGGCCCTCTGGTCCTGCTCGAGCTCACCCAGAACCCTAAGTAATGATGACCAAGATTTGTCCCATGATCCTCTTACCCTGGACTGGGTGGATGGTGACTCTCAAACACTGCAAATGGAAGCACAAGAGAAACATGTGGCGAGTGATGAATTTGAGGCAAACTACAGCACAAGTGAGCCAGAAAAGCTGGGGTGTCCTGACACACAGAGTCCTGGAGCAGACTGGAAGCCAGCTGGTTCAGAAGACAGATTGCTTGATGGGGGGCAGAGACCCAGGGCAGAGGGGGCTTATGGGGGATCAGAGGAGAGAGAATGCCTCAAGTGCCCCAGCCTTACTGTTTACACAGATGGACAGGGCACTTTGGCCCAAAGCCAACTCCAAATACACAAAGACTCACACCACCATACACAGAAAAGCAGTGAAGAGGCTATTATGCAGAATGAGAGAGACTGTGAGCCAGAAAAAGAGACAGAGGAATATAAAATACAAAGAGTTTGCAAAGATGAAAATACAGGTTCCTTTCTTAATGTACTCAGCAAGGATGGAAATGTGACGAAATGGCCATTTGAGCTGGTTCAATTCACTTCTGAGAAGCCACGTGTATCTTTCAGCTGTAACCCTCTCTGCTGCTATTTTAAACACAAGAAGGGCAAACACAAAAGCACAAAGGCTGAGAAGGTAAATCTTGATGCTGTTGACAAGCTCACAGACCAGAATGACAGAGCTGGGCCACAAACACAGAATGTTCCAGGAGATAAATTAGGCATTTTAAAACCAAAGAAACCCAAACACAGGAAAAAGGAGAAAAGACGTAGGCGTAAATTAGATGCTGTCAGGATCCGGCAAGCAGGCTGTGCATTCAAAACCTGCTCACAGACAGAAGCTGGAGGACACTTTGAATTCCAAAGCACTCCAACCGACACGTCACAAAACAAGCAAGTGTGCACAGAGAGGAGGCACAAGCTGGGGAAAAGGAAAAGATCAGTGAGAGATGAGACTTCAAATGAAAGTGACACCCCAGAGCACAGCCTCAAAAGCATTGTTGTAAGCTCGCTTTCCGCCCCGGCACGTAAAAAAAAGAAATGTCAAACTATGAGGGGGCTTGTGTCTGCGCTACACTTGGTAAGGCGGAGGCCTTTGCCATATTCTGCTCACAACTCAACAGGAAGAGAGGATAATTATCGCTGGTATGATAATGCCTACGAGTCAAAGAGGGATGCTGCCTCAACACCCACTAGTGACAAATCTGGGTCATGGGGTGGCCTGTCAGACTTGACCTCAGATGGAGAGTGGCCTGTGTACCACATGGAAAGATGCTCCACCTCCCCAAGATCAAACTATCTGTACCCTTTGAGAAAGGAGCACAGTCAGCCCAGGTCTTATGTTAGAGGCTCCTCATACAATGTTCCTCTCTACAGTTGTAGTCCATGTAGAGATTTTCAACATACAGGAGAAAATTGGGATTACACAGACTCCTACATCTACAATAAGCAAAGATATTCAACCATTTGTAACAGCCCAGATCAGCACGAGAGGTACAGCATGAGAAGGCACAAACCATTTTTTGAGAACCATAAACCTAGAGAGCACAGAATTCAAGATGCAGGCAGACAGTTGTTTTACAGAGTCTATGACAGCCCTGAACCTCAGGAAGATGACAGGGACTGGTGGTACAATGCCAGACTTAGTCCTGTAGGTAGGAGGTACCTGGAAAGAGAAGATTTTCAGTGGTCAAGTCCAGAAAGAAGTGAAGACAGGTGGTATAACAAGCCAGTGCCCATTCGTAGCCCCAGTTCCTCTAGTAGCACTAGCATCTCTGATCTTAGTGGTGATTGGTCATCTAATTCCCAAATTAGACCATCACCCACAAGACAGAGCCAGAAACATCCTGAACTGCCTTCTGAGAGATTGGTGAAGACCAAACCCTCCCTTTCACCTCTTAGAAAGAGAAGTCATTCACCGCCATTACCCAGAAGTAACCATGCCACTCAGTCTAATTCCTTACACTTAGGTGTAGTGAAGGAAGATGTTACACACAAGATAAACACAATGACAACAGATCCGTTGGTTGAAAAGGATCCTAAAGTAAAGAAAGCAAATTTCACTCTCTCACTTCCACTAATTGGCAAATTACCATCCATTAAAAATGGGGCAAGAAAAAAAGGGATTAATAAAGATGCAGGTGCCAGGATTAGTAGCCAGGTTCAAACACCATCAACTCTCCTCTCAAATGCTCAAATTATGCCTCACATGGACATCAAGACTCCAGGATGCTTGCAACAAAGAGATGACCAAAATCCCAGTGTGTCCCATACTTGTCTTGAAACTACCAATAAGAATAGATCGAAAGAATTCTGTACTACTTTAGCTTTGGATCCAAACAATAATCAGAAGCATACCATCAGAGGCCAAGCAGACCATGCAGAAATTGCAGGGATTCACTGTATAAAACGAACCACTCCTCCTCTTTCTGAGCAACCAATCACCTTCACTGATGATGAAATTGAAAAGTACAGATTGCTTCAACTCCAGGCCCAGCAGCACATGCAGCAACAGCACCTTCAAGAGCAAGCATCTGTGGAGATGACTTTACCAATCCCAGCTCCAAAGCCACTCAACCAGACTGCACTTTCAGCCTGTATGCCATACAGCATACTTCAGCCATCCTCTCCAACCTCCTCTATCATTCCTCACCCTTCCCCTGTTGCCCTCTTACCTACCATTCATCCCTCCCTTTCTCGGCCCCATTTTGCCCCTACAATCCCTGCTGCCTTCTTTCCTGTGCCGCCTGCAACTGTGTTGGCAGCTCAGCCACTCCAACTGATCCCAGCCTCATCCCTCCATCCAGTTCACCCTCAACATCATGTTCCTGGGTTGATTCTCCACCCCCTGCCTCCCACTTCTCTGCTCCCTGCAATGCTTAGTCCAATGCCCATGGCTGCTGCCACTGCTGCTGCTGCAGCTGTTGCTGCTGCCAGTACCCTGCAGATCCACCCCCTACTACACCCTCTGTTCCACAGCCAGGACCTTCAGCGCCACCCTGGACCAACCAGCTAGCTCTGGTCAGAATTATAAGGAAAATGTGAATAAACAAAAAGAGTATAGTTCTGACATTCATTTTTTTTACAAAATGACTACAAATGTGCTGTGAACTTTCTGATGTTTAGGTTCTCTCAGCCAAAGGTCCTGTTCAGCCATGATTTATTTTTGTTTTATTTGTTACATCACTGACTCAAAGATAAAGGAACATTTTACATTTTATTATTTACCATTCTTCATATATGTGTCCTCTCCCTGAATTAACACACATATGAACCTCTCCTGCCTCAGTGCACTGTGATTTATCAGAAGTTAAGCCCATTCAGTGGTTGGCTGAAATTTAGTCAAATTAGAGTGTTAATTTCTTTTTCAATTAGTGATAACTATAATTAGCATAATTTTACAGTTATGTTACTCAGCAAGTACTCAAAGGGTTATATTTATGAAGAACTAGGGGAAAGATCCTTGAACAGTCTTAAATTAAGCTAAATGTACATGAAAATTCAGAATAAATTTTAGATTTTTTTTTCATTAAAAAAACTATTAATATTAATTTTTTTTTAGGATATGCAAATTGCCATTATTTAATGTAGAAATACAGCATGTGATTGAGATATTGTATCTCCTAATGGATTTAGCAGTGTCCACCACTTTGGGTGCAGACATCCCATTTTAATGATTTTTTTTCTGTGTTGTTTCGTAGAGTAGAGTGAGTTTGGACTTGCTCAGCTGTAGTGTGGACATGCAATAATGTTTTTTCAATCTATTTAAAGTGTAAAATATTGAACTGTATTTATGTATTCATACTTTTTAATGTAAGTAATAACAAATAACATGCACTTGATTGATCGTACATGTTTAAGATGCTTTTTATTCACTTTTATTTTTGGTAAAGTCAAACATACTTTCATCTGTAAGATAATGCCATGGGAATCATAATAAATTAAATGTCATTACAAGAAATGGCAGTTTTGTCATTAGTGGTTTTAAGGTCTAGATTTTGACTTTAGGCTTTTGCAGCTCGAGACTTTTACACTTTTCGAAGACAAGGAGCAGCGATTGGCATTTTGCTTGGAGCTGGATTGTGGCTGAATTGGCATTTACCCACCTCTAAAAAGCCCCTCCAGAAAATGGCATAATACACGTCACATTCAGTGAATGTTAACACACCTTTGTTTCAAATGAACGGTGCTTCACTGCTCAGATCTGAGGGACTGGGAGTTTGTGTTAATGATGCTTCTCATTGCCAGCAGTGGCCCAATAACACAACTGCACTTTTGCACTAATTAACTCTCTCTGGTATGAGTCGTCTGCTCTGGCAAACAGCAGCTCTACTCTGCTGCACTAAACGGATTGGTGATTCATATCTCCACTTTCTTATTCAAACTGTGTTGATCCTGCCCTTTAATAAACTGCACAATAACGGCAAAGCTGTGTCCTGCTGGATAGGCCTTCACAGAAAATGCAGTGATGTAAAAAGATTATGTGAAACTTACAAAATGACATTTGATGTAGCATTCAGTTGCATTGTGTCACAAAATATAATGCAGTTTTTTTGGAGTGCACTTCATGTTGGAAACGCTGAGCGATGACAAAAGATTCCAATGATGGTCTAGGTATGGTTATGGAGCACAAAGTGTCCTACACAATACCCTTCACATCGTCTGAAAACACTTATTTCTAAAGTGACTAGAAAGGACAGATGTGAATATAAAAATTACATAGGATAAATTGATGGACAGGTCACATTTCTCCTGCCATCACTTTTGACTGAGCTTGCATGGCTTGTTTCTTATTGGATCAAAGGTGAGTTGGCTCCCTCCTACTGATTTTCAGAGACTCAAAATTGATTTTTTGACAACCTCGACCATGCAGATATCCGGTAAGCTGGGCTACCTTTGGGGAGAGCCATAAAGGGAAGCAGTGTGTGAAACGATTGCCCTCTCATGCCCCAAATACAGCCTCTCTGCTGGCAGACCTGCTGCCGCATGCTCATACACCACAGGACAGCAGATCAAACAGACTGTATGAAATAGAAAGCAAGGATAATTAGCAGATGTTACAGAAAAAGCTCACTCCTCAGCCATGCTCGCTACACAACAAGCCAAACTTACTGATTAATACACTCAAAAGAAAAGAAAGATGATGAATGGGGCGTAATGAAACATGAAGGATGAATTGTACTGATCAGAAATGTTGTGAAAAACAAGAAAGAATCGACATTACAAGCTTCAAGCATTTGCATCGAGGTGGGGTATATTTGATGTAAGCCAAGCCATATACAAGTTCTTCTGATATAGCCACAGAAATCCATATTACACATAACTAAGCCTTGAAGCCAAATATAATCACAGAAGGTTATGTAATGTAAAAGTTTCTACAGCCAAACTTTTCTCTCATTATTAATTTCTTCTACAGTAACTATGAGACATATAGTAAGACAGAAGAACACTACGTGCGGCGGCTCCAAGACTAGTGCCCTGCCAGCCTCTTATTTAATATGCCACTGAAGTAGAGAGCCACTGTTTTCTGCTCAGTGCCTGTAGGGGCCTCTCAGAGTCTGTTTAGCATGTTTCAAATCTGCAGAACATCACAATCTCCGCTGCTAAATGCCTAGTGTGGTGCAGACAGTGTACATATCATCCTTGTTCATTCTTCCATTCTTAGTATGCACCCTCTGGTAATAGTTTCTCTATGACACTAACCACCACAATCGCTGAGAAAAATCATCTATTCGGAGCAGCATTACACCCTCTTACCACTGCCATTTTTTTTTAGTTATTCATATGATTTATTTATTTATTGTGATAATGTCTAGACATTTCCCTCCGCATGTCCAAGGAGATGAGATGGAAAGACCAATGAAGCAGGATTTAGAGGAGTAACAAGTAAATTGTGTTCTGTGCTGTAATCACTCACAATTTAATCGTGCACTGAGGGTGGAAATGATTTCAGTGCGAATGAATTGCACATGCTGGTAGTGCTGTTTATTGGCATGTGATGTCTGCAGTGTGTGGTTCTGATTGCTAGTTTGTGGAGGATGCACTATACTGCAATCTGACAACCAAGTATGCCAAGTGACATCCTTTGTGGATTTCGGCACATTTAGCACCTGGTTAAATTGGTTAAATGTGTCCTATTATGCCCTTTTCACGATGTGTACTGTAATGTACGCCTCTTAGTGTCCCAAGAGGGGGGGAGGGGGGTGGCAGAAATGTGCTGTTTAAATAATGAGCTGTTGATCCCTATCCCACCTTCCTAAAGAGGGCAGTGCATGTGCAAGCTGCATCTGCATGTCTTAAAGGAATAATTCACCAAAAATGAAAACTGACACACTATTTACTCATTCTCTTTGCTTCAATCTGTGCAAACAGGTAAAATAAAATGGCACCCTTATACTACACCTAACATGATAATTATGGGAAAATATATGTGAGAAGATAACCAGATTTGCTCTGTACCAAAACAGATTAAGATTTAAATCACGCTTTTGCTTAAAATCACGTATTATTGGTTTGTTCATGCAATAGTAGTACCTTAAAAGTAATGCTAAGAATGACAAATAAATAAATAAATAAATAAATAAATAAATAAATAAATAAATAAATAAATAAATAA
>CAIGQZ010033112.1:12878292-12910127 GCA_903798205.1 Danio tinwini
TAAATAAATAAATAAATAAATAAATAAATAAATAAATAAATAAATAAGCAGACTAGGAATCACAGACATGATCGTTAGCCAGCAAAATATTTTTTGGGCTGTATCCAAAATCGCCCTCTATACCCTCAAATAGTAGTCTATTTGAAGAAGCAGTCACTTAGTGGAGTCTGTAACCATATTGGACATGAATCAATCCCACAATGCACGGTAATAACAAGTCTACAACTCATGCACACACAACAGCTAGAAAATCCCCATAATGCATGGTGAGATCATGCACCGAAAAAAAAACTGACCACAAGATGGTATAATCTTATTGGTGTGTTTCAAAATAAAATAATTTTTAAATTTAAGTGACATACATGTCAGAAAGTCTTTGTTTTGTTACTAATAGTCACAATCACCAGCAATCTAATCCTGGCAGCTCGCCTGTAAACATGCAGATCACTTTAAGGACTACAAGTTCCAATCATGCACCACACACACTCACACACCTGGCCTAGATCCCCATGATTGCAAACAGACACAGCTGGAGCTGTTCAGGACTACTTACACAGAGTATTTATACACCTCTCAAACACACACGTTGCTGAGTCTTGTTGCACAGTATTGTGAACATTACGATGCGTTTTTCTTGCCTTGTCTTGCTGTGTTTTTGACTTTCACTTTGTTTTGTTTGTTTATTTCTGTCTGCTGCCTGCCTTTTGAGCATCTGCCTGTGTATTTGACTACGACTCTGGATTTGCCTACATACATCTGTTTGCTCCTGATTGTGGCTGTTGCTTGCCTAACCATTCTCAATAAACCTGCATTTGGATCTGCACTTCGTTTTCCAGCATGCCTTTACATTACAAATAGACAACAAATAGACAACTCACTAAGTGTTAATAACTATCACAGGGTCTGACTAAGAAAGTGATTAGCTAATCCCTCTGAAGGGTTCATCAAAACAGCAAAGTACAAACAAAACAGCATTCCTTCCAGTTTGTTTCATTCACTCTTTCATGAAAACTATTAGTGAACTAATGCAGGGAATAGTGAATGAGGGTATAGGGGCAATATCGGATACAGCATTATGTAACCGAAATTGCCCCTATGTCACACTATAATTTGAATGAGCACAAATTTGTCTCTGATTTTAAGGTTTTGTCAAGAATATTGACAAATGTTGATGAATAAAGATCCAAGAAAACTTTTTTTTTTCAAGTATGTTCTCAAAGGACATTTATGTTCTAGTCAACAGAAGAACTACTGCAATACACATTGCTTACTTACCATTCAATGCTGTGCTACAGACTCATGCCTAAAACAAACATAAATGTGGACAAGAAAATCTCATTTCAATCCAAAATCTGTTTGTAGACTCTTAAAGAGTTCACCCAAATAAGAAAATTCAGTTAATAATTAATCACACTCATCCTGTTCAAAAACCGTTAAGAACTTCATTCCTCTTTAAAACTCAAATGATGATATTTTAGAAGAAATCCAAGGGATTTTTGTCCATATTGAAATAATAGCATCACGCAGTTGCTGCAAATTTGTTAGCTGCACATCTATGTATGATACGACTCTCCCTTTCCACCACACCCTAAAGATGCTCTATTGGATTGAATCTGGTGACTGTGGCGGCCATTTAAGTACAGTGAACTCATTGTCATGTTCAAGTAACCAGTCAGATGATTTGCGCTATATAACATGGAAGTAGCCATCAGAAGATGGGTACACTGTGGTCATAAAGAGATGGACATGGTCAGCAACAATAAGGTAGGCTGTGGTGTTGACACAATGTGGCAACCGGTGTGGTCTTCTGCTGCTGTAACCCATGCGACGTGTTGTGTGTTCAGAGATACTCTTCTGCATAGCTCTGTTGTAACGAGTGGTTATTTGAGTTACTGTTGCATTTCTATTAACTCGAACCAGTCTGGTCATTCTCGCATCAACAAGGCATTTGTGCACACAGAACTGCCGCTCACTAGATATGTTCTCTTTTTTGGCCCATTCTCTGTAAACCCTAGAGATGGTTGTGTGTGAAAATCCCAGTAGATCAGCAGTTTCTGAAATACTCAGATCAGCCTGTCTGGCACCAACAACCATGCCGCGTTCAAAGTCACTTAAATCACTTTTCTTCCTCATTCTGATGCTCTGTTTGAACTGGAGTAGATCATCGGGAGCATGTATACATGCCTAAATGCATTGAGTTGCGACCATGGGATTGGCTGATTAGAAATTTGCGCTAACGAGCAGTTGAACAGGTGTACCTAATAAAGTGGCCGGTGAGTGTATGTTAGCAAAGGTTATACATAAGCATCATGACACAAGTACAGAGTGCATTGCGCAGTGCTGAACAGACAAAAGTATCTATATCTTTGTTTGATTTTGATCGAATGACTGAAGACGTGTAATGTTTTGATGATGTTTTTGAAAGTCTCAAGGGTTTCGAAACAACATGATGGTAATTAATAACAGAATTTTCATTTTAGGGTAAACTAATCATTTAAAGCCAGTCAAAACCTATAATTCTCATCCTTACAGCCAACAATGAAGAGATTCTACAGCCACAGTGTCTGCAATCATCTTCTGTGCCAGCAAAATTAAAGTTAGATCAGCCAGAGCCTGTTTTTGATCCAGCTTTAAATGGCTTCACCCACCTGTGGAGCAGCACTCATCTGATTATTTCTCTTTTCCTTTATGTAAACTCTCTTTCTTCTGGCTCCCTCTTAATCATCCCTCAGGTGCTTGACTGAGCCAGTGACAAAAAGTGAAATAGGC
Source organism: Danio tinwini (assembly GCA_903798205.1). Taxonomy (NCBI): domain Eukaryota; kingdom Metazoa; phylum Chordata; class Actinopteri; order Cypriniformes; family Danionidae; genus Danio; species Danio tinwini. The sequence continues at coordinate 12,881,062 of CAIGQZ010033112.1, forward strand.
ATGTGTGCGTGTGTGTTCATGTGTGCTTGTCTTGTATTTCTGCTCCAATCCCCTTGATTTGTAGTCTCTTCCCTTTCACTTCAAATACAATCCTTGGCTCTATTGGACCAAAACTAATTTAATATTGATTCATGTTGTGCATGTCAGTCTGAGCATACAAACTTTGTTGATTTTTGATGCAAGGTCTGACCTCAGAAATGACATGGATGGATGTTTTTATTTAAAGTAGTTCATATAATACAACACATTTTCATTTTTAATTCTTCTTAACTGTAATTTGATTGCCTCCTAAAAAAGTGAACGCCGCAGTCAACAGTCATTTCTAGATTTTCAAAAGACGGTTAATTGATACAGAGTTAAATGTAGCTCTATATCTAATCAAGGTTCTTGCTTAAATACTGGCATGAATTAAATGCAATAATAATTAAATATGTATGATTATTTATTGTACAGTGTATTAGTTGTAGTATCATTATGTGGATTTTTTTTATGGTAATTTAGCTGACTTAAAATTTGACTTGGTAACACTTTACACGCGTGTCATTTTCTTAGTTTAAAAAGCAAAGGTGACATTGTTATTAATATTAAATATTAATGACATTATAATACAATTATCTGACATAGTAATGACACATTTTTTAGCAATTTTGATGACAAACTAATTTTGTTCCACTGAAAAAAGTGATCAGAAAAAATATCCATGAGACAAATATAATGGCTTCATGACAATCATGTTTATGTTTCATTCATTCATTCATTTTCCTTCGGCTTAGTGCCTTTATTCATCAGGGGTCGCCACAGCGAAATGAACCGCCAACTTATCCAGCATATGTTTTACAGAGCGAAAGCCCTTCCAACTGCAACCCAATACTGGAAAATATCCATACCCACTCATTCACAAACATAGACTACCGCCCAATTAGTTTATTCAGTTCACCTATAGTGCATCTGTTTGGACTGTAGGGGAAACCGGAACGCCCAGAGAAAACCCACACCAACACGGGGAGAACATGCAAATTCCACACAGAAATGCCAACTGACCCAGCCAGGACTCGAACCGGCGACCTTTTTGCTGTGAGCCACCGTGTCGCCATGTTTATGGTTGATTGTCAAATTCTCATGACAAAGACAATGTCTCAAACAATGACTTTTAAATTTTAAATTACATAAATAGCATAACTAATGACCTTTAATGACAATTGTCTAAAGTATGCATAAAATATTCTTCATATGCGTGTCATAAAGGTGATATGACAGCCTTATGAACACCCCTACAAGTAAAATGCAATAAATCCATTGGCAGATTGGCTTTAGTTTTGGTTAACTAGAATAAAACTGCTGTGAGGTCAGCTGTAACAGTTATGAAATAAGAATTACATTATAAATGCATCAAGAACATTATTCAGAGAACATTATTCAGTCAGACTCTAGATAATAATGTGTCCTATTTTATGGACACTTTTTAAGTCCTTTTGTTTCTTGTGTTTTCTGTTTGTTCTGTCAGTAATTTTATGTCTGTAAAAATACATTTTAATGGTCATTAAGTGCTCAAACTTAGAAGTTTAAACATGATAAGTTCAAATTTAGTGCATTTAGTTTGTCTTTATTGTAGCCTAATATTAACAAGTATTTTTAGCTACTTGGATTATCTATAGAGTTCTCAATTGTGATAGTTATTATTACTTTTAGAGTAAAATTCCATCATTAAGATCACTTTTATACATCAAAGCATTAGCTGCTGTGAAATTGAAGCTGTCCTCCGCTTTCTTAGATCATATTTAACAATCGACTATATAAATTATATTTCAGTAAAAAAGATTTAACCCATTCCAAATTATTTATTATATTCCATTAAAAGTTTAGTCTCTGCTTCAAGCTTCTTACAAAAATCAGCTTACATATCGATTATAGCACTGCTCCAGTATAATTCAGCAGTAAAAAGCCTCTTTAGTAGTTGCACTAGAGTTGCGTGAGTTGATTATGCATTTTGATTCCATTATGCATTTTGATCTTTTCATGTTCCACTCCCATTCTCATTTCCGAAAAGAGCTAAAAAGAGAGAATGCCAAAACTCATTTTAATAAAAGAACCATATTAGTATTCCTGAGGGTTGGTGTAAGCTTTGCCCTGCAGCGATCATAACTCATAAAGCCATTTTCAGGAGGCCACTTAGTCCACAGCTCCTCCTGTGACTCTGTGCTTCTGCAAAAGACCCTCTGCTGTGCTCTGTATGACATTAAAGGCATGAAGGTCTGTGAAATCAAGCCTTAATGCTCTGAAGATGTGCTTGCACTCAAATTAAGTAGACCAAAAATAAACTCATTTCTAACTAATTTTTAAAGAACTTTATTTGTTATGGTGTTTTTGTTACAGTGAAACTAAACGTTGAAGTATACTACAGTATATACAGTTAGGTCCATAAATATTTGGACATAGACACAATTCTAACATTTTTGGCTCTATATACACCAACACAATATTTGAAATGAAACAAGCTTAACTGCACAGCTTTAAGTTAAGGGTATTTACATCCAAATCAGGTGAACACTGTAGGAATTACAACAGTTTGCATGTGTGCTTCCCACTTGTTAAGGGTCCAAAAGTAATTGGACAGAATAATAATCATAAATCAAACTTTCACTTTTTATTACTTGGTTGCAAATCCTTTGCAGTCAATTACAGCCTGAAGTCTGGAATGCATGGACATCACTAGACACTGGGTTTCATTCCTGGTGGTGCTCTGCCAGGCCTCTACATCAACTGTCTTCAGTTCCTGCTTGTTCTTGAGGCATTTTCCCTTCAGTTTTGTCTTCAGCAAGTGAAATACAAGCTCAATCGGATTCAAATCAGGTGATTGACTCGGCCATTGCATAACATTTCACTTCTTTCTCTTCAAAAACTATTTGGTTACTTTTGCAGTATGCTTTGGGTCATTCTCCATCTGCACTGTGAAGCACCTCCAATGAGTTCCTGTATTTGGCTTAATACAAGCAGAAAATATTGCCTGAAACATTTCAGAATTCATCCTGCTGCTTTTGTCAGCAGTCACATCAACCAGTTCCACTGACAGCCATACATGCCCATGCCATGTTACTACTACCACCATGCTTCACTACTTAGGATCATGAGCAGTTCCTTTCCTTTTCCATGCTCTTCTATTCCCATCACTTTGGTACAAGTTGATCTTGATCTCATCTGTCCATAGGATTTTGTTCCAGCACTGTGAAGGCTTTTTTAGAACTCTAATCTGACCTTGCTGTTTTTTGAAGCTCACCAATGGTTTACATCTTGTGGTGAACTCTCTGTATTTACTCTGGTGTTGTCTTCTCTTGATTGTTGACTCTGACACACATGCACCTACTGTACCTCTTGAAGAGTGTTCTTGATCTGACCAACTGTTGTGAAGGGTGTTTTCTTCACCAGGGAAATAATTCTTTGGTCATCCACCACAGTTGTTTTCCATGGTCTCCTAGGTCCTTTTGGTGTTGCTGAGCTCACTGGTGCATTCTTTCTTTTAAAGAATGCTCCAAGCTGTTGTTTTGGCTATGTTTTTGCTATCTCTTTGATGTTTTTTTTTTTTTTTTGCCTGCTTGAATGATAGTGACATCTCTTTGGATCTCATCTTGAGAGTTGACAGTAACAGATTCCAAATGCAAATAGTACACTTGAAATTAACTCTAGACCTTTTGTCTGCTCATTGCAATTGGGATAATGAGGGAATAACACACACCTGGCCATGGAACAGCTTGGATTGCCCAAATTGTCCAACTGCTTTAGGACCCTTAACAAGTGGGAGGCACATATGCAAACTGTTGTAATTATTACAGTGTACACCTGATTTGTGTAAATGCCCTCCCAATTAAAGCCAAGTGTACAATGGCAGAGAGAGTGTAATGTGCTGCAATTTAACAAAAGAGGCAATTTAAGAAAACACTGGCAAAACTTGTTTGCATTGTGAAAAAAAGCAGCTTGTTTTATTAATTTGTTTGCATTGCGTGAAAATGCAGCTTGTTTTATAAATTTGTTTGCGTTGTGAGAAAATGCCGCGTTTTAATCATTTGTTTGTGTTGTGTGAAAATTCAGCTTGTCTTATTAATTTGTTAGCGTTGTGTGAAAATGCAGCTGGTTTTATTATTTGTTTGTGCTGTGAGAAAATGCTGCATGTTTTATTAATTTGTTTGCGTTGTGTGAAAATGCAGCACATTTTTTAGTGTATGCATTGTGAGGATTTGCAGCAAGTGTGCTGTCAAACAGATAAAGATCTTTTCTTAATTTGCTGCCGTTTTTTGTAATTGCATGGTTTTTCTTAGATTGCAGCATGTTAAGCTCACTCAGTCACTGTATACAAGTCAGCCGACAGAACATGAAAGGATAAAGTAGTGGATGGATAATATAAGGTAGTATCAAGGACCAAATAAAGTGTTACAGACAAATATGCTAATAAATAACATTTATAATATACACACTTTGGAAAAAAATTGTAAAATGTTTTTTCTTCCATTTTGCTTTATCTTTCTATTCGTAAATATGTTAGTAGACAGCATTGTCTGTTTAACAAATTTTATTTTATTTTTTTTCAAATGCACCAAATGTATTGATAAATATATGCAATATGCATCAAAGCAAAGTTTTTGCTGTGCACTGTATAAAGTAGTCAACATTTGAAGTGGATCAAAAAAGGTTTTCAAAATTGTGCTGAGACAAGAAAAATGAGGGTTGCCATACTTTTACAAAACTAAAAATAGTTTTAGAACAACTTTGATGAAAGGTTTTGGTCCACTTTATATAAAGACTGCTGTACACACACACAAACAGACACATAGTGTAATATTAATCTGAAATATTTATCTGCTAACTGGATTTACATATACATTAAAGCATTAGCTGTTTATTTATTATTAAAAGTGCATCCTCAGCATTAAAGTAATGCCACAGTATGATGGTAAACAATTTAATATAGGCACATTTACAACCTGAACCCATGTACTACTTCTAAAAGTGTTCCACCACACACACACACACAAAAACAAACACTAGATAGTTGAAACCCCTGGATCAGCTTTAGCTTTGTTACAACATGTTTTCCCTCTCCTTTCCCTGACAGAGAGAGATTTTAGAGAAACTCTAACAGTAAGAGCCTTATCTCAAGGCGCCATGCATAAAAACGAACCATCTCTCACCATGCAAGAGCACTACATCATGAAAAAAGCTGCTCGGTAGTTCGTACACGACCACAGCCTGGGGTTCGAGCCAGCTGGCTACAGCAGGCGGCATTAGGAATGTGCGGTTTAGTTATTCTGCGCCTAACGCTAATGATTAAAGAGACCTAGGCAATGGACAGGACCTACACAGTGTGTGAGCGCTAAAGTGAGAGAGAAACAAAGGGGGTTGAGGGAAAGAAGCGGAAAAAAGTGAGTTAGAATATAAGAAAAATAAAGCGCTCGATAGAAACTTCCTCCTTAGGATTGTCTGGTACAAGCTGTATCGCTGTAGATATGCTTTTGAAGTCTCGTCTTTACTCTGCTCCGAGATCTGCAAGCCCGAGCTGTGCAATCGCTGCTGTGAACAAGGCTTTCTTAGGCCAACGTCTCGCTGATACATATTCATACCTGTGAGCTCCCCTCATGAGAAAACGAGCTTTTGAACCCGCATTCACTGATCTGCTCTCAAGTCTCAGACAACCTGAAACTACGACATGCTACAAAACTTCCAGGGAAAATGAGAAAGTCTAGAGGGGGAAAAATGACTGACTATCTTCATATCTCAACCGAAATGAAGATGCAAGGAAGGGAGAGGATCTGTTATCCCGTTGGCAGATGATCATAGTCGGTCAAAAGGTGTAAGGAGATGTTCTCACTAATCAAATTGAATGAGCACTTCTGACGGTGAGGTTCTGACAGCCTCTCACTCCCAGATACCACTCATCTGTGTCCGCAATGAAATATGATTGAGGAGAGTCTGTGATCAGGGAGAAATAAGGAGCACTGAAAATGAATTACTGAAAGTTTGAATATTACCCTTAGTAAATTAGGTCTCAGGCACTTGTAAGAAGTCACTTTCTTTTTTTCATGTTAAAATGTGCAATGTAGTTATGAAAAACATATTTTTGTAGGTTAAAACACAAAGGTCTTCCAGTCCCATCATCCCAAAGTCTCTCTTTTAATATCTGAAATACTGTAAATAAAAAGATTATATATATTTTCCCATTTTATTCTACAAAATGAACTAAATATAATACCCCTATATTTGAATTTAAATATATTTCATTGACTTGCATAAATTGATTTCCTACTATACCAATGTCAACTGGGTTTTTATGTTTCTTTAAAATATATTACTTGGTGTTCAACAGAAGGAAGAAACAGAAAAGTTTGGAACCACTTGAGGGTAAGTAAATAGTGAGTACATTTTCATTTTTGGTTGAACAATCCCTCTAAAAAGGACAGTGTGAACACTAAACAAATAGCATGAAATGTCATTTTTGATATGGATCAATTAAACTAAAAGAAATAAAATACAAGTGTGAACACACCCTTAAGTAGAGTTTGTTAAAAGTAGTTTGATGCTTACAGTAGCTGTCACATTGAAGTCATTAATGCTCACCCTGAGGCTTAGTCCCAGCTCCAGTGAAATAGGAATTTAAAATGGCAAAAAATGCAACAAAATTTAGGTAACACTTTACAATGGGGTTGTATTAGTTAACTAGTTAGTTAATGCATTAGTTTACATAATGGTAAACATTGCACCTGTACTAAAGCATACTTAATCAGAATCAGAAAAACATTATTGCCAGGTACAGCAAAGGGTTGGAAAAACACCTTACAGTACTTGATTTTCGTTAACATGAAATAATGGTGAACAATGGCTTTATTCAGCATTACACAATCTTTGTTAATGTTAATTTACTCATGTTCTAATGCATCTCTTTACATTAACAGCTTAATTAATGCTTACTAGCACATACATTGATGTATTTGATAATGGATTAGAAAATGAACAATACATTTATTCATTCATTCATTCATTCATTCATTTTTTTTTCGGCTTAGTCCCTTTATTAATCTGGGGTCGCCACAGCAGAATGAACCGCCAACTTATCCAGCATTTGTTTTACGCAGCCGATGCCCTTCCAGCCGCAACCCATCTTTGGGAAATACATTTATTCAGCAACACTAAATGTTTATGTAAATTTACAATTATAGTAATGTGTTTTTTAATGAATTAGTTGCATGAACAAATAGCCCTAATGAACAATGGCTTCAGTTTACAATCTTCAACTTGCATGTTATGCCACAATACTGGACATTGGGTGTTTCTTTGTCTCCACGTCATGCATTTCAAGAGTTCACACTTAGCTGAAGAGCTTGTTTAGCATGCTGTCCCGGGAGAAAGCCCTGAGCTCATAAGATCCTCAAGCCCGGGGCTTCCTCCCGTTTACAAGGCGAGAGGGGTGTTTGAGCTCAGGTAAATCTCGAGAACTCCCCTGCTGTAGTAGCTATTGAACAGATAGTGATTGATCTTAAGAGATAACTACTTACTGTACCAGGAGCATGTCTATAGTGCCGATTTGGATTAGTCAATTAACTTAAGTTGCATGTTTTTGGACAGTGGGAGGAACCCGGGGGAAACCCACGTGGACAACATGTAAATGTAAATGCGCAGAGAAACATTGGCTGGCTTATAAAGGACTAGAACCAGTGACGTTCTTGCTGTGAGGCAACAGTGCTAACCACTGGGCCACCATGCCACTCATCTAGGAAAGGAGGAGTAGTAGGAGTGGAAGGGAGGATGGCTGTTATATGTAACTTAGGGTATTTATAGTGGCTTAGGAATTGTCTGATTGGTAAATCATAAATTGAATATTGCGGGGCCGGCTGCAAGCAGTCATACATACATGATCCTCTCAAAATTTGTTTATAAATAAACCATCTAAAATCTTTTAATTCACAGCAAGCTGTTGATTGTCCGGTACATATACACTATTTCAGAATTATGTAATGTAATAAAGGTTCTGTAAGTTTAAATTATGTGTAATGGTTTTCACTCATCTGAGGTCCAATAGAATCAATAATCACTGCTTTGTGATGAACCTGTTAGAAACACATCAGTTAACTTTGGGTTAGTGGTTAGTCATGTGAATAAAGAGTCTAAAAATGATATTAGTTAATGTTTAAATAGTGAACTTTTTCTAGTTTTCATTGTTACTGCAACATCATTTTTGTAGTTACCACAGCTTAGTTTTTCTAGTTACCATTACTTAATTTTTCTAGTTATTATAATGAATTTTTCTAATTGCCACAATTTAAATGTTCCTAGTTGCCACAACTTAATTTTTCTAGTTATTAGAATTTTTTTTTAGTTACTGCAACTACATTTTTCTATTTACCAAAATTTTATATTCCAACTGTTTTGTACAATGCGTTTTTATACAATGCCTTTTTTGTAATAGTGGTTTGTCCAATGTCATTTGTCTGAGGCCATTTCACCCGATACATACTTTTTTTAGAGACTTTTTTTTTTTTGAAGATCTAAGGGCTTTTAGTCTGAAGTACAATGCTCTTTCCTCCAATGGCTGAAGCCTTTTAGTCAAATGGCAGAAGTCTGAGGAAATCCTAAAATGCACACTATATGGCTACTCCTCAAATTATATGGTATTGCTATGTTTAAAAGGATACTTTTAGCTGGTCTCACCTGGTTTTAAATAGAATATTAAAGTAGGTTTACACAAAAACAACAAACTATAAACTAAAACGTTTTTCCTTTGCATTTTTAAAAAATGCATAGACAATAATGTTTTCAAAAGATCCCCATTCTCACAGATCCGCAATAATGTAAAAAAAAATCCTGTATTCTGTAGGCCTATTCTAATCCAATAGTTGTAAAAAAAACACTTTATGTCTGAGCACATATGGTCCTGTAGTTTGCCTTAGTTCATTTTCGTTTTCAGTTTTTAGTACCCTCACTCAGGTGAATCAAGCTGATCTTCAATGTACAAAAACTAAAACTAAACACACAAACCAAAAATATTAATAAGTTATTAGGTACAAATGAATAATTCGATGAACAGAATTCTGGTTATCCTCAATGCAATGCAAGAAGTACATTCAGGAGGTGCGCAAAAAAATTCTACATTTCCTGACTCAAGAATTTATACACAGCTGATATTAACAGGTGGAGTTTAATGGAATTTGTCACTTGTCAATCATTCTGCAGTCCTCCGGTGGCCACACCCAAACATTTTTCTACAAATTCTCTAAAAAAAAAAAAAAGGTAAGGCATGCTCTGCAACATTCTGTCTTCACAACTTTAAGCACATCTCATAGTACAGTAAAGTTATTTTCAGATATCGATGTCACTCTATTTTTCCAGTAAGCTACTTCTGCAAAATGCTAATTAGTATTCAAGCATGTCACAGAGAAGAAGTTTTCTTAATACAGTATAGGCCTATCACCTTAAGCAATCCAAATGTTTGATGAAAAGAAAAAGACAACATTAATAATAAAAAATATAAGTTAATTTTTCCAACATTATATCTGCTTAAGCTAATTTTGTCTGTTTTGGGGAAAACACTAGCAAGTGTACTGTATGAAGTGCTTAATTTGTGAATTGTGAGGCCCCGGAACAGATCTGGATAACGGATCTGGCATGTTACCCGAGGATGGACGGGTAGCGCGCATGAAAGTGAACAGCAAACGGGGGAGGAGGGTGGTTGAGGAGGGGGATCGTTAAAATGAGGTGCCGGATCAGATTTTAGAGGTGCTGGATCTAGATCCGGCACAAATTAAGCCCTGACTGTATGGATGAATTCAAAGCCAAGAGCAATGGCTTAAAATCCACTATTTATTTTCAAAATTTCTAACCACTTGAAAATAACATCTGCATTTGCTACTTTAAAATTTCAGCTTCAAAAAAACAGCTTCAACCCCAATTAGACAAACCTGAACCAGCTTATCAAGCTCTTTGTAAGTATGGTAGAAACTTCCAGGCAGGTGTGTTAAAGGAAGTTGGAGCTAAACTATGTAGGACATTAATCCTCCCGGACCGAGTTTAGGCCCCCCTGTCTTAAAGGGATAGTTTAATTAATCTCTCACCCTTATGTTGTTCCACATCCCTGAGACGTTCATTAATTTTTTATATTAAGATATTTTACATGAAATTCAAGACATCTTTGATCCTCCATAGACAGCACCAGTCACAAGATACTCAAACTCTAGAAAAGGAACAAAAACAATTGTCAAAACCTTTATTCCTCTAAGAATGGGTTAACCACAGCGGTTCGAACTGTAGTTTTGCTGAATGACTAAAAAGTTCTAAGTATTGATGTTAAAAAACTTTACATTTCCAGTCAAACCATCCTTCTGCAATCTTATACCAAAAACGGAAATAATAAAGCTAAAAATGTGGGAGGGCATTGCTATTATGTGATTGTATTGTATTGCAATATGGAGCAATTAAGTGTTTATGTTAAATTAAAAGTACTGTAATTCACAAATACTTGAAAATGAAATGATTTAATGACAATAATTCTCTATGGTTACAACAATTATTACAATTAGTTATCAAATAACTGTATAAAATTATATAACATGAAATGATATAAACATATTATAATAATTGTGCCCAGCTTAAATGTAAACATACAGTTACCTGAAAGAAAGAAACAGGGAGAGGAAGAGAGAGAGACAAAGAGAGTAAGTAGGCCTCAAAGTAAGCCTGTGAGCAGTAGAGCCAGAGAAGATAGCCTCCAGAGTAGGAGAGGAGCAGAGCAGGAGAGAAGCAGAGCAGGAAAAGAGCCAGAGCAAAGTTTACCAACTATTTTGTCTCTTTTTTGACCATGTGACCAAAGCCCTAATACTGAAACATTCAAACTGACCAATCAAACTGTGTCTAAAACTCTCAAAGTCCACACACCAGGCCCTGATCTTATCAGTATCTGCCTTTGGAATCAGTAAGGACCTTCTTGAAGAAAAATACATACTTTGCCATATAAACAAATGCATATGATAATTTTCATTCTACATTTGCCTTGATGTCTTTCACTTCAGGTCAGGATACATTTACTATCGGCAAAATGCTTGCATGTTGTGCTGCTGACTCTAATGGCAAATGTATTGTCGGTAGTAAATGTGCACCCTGACCTGATGTGGAAGAGAAGACATTAGCAAACAAAGTTATGTTTGTTGCAAAAACTATTTACTTAGAGCTTTGTATTATTATGGTAACACTTTGTGTCCATTTGAGTATTAGTAGACTGTCTGCTTAATATCTGTTGATATGCTCCTTCAACAGACATTTAACTGACTATTGTGAACTTTGCAAGTACTGTACATGTAACCTTAACCTCAACCTAACAGTCTACTTATAATCCAATGAAAATTAGTTTGCATGTATGTGTTTTAAGGATGAATGAAGGTCACAAACAAACTCTTTAACTGACTTCTGGCTGCTGCCACTGCTGTTGGATATCACTGGCATTAAAAGGGTCCCTGATTGGTGGATTAGTTTGAACCTCCAATCAGAGCTATTCACTTAGTTATGTATGAGAAGAGGACTGAAAGCAAGTGTCGGTCTGTGTGTGCGCATCCGCCTCTGATTAGAGTCTGATGGAGACCCCGGGGAGCTAATCAAAATGAAAGAGAAGCTGAATAAGGGAGAATGTGGGAGAGAGAGAATGCTGTAATCAGAGTTTTTATTTGGGTTGATGGTGTGTGTAAATCATGCCCTGGCCTGGCTTTCAGAGCATCAGTGGAAGTCCCTGTGATCAGAGCTGTGACTGAATGCCTTAAGTGGGTATTTTTGCCAAGGGGGGGTCCTGCGTCGCACCGGTTATGGAACATTAGGCACAGCGCCTGAACAAACAACGCCCGCGGTCTGCTGAGGCTTGTGCTCTCCTGTTTTCATGGGCACCTGCTTCAGAACAAACACAGCCCAAAGTCCTGGCTCTTGAAGATTCACACAAAACAAAACAAAAGATTTGCTTTCTGCTTTTCCAGGATTAAAGAAGTACTTTTTTTTTTTTTACTTTTTCATTGTTTTATTGTACTTTTGGGGACCTATGGGAAAGAATATGTTATAATAGCATTTAATCACATTTTGTTTTAACAAAGTAGCATGCAATCATCAACTTCCAAAGTAAGGGATCAACCATATGCATGAATTTGTACAGTGTACTTTCCTTTACATGAATGAATTAAAGAAATACATTAAAGGGATTGAAATCTTTGCGCCCTAGTGTGTAGTAAAATAAATAATGTTCAGATTCATGCGTAAATCAGTTCAATCATTGTTTATTATTTTTGTATTGCCTGTATTTGTTTGTTTGTTTGTTTGTTTGTTTGTTTGTTTGTTTGTTTGTTTGTTGACTCTCAAAATGTCAGCGGCCATTCATTTGCATTAACCTGTTAGCCAGCACTCACTTTTGGGGATTTACACCTACCTAAATTTAAATAGTAACTGTTCTTAACCCCAGTAAGCTACAAACAAAAATAGGTATCACTGGAAAGTAGACACTTTGAGCTTTACCATCTGGAAAGTTTAATGCTCAAAATTATAAAAAGTTATACATTATAAAGTAATGAGTATTTTTTTGTGTTCAATACTTGTTTTTCAATATACAAACATGGGAAAACATTAATGTAAAGACCTAGAACAAATATGCCTTGAAAGCCAAGTGTTTCACGAGTTTATATTTCAAATCTGATGAAGATAGCATGCAAAAAAAGATTTCTCTCCCTCACTGACAGAGGCATTTTTTCAAAAATGACCTTCCCCAACTAAAACAGTAACAGTTGCTGAATAATTTAGTCTACATTTACAGTTCATGTATCTTTGGACAGAAGACACTTTGAGCTTTATTATCCATCATTTACAGTTTACATATAATGCTTAAAATAAAAAAATATATATAGATGCTTAAGTAATGTAAAAAAAAATGCACCACACTAAACATTTTAATATTTCATAAACAAATATATAAAATGTAGCAATACAGAAAAGTAATAGGTCAAAAGCCACACATCTTCTGAGCATATGTTTTGAATTTTAATAGCAATAGCATGCAAAATGAAATTTCTGCAATTATTTTTCTTTTAGTTAACATTCATTTATGAACATGCACAAGATTCTCATTATTTGTGCATCCAACATTAACATTTTTGTTGGCAGAAATTTACAGAATTTCACCAGTATTCTACCAAAACTAAACCCTAAATATGGATTTTTTTTTTTTTATAAAAAATGTTCAGGTGCAATTTTTGGTTAAAAGGTTAGTTCACACATACTGTAAAATGTAAATTTTATTATTAATTATTCACCCTCATGTCATAATTTATCTATGTACAAAATGAAGATATTTTAAGTGAAATCTGAGAGCTCCCTCATCAAAGAACATTTTCAAAACAGACCTTATGCCTTCAGTGGTTCATTACCAAGCTGCACAAATACTTTTGTGCAAACTCAAAACAAAAATAATGACTTCATACAAAATTTCTTCCCCTCAGTGTCAGTAGGGCACATGTTCATGAACACTGTGCATGTTGTCTCCTGCTGACATACAGTATTACCTTGGATGCACCTGTGATTTGTTTCAAACAGAGGAAATTATGCAAAGGCATCTGGGGTATATATATCAGTGAACAGCACTCAAGAATGCGTGCCCTATACTGTCACTGAGGTGAAGAAACTGTTGAATAAACATATTTTTGTTTTGCGTGTGCACAAAGTATTCTTGTACTTTGATAATTTTCTGACTAAACCACCACAAGCTATGTCTCCATCCAAAGATGCAAATTAAATTTATGCGCAAAACTGGAATATTGCATTAAAGACATGCGAATAAATCAGCATTTCATCCAAGTAGTCAAAGAAAACAAAATCTTCACTTCCTGATTAACTGGCACCAAATATCAACAGTAAAAAATGAATTTTCTTTGGTAGGAGAAGCTGTGTGAATCTTTTCTTTATTTAATAAATGACTTAATGATAATGATAAATAAATGAACCTCAGAAGACAGTATCCCGAAATGTAATGAATTTGTGGTGGCATTTAAAGGTGTCAGACACGGAGCACAGATGCTCTTGACAGTTCTGGAGGTCATTAATACTATAACAACACCAATACTGAAATGGTTAAGGCGTTTTAGAATGACCAAAACAACCCTTCAGATCTTTCACAATGTGCTCAGCCTGCTGGTTTGACCATTCACACAGATTTTTATCATCACATGATCTCTTATAACAAAATCACATTACTTTTTTTAATGTGCATACTTGAATTTGTTTGGTAAGTGTTTCCATCGTAGTGTACATCTTTTCTTATTGAATAAAAAGTGTATCCTACTCGGTTATGTGCATATGTTTTTATGCGCAATTTTACAATTTATGCACATCTTGGAATTTCCATAAACCGATTTTTTATGCGCATATCCAAAACATAGCTATAGACATATATGGTCCATTTTGATGGTTTTTATTTTCAGCATATTTTTCTGGACTATTTTGTCTATGGAGGATGAAAGAGCTCTTATATTTTAATCTAACATATTTTAATTTGTGTTCTGAAGATGTATAAAAGTCTTGAGGGATTGGAACACCATTAGGGGGAGTAATTCATTACATAATTAAAGTTTTGGTGAACTAACCCTTTAAAGGGCACCTATGGTGAAAAATCTACTTTTCAAGCTGTTTGGACATACATGTGTGTATAGGCATAGTGGTAACACTTTACAATAACTACTCATGAACTCCTGTTCATGCTGAGGTAGACAGAACACTTTTCTATTATTATTCAGTGTAAACTCACTTGTTGGACGTGCATAAGGAGTTCATGAGTAGTTAGGAATGGGCTAATGATGATGTGCCCTTCCAAGTAAAGTCACAACATAATTATATATTAACATATCATGAGTTCATGATGGTTAAATTAAGCATAAACTAATACATTAATTAACAAACAATCATGTACTAACAAATAAGATAGCCGAAATTCACACATGAACTCATGTGACTCATGTTGTAGTTAAAGTTAATTCATGATTAGTGCATACCTTAACTCATCATTAATTCATAATAAAGTAATCTTTAGTTTATAAATTAATACATCATTATTCATGTACTGTTATTATAAAGTGTTACCGGTATAGTGTATAGACCATCATATTAGGGTGATATAAACACACCCAGTTTTTTTTTTTTTATTTAACAACATAGAAGTTAAATTGAAGCGGTTTTAAGACTGACCGCAACTTGACGTAGGAGTGCGGTCCCATCGCCCACCAATATTGATTGACAGGCGCGTATTACCATATCCTCAGTTTGTTGTTTTACGTCTGCCATTTTCAGCAAGTCAAAACGATGTCACCAAAGAAACACCCTTGCTCTATTTTTGGATGTAAGGCTCATTGGGCTCAACACAAGAGCCTTCACCATCTTCCTGTGAATGAGCAACAGAATTTTACATTTAGCGGCCATTTGCGTTGAACATGCAGTGAATGCAACGTATCGAGATTCGGGCCATTAAAAACAACTGATCTACCGAGTCTTTCAGCGCTCTCTCCGAAAACATTCGATTGATCTCGGCTGGCCGATCAACATTCACCACATGATCACTCTCATTGGCGACATTGTTTGAAACTTTAGGTGGGTTTGCAAACATGTGTACTTTTCATTGCGTCTTCCTTAAACTTCAGCTGTTTGCTTTTCTTGCGGTCGCAGAAGCTCCCTGTCATCTTAACTAGGTGCGTCTGGAAAGTGTGAGCGTGTTGCCTCACGTAACGAACTTGTCTTATGCCGAGTTCAGAGTGCATGATTTTCAAAGTAGTCGTGTCACAGATGTTTTCACACTGCATGACTATCTGGGCTAGCAGATTGTCGCTGCTTTGTTTACACTGCAAGATGGATTGACGACAGGGGGTTTCACACTGTATGACTATAAAATAGGAAGAATCGCCAACAACTTTGTCCAAACTACATCTCACAACCAAAAACACGTGGTATATCATTTGATATTAACTACATAATAAAAAAGAAGCCTTTAATGGGGTAGAAAATGTACATAATTGCTCACCTGGGTTTAAAGAGAATTAGTCATTTCTGCTCAACTTTTTTTTTTTGACTCGGTTGTGGTTTTGCTCAGATGACACATCAAACAGACACGGGTGCTCCTGCCAAGTCTTCTGCTAGTATTTCCTCCATTTCTTGGGTCCAAATAAACTGAAAATGAGTGCTGTAAACTTCTCCCCCAACCTCTTATGGCCTGCAGGTAACCACCATAGCCTGTAAAAGATATGGACGTAGTATCCGTGATGTCACCCATAGGTTTCTGAACACTGTAAAAGAAGCTACAAGTAGGTGCGGCCAACCATTTTGTTAGCGCCTCATCGCACCAAACGCGGGATACCAAATAAGGGCAAAGAGGCGGAGAGTGGGCGGAGCTACATACGCATGCTGGATTCTCAGCATTTTGCTTAGACCTGGCTTAGACAGACTTTTTACTTTGGGAGAACGTTTAATACCTGTGACTCGTTTGTGTTCTGACCACACGTGCTTGGTTGTACACTATATCAATAAAGTGTTTAGACTTTTAAAAACACTGTTGTAACACATTGAGCCACTAGGGTGCTTTCACATCTGTAGTTCGCTTTATTTGGTCCGGACCAAGGGCAATAAATGATACATTGTAGCATTTTCTGCCGCCTTTGGACCGTTTTCACACCACCATAATTGCTTTGGTTCGAACCAGTTGAAAAGAACCAAAATGCATTCATCTGACAAAATCCACATCACTCATTGGCCAGATGTTGTTGAACATATTTCCTAAACTGCTTTTTGATTGGTCAGAATTCACGTGTGGGAAAATGCCAATGGAACTCCCGCAAATAAACAAACCGGCAGACACAATGTTGACAAAATGTTGCTTTTCACTATGGAGGGACGACTGCGCTGGCTGATTGTATCCCTGCTCATAGTATACTATACTGTATAATTTGTATACATCACTTAGGCAAACTATACATTTCGAGAATAAAGTGCGGCTGTGGTTGGAAAACAATGTTTTAAGGCATTGCAAACGGCGAAGGTGCATCGTACGTCGCTTCAGGAGGAGGCATGAATTATTTTGCTTAACTGCAACATGGTCATCTTCCGGAAATATTACCAATGATCCATCAGGTTATGTTTCCCCCTCTCTCTTTCTTTTGGTAAAGCGCTGTCAACAAATACTTTTCCTTCACATTCCATAATGCACAGCGCATCGGCCTACGGCAGCTGGATTAGTCCAAAAATGCGCAGTACTTTTTGCGGTTGGGTCTGTTTTAGTTCGGATCATGTTCTCACCACAAATGATCCGCTCCAGGGTTCATTTGAAAGCGTACCGAGACGACCTCTTCAAGGAGGTCTCGGTATGCATTTTTGGTCTGCTTTTGGTGCGCACTCGAGTGCGATTGATACATTTACACCTGCCCAAACGGACCGTACCAAGAAGGAAAACGAACTGTAGTGCGATTTAACTGTACTAAATAAGGCAGGTGCGAAAGCACCCTAAACATTGTTCTTATGATGTTTTTCGACAGGAGGAAAACGTGAATTACTATCAAACACTGTTAGTAAATGCAAGGCTGTTTATAAAACCCAGCACTAACACTGTATGACAACGCTTCAGATGACTGTTTTATAGCCTACAGCTAATCAATCTGTCAGATTGCCCCTTGGTAACCACACTAGTGGATGCTGCTCTCTCATTGGCTGTAGGTGATCGCCGATGTTATTTTCAGTCAAAACTCTTTTCACACAGCATGACTTGATTCACAGACAGCACGCCAAATATCTCACAGGCATTGGCGACTCATCTGCGATTCTTTCAGATCACGTCTTTGGTAGTTCACACTGTGTGATTGTCACTCGCGTGCACGAGCACTAATTTGCCTGTGATTTCAGGCATTTGTCGACGATTTCTTAAAACTTGTCAGCGAGTCAAAATCAGGGTTAAAATCATGCAGTCTGAGCTCAGCATTAGTTATAGCCTCAGTCAAAGTTAATCCAGTGTGCATGGTTATCAGTCTCGGTGTACAAGCTCGGAACTTTAAACTAGTACACAGTTGGCATAACTTTGTTTAGCTGCCGTAGTTTTGTTCCGTGCAGAAACACAGTGTTGAGAAGCTTTTATGATTAATTAACCATGACGAATTAAATCGCAGTTAATAGTGAAACCGCTTAATTATTATATCCCTATACAGATGATGCATGCATCGTTACATAGCAGCTGTAAAACTATACAAAAACACAAATGAACTACCACTCTAAAACACATTCTGGCACATTAGGAATATTGATTCCTCAACAGTACTCTCTGCTTAGTCTGTGTCCGAGTCATACATGTACGGCTGAATGCTGGTCCTCTCACTCATGTTGTTTCTCTCTGTCTGCCTGTCTGTTGCCATACATAAAGAGGGGAGCTCTTGGCTCCGCCTCCTTGTTAAGTTGGGCAGGAACTCAAAGCTAATTTTCATGTGAAGCAACACACCCCTAAAACAACGACCTGTGTATACGCCCCCAAAATGACACATTATAATAATAAAAAGCTGAATTGTGTTTTGAACTGAACCTAAACTGGCACACTCAGAAAAACCATAATATTAATATATATATATATATATATCTTAAAAAGGGGGTAAACTAGGTGCCCTTTAATATCTGCCAAATCCTTCAGTGTACACACAGTTTTTGCCACAATAAGCTAAATATTTCTTTTCAATAAGAGCCTACAGGCAGATCAGTGGTTAGAAGCTCTGTAAAGCTTTGCAAATCTACATTTGCCCTGACAAACGATACAGGGAATCAATACTGAGAATAACATGTTTGACAGTACTTAGTTAAAAGCGAAAGAAAAAGTGATCAAAGTTTTCCACCTCAAGCGTTTTTGAGAAATGAAAGCCTAATCAATATCCATAGTGCTGGGCTGTGTGTCGAGCATTAGCGCTGGCTTTGTACCTCTGAGACCTACAGGACTGCATTTGTGAGCTCCTTTGTGTGCTGCTGTTGCAGAGGTAATGGCTCAGCTTTACGTTATTGCTTGACAGAAATGTGCTGCTATATCCAAAGAATTCAATTAGTTGGCCAAAGCTATTCCACAATCACTACACTGGCCTTTTCACCCCCTCTCTCATTAGATCTCGTGTTTCTTGTTGTCTGTCTTTCTGTGATGCTTTCATTTGCTTCTTAATTCACTAACCCACACACACACACACATACACACACACACACACACACACAGACACACACACACACACACACACACACACACACACACACTAACGTTGCAATACGTTTCACACCCTTCCCTCCTGCTGATATCTCTCCCATGTCAGATTAGCTCCTTTTGTTTATGTGTCATTTCCCCTGTAAAGTTGTTGGGTTCAGATCCATTTGTGGCATTGCGAATTGTTTTCTTAACGCAGTTTAGATCTGACAAACAAAATCATGCTAATTCAACCATTTTTCAGAGCGAGCGAGAGTGATAAGGAAAAAGACAGAAATGCCTTCAGTCTAAACCATTCTTTCCATTTGCAGCTCTTTCTGACAAAGTGCCACGTACTCAACATTCAGTTCTGCATCATTAAACCTCAGAACCAATTTACTGCTGAAAGTGTCTAATCACAAGAATAGGCCTTTCACTGCTACATAAATCACATGTCAGGAGGTACTTTTCATTTCTTATCAGCCCAACTTTCTTTAGCTTTTCTTACTTATGTGATCAATCTCTCGTAACAATCTGGTCTTCAATTTTCCCCTGTGCACTGAATGTATAGTTTGATATTTGTTTGTTTTTGTCTGTTTATTCTGTTATGCAGAGGTTATACCAAAGTTGTTTTACATATATAAATTTTACATCTTACAAACCATGGCTCTGTTAGAAACTATTCACAGAAAAAAAAACATAGTTATATTATAGCATCATTGTGGAAACCTTCTCTTTTTATATGTTCTATTTAATGTAAGCATTACAAATGTGTTGGCAATACATTTGTGACATTTTCATGACAATAAAGCAAATTTGTTTTGAATTGAATGTGGAAAGCAGAAAGAGAGCAAGACCTCTAAATAAAAATCGACTTGGTCGTCATGACACTAACCACAATAACCATAATGCTGTAGGTGCCAACACATATTGTGAACTTTAAATTCAAGTATAAACTATAAATCCACTTTGCTTATCTAATAATAATTGATATTAAGTCCCTGCATTATATGCATTCTTTTATAAGTTTTCAATAATGTTTATGTTTATTGTTTGGTGGGCTCTGCTAGACCAACAAAAAACTATTAGCTATTCAAATTTTTTACATTTTACAAAAAAAATAATTGAAATATCTCATTAAATGTTTCCAAATTCGTAAATAATGAGTAAAAACTGAGTATACTTGTTTGATTCATGTGAATTTTATGAAGTTTATTTACAAACTAATTTCGAGAGGATCACATGCTTATAATTATCCATGGCTGGTCCCGCATTAGCCAATACATGATTCACCAATCAGACGATTTCTAACTTATTACAAATAACCAGAGGTTATTTTAGATTGGGCAGCACGGCAGCCCAGTGATTAGCCTCACAGCAAGAATGTCACAGGTTAAAGTCCCTACTGGACCAGTTGACATTTCTGTGCAGAGTTTGCTTGTTCTCCGTGTGCTCGTGTGGGTTTCCCTCGGGTTCCCTGGTTTCCTCCTATAGTCCAAAAACACGTAAGCTAAGTAAATTGAACATTCTAAATTGGCATCATAGTTGCACTCTTAGTAAGCCATACATCCCTTTTTAGCCATCCCTTTATCTGTCATTAGCCAGAAATAAGTCGGGAGAGTTCATCGAGATCTACCTGAGCTCAAACTCCTCTCTCGCCCTGCTAACTGGAGGGAGCCCAGGGCTCATGGATCTTATGAGCTCAGGGCTTTCTCCCAGGACAGCATGCCAAACAAGCTTTATTATCAGTCATCAGCTAAGTGTGAACTCTTGAAATTGTATCATACAGATCACCCCAAGCGGAGAACCATTGAGTTTTTAAAAGGTTTCGTAACAGTAATGATGTAACGAAGCCTCGTTTACTGAAATCATGTTACCTTGCCAATTTGATATGTTCTCCGAAACCTCTGATTCGAAACAAAACATAAGTAAAGGTTCATGAAGCAGTGCTTCGAAAACAGCCATCGCTAATTAAGAGTCAATGGTATTCATTTTGTTTTGCCTCTATGATTTGTTTTTGTTTCTTGGTTGATTGTTTTTTTTTATTATTAGAAGATGAATTGCAATTTATGCATCACAAATGACAAATAATTTTTTATGCTCTACTGCTGAAAGACATCACTTACATCTTGCATGGTTTATAAGTGCAAGTAAATTAAAAGTTCTGTTGTTGGGTGAACTATACCTGCATGTCGGTATGTCATATTAAGAAAAATTATGCTTCAAACAACATCATACTTACTTTTCAGTGTATCTCTTTCCTTTTCCCCCACACTTGTCTCTTTCACCCACGTGTTTCCTGCCTAAACTTCATTCTCTCTCCTCTTTTCTCCTGGAGTCTTTCATCTTTTTAGAGTCTTTCTTCCTGCTCTTCTCTCTGTTTTACTTCACATCTATATCTACTCTCTCATTACAAGTATTTGTTGTTGTTGTTAAATTCAAAAACAAAGTTTTAGTTTGTTTCCTGTTTGTGAAATATTTTATAAACTTTTTATCCACGGCACCTCTCAAAAATATATGCTTACATACAGAGCTGACAAGTTTGTCACACAGCAATGATGCACATGAACTAGATGTGAGAGGGGCTAAATGATATGTGAATGAAATACTGCAGATTTTTTGGTTAACATCTCAACATAATTTTCCTTCCTGCTTGTGGGTAAGCAAAGAAATCAGTGTCTCAGCATTGCGAACATTGACATCATTTTCATGCTTTTTTGTTTTTTGTTTCTGTGTGGAGTTTGCATGTTCTCCCTGTGTTTGCATGGGTTTCCTCCGGGTGCTCTGGTTTCATCCACAAGTCCAAAGACGTGCTGTATAGGTGAATTGGGTAAGCTAAAATTGTCCGTAGTGTATGTGTGTGAATGAGTGTGTGTGAATGTTTCCCAGTGATGGGTTGCAGCTGGAAGGGAATCCGCTGCGTAAAAACATATGCTGGATAAGTTGGTGGTTCATTCCACTGTGGTGACCCCAGAATAATAAATAGACTAAGACAAAAAGACAATGAATGAATGAATGAATAATAATAATAATAATAATAATAATAATAATAATAATAATAATAATAATATTAATATTAATAATAATAATAATAATAATTGTAGAATGGTATTTTGACTACAGTGGTTCGAACTGTAGTTTTGCAGAGTGACTAAAAAGTTATCAGCATGATGGTACAAAACTGTACATTTCAAACCATTCTTCTGCAATCTTATACCAAAAAACGGAAATAAGTGCAGTATTAATAGCTTAAAATGTGGGAGAGCGTTGATATTTTGTGATTGTATTGAATTGCAAAATGACGCAATTAAGTGTTGACGTTAAATCAAAAGTAATTCACAAATACTTGAAAATGAATTGATTAAATGACAAGAATTCTCTATGGTTACAACTGAATTAGTTATAAAATAACTGCATGAAATGATATAACATGAAATTATAAAATCATATGATATTAATTGTACCCAGCTTAAAAGTAAATTTAAAGTTACCTAAGAAAGACAGAGAGATTGGGGGAGGGAGAGAGAGACAAAGAGAGTAAGTAGGCCTCAAGGAGCCTGGGAGCAGTAGAGCCAGAGAAGGAAAAAGAAGCAGACCAGGAAAAGAGACAGAGGCAAGTTTTACCAGTTATTTTGTATCTTTCTTGACCATGTGACTAAAGCCCAAATGCTGAGACATTCAAACTGACCAATCAACATGTGACCACAACACTCCCAAAGTCCACACACCAGGCTCTGATCTGATTAGTATCTGCCTTTGGAGTCAGTATGGACCTTCTTTGATGAAAAAGACATGTTTTGCCATATAAACAAATGCATATGATAATTTAGACTCTTACATAATAATAATAATAACTGGTTCATTTATTTTGTTTGTCAGGTGGATTAAATGACAATGTTGTAATTTGAAACAATGCTAAAAATGAAATACAATAACAATAGTAACAATATAGTTTTTAATATATAGTAATACCAAGAAAAAACAGTAATAATTGTCTCCATTGGCAGTTAAATTTAATTAAAATATGCAAAAATCTAAAGTACAAAAGTATGTAAAAAATAAAAATAAATAAACCGCTTGAACTGATTAAACATAAGATAACTTATTCTGAAACATTTCCAAACCCTTATTTCAGTTTCCTCTAGATGAAAGTGCATTTTAAATGAGTTAGGTGTGTAATATTTTAAATGGGCTATTAATTCTTTTCATGGCCAATTTTCCTCTTTTCCTTTGCTCACAGTTGCCTCACATCTCCTTCATTTCTTTTCTTCCTCTCTTGTGTTTTTATTCCCTCTAAAAAAAATGGGCTGAAAGGTAGAGGCGAGGAGGCGCGGAACAAGGGGTGTGCAAACGAGGGAGAGAGAAGGGGCAAAGTGATGGAGGAGAAAAGGGGACAGGCGAACGAGTGAAGAAAGAAAGGAAGGAGAGATAAATCACATTGTCACAGAGTTTCCTGCTGTCTGCAGATGACTGATTAAGTCATTCTCTGAACCACAGCATTGGGGCCCTCAGCATGAGCACCATCTTTCCCCTGCATTCTTATTATCCTCTCTATAATTTACTGCTTATGCGTGTATGCGTGTGTGACTGTGCTTGCGTATGTGTGCGTGTTTTCCGCGCCACACCAATTGATTGCTTCGCCCCTTGCCAAGCAGAGGGAAATAAAAGATTATTTCTGAAATCATATTTGCACAGTTTACCTGCTCGCTGATCAGCTTTGGCACAGGAGGGCACTTTTGAAGCCTGGAGGCCTGAGAAAACACCTAAAAAAATCATTTCCAACATGCAAAGGTGAGGTTTTGAGGTGAGCTTTGGCATTCTGCCCTTTCTACTCTGGCCTGGTATTAAACTGAATTGGCAATATAATTCAGGCGGCACTAAAAGCTCCACTCTCCTTAACACCTTTCAGTGAAGTCATTGGTCATCATCTGAGCTCCACTGGAGAGCAGACACCATTGGTTCTGTGACCAGCAAAGACTTTAGAACAAAAAGAAAAGAAAAGTCCTTCTCGCTGAGGGATGAAAGATTAAAGTGAAAGAAGTACTTTCACTTTAATGAATTTATTTATGAGCTTTGAGTTGATTCTGTCAGTTACAGATTTACAGTCATATCTTACAAGAAAGAAACAATATGAAAACAACTCAAAAACAAAGTTGAATAGCCAGCCTAGTGAAAGAAAATGCAGGAAAAGTAAGAGTTTTTTATTATTATTATTCCCATCATTTAAATAATGCATTTTGGTGACAACTTATTCAATTCAGTTCAATTCATGTTTATTTCTATAGTGCTTCTACAATGTAGATTGTGTCAAATCAGCCTAACATAGAAGTTCTAGTAAATTAAAACTGTGTCAGTCCAGTTTTCAAAGTTGCAGCTCAGTTTAGTTCAGTGTGGTTTAATTTTCATTGCTGAAAGTCCAAACACTGATGAGCAAATCTATGGATGTGTAGCTCCACAAATCCCAAACCAAGCAAGCTAATTAATCTCAGGCCTGTAGCCAGCCTAATGAAAGAGGGGGTTATTTTTTTTCAGAAAAAGTAAGAGGGGTCTGGATGCAGGCCTGGTGCAGATGCAATCTAAGCTGAATGCAATGCTTTTTAATGGGCTCACGCTTTTTTGCAGTTGTTCATCTCGTTTTCTAATTAATTGTGCATTTTAGGAACATTTTAAGAACTTATATTTGCTGGATCAGTTTTTCGGATGGTGATCATAACCACACTTTTTTGATGCACCAAAAATATTTCCTACAATTTTGTCAAAGTGATCACCATACTGTTTTACTACGAAGTATTTGTTTACAGATTTGTATTTAAACTGTAAGTTATTCCAGTTTTATAAATATTGTAATGAGATTGGAATTTAAAAACAAATTAATAAAAAAATATATATATTTTTTTAAATACAAATTTATTATCATCCATCATAAAAATAGGAATCTGGTAAAACTTGTTTTAAAATAATGGGCAAATAAAAACGTGTCTTAATGCCTTCTTCTAGCTATAATTTTCACAATTTATGATGACATAGCAGGGATCATATAGGGATCAAATTCTGGACTTCTGTCAGTATGTTGGGGGGTGGGTGTGGGGGGTCTTTCGAACCCCCCTGGCTAGGTGCCTGAATTTGTGCTGCATTAGCTTGTCTCTTATACTGTAATGTGCATGTTTTTTGATGGTTCAAAATATTTACTACAATTTTGTAAAAAGTTTGTTTACCCAATATACCTTTTTAAAACACCTTATATATTTAACGTGTACCTTTTATATCAGATTTATAAATAATGGTATGAGATTATTGTTTTAAATTTACCTTGTTTATGTGGGTTTCCCCCACAGTCTAAAGACATGCACTATAGGTGAATTGAATAAGCTAAATTGGCCATAGTATGAGTGTGAATGCAAGTGTATGATTGTTTCCCAGTGCTGGGTTGTGGCTGGAAGGGCATCTGCTGCAACATATGCTGTATAAGTTGGCAGTTCATTCTGCTGTGGTGACCCCTGATTAATAAAGGGACTAAGCCGAAAAGAAAATGCATGAATGAATGTTTTAAAATTAAATTTGAACAAAGAAATATGAAATGTTAAATGATTATACATGTATATTACACATTTATCAGACCATTTCACAAAAGAAAACAAATATTTTAGACTTCATTAAAATCTAAATGTATTGACATTTATTATGCAAATAACAAAACGAAGAGTACATTAAATTATAGTCAGAATTTGGCTCAAATTAAATCTGAATAATAAAAAATAAAATATAGTTATAATTTTAATAATACCAAAGTGATTTACAATTTCTGTTTCTTCTGTAAAAAAAAAAAAGTTAACCCATGGATGACAACAATGGTCTAATCATTTTAACATTAGAAATAGACTTATAGATTTAATATGGGCTGCGTTTGGTCTTACATTTACAGAGCATTTACATTTAGCCATTTCGCAGATGCGTTTGTCCTTGGTGTGTTTCTTGACACATTTTATTGGACATTTTGAGCATTGGAAAAAGACGATTTGCTTAAGTCAGAAACACAAACCGTGATGGAAATACCATAAGTGCTGTTTTATAGTATGACGTTGAAGTAACAGATGGCGGATTGTGCTTGGTCTAAAAGTCTTTGTCAAGCAGCTATTTTCACAATATGTGATGTCAGTCAAGAAATAGACAAGACAAGATATACATGATCAAATTTTGACAAATTCGTGCCTTTTTGAGGTGGGGGTGGGTAGCTTGAATCACCCAAATCTCCTTTGGTTATGAGCCAGTAAAAGTTGCCAGGGGGTATGATAAATGTCCAATAGGATGTACATTTCAGAATTTTAAAAACAGCTTTTATTGTACAGAAAAAAAAACAAAATGGCTCAATTTGTGTTTTGACTTAGTAATAGAATTTGCCCCCCACTGATTTGTGCATGTAACATGGGAAAGAAATAAACACAGGATTATTCGAGCCACAAAAAGCTAGAGATTCCTCTGAGGATTGCAAGATGTTGTGCTTGCCATGTGGTGGAAAAAAACTAGCATTTGCATCACCTTCTTTGTGATCCTAGCATCATGTCTACACCAACGGTTGTTGCATCATGTTGCAAATCTATTTCTTCTTCATGTCAGAAATAGCATGAGCGATGTCAGACTAGAGGCTTCTCAGGGGCCATTTGAATCCTAAAACCTGACCAAAGGCCTGATTAGCTTTAGATTTAAAGTCTAGATTTAGACACATTTTGGCTTCAGTATCAGAAACTCCCAGTATAGTATTGACTAAACCCAAAAAGACCCTTAAAGGTATAGGATGTGCAGTGGATATCATTGAGAGCTCATTAGAGAAACAAACGTTTGTATCTACACAAACAGAAATTCATGTCATAGATATAATATCCATCAAGAAAAAAAAGCAACTCAC
This sequence comes from Danio tinwini, assembly GCA_903798205.1. NCBI lineage: Eukaryota > Metazoa > Chordata > Actinopteri > Cypriniformes > Danionidae > Danio > Danio tinwini. Next base: position 12,908,196 of record CAIGQZ010033112.1, read on the forward strand.
TTTATTCCACTGAAAGGCATTTATTTATTTTTTGTGTGTGTGCAAAAGCACTTTGCCAGAGAAGAGGTAAAAAGGGTTGCAAACATCACAAGCGAACCCATGATTTATTGGGCTTCCAATTTTTTTTTATTGAGCTATAACATTTATCTTTTCAATCCACTCGTCACAATTCAAATCCAAACTCAAAAACAACTTTTACCCACCAGGCAGCCAATAATATAAAGCAATAATAAATAAGTAAATGAATACATGAAAGTAATGAAGCTGTGGCCAAATCAGCCAGCAGGACACCAGGTTCTTTCATTACTGACTGCGGTGCTGCAGACTGTGCGCATTAACATTAGGAAAGAGTGCTTGAGAAAACATTTGTAAGTTTATTTGCTTTGTTTTACAACAGATTCATTTTTAAAATATAGCTGCAAGCAGCAATTATTGGGGCCAAGCAGCCCAGCAGCCACATCATAAACAAGCACGGCAACAAGCTACAGAGCAATTGGAAAATTCTATAACTTTTTGGTGGAAATTGGGCTAATGATCTACAATATGGAGAGTTTAAAACAACAGATTTTCAAATTAATTCAAGATGGTGAACAAGAAGTGTCAATTAGGGAATAAATTATATAAATATTCTCTGTATGATACAGTACAAGGAATCTGCAAAGTCAGTCACAATAGACAAAACTATACAAAAGTCATTTGATAAAAATTGTATGATTTCTATTAATAGAATTTAATTGTTTGTCATTTTTACCTAGAAGATGGTGCAGACTGGTGTAGTTTGGTCAATGTCAGGTCTTGATCACACACAATAAGTTTGTTCAAATAGGTTTTACGAAAAATTTGAAATAGCAAAAAAAATTATTCATAATGGAAAATGAAGGAGTTTGAATTGGCTTGAGCCAAGTAATCAGAGGAAAAAAGAACTTTGATTGATTAAAGCCCATTCGGTTATAACAATAGACTATTTATAAAAAATGTTATAACAATAAGGATAAATGAAACTTTGGACAAGTAGTGGCGCTAAAGAGTTTGAGTTAAAGAGTCTAAATTTGTTGTGGTTGAAGATCAGACTGTCCTCTTTCAGTGCGCCACAAATGAGCGGAAGAATAATAAAAAGAAGCGGAACAGACAAAATAGGTGCCTATACGGCTTCAGTGCTTGGCCCGTAATAAGACATTTCATCACAGTCTTTTCACAGAGGTTGAAAATAAAAGATGATGTGGTGCTGAGTATACTGTATCTAACAGAAATGTCACAACACTGAGTTAGTAAAAGTGATTTTACCAAGAGTCAGTATTGCTTTGTCTGTTACATATTGTTTTACAAAGTGAGTTTTTAATTATAATGAAACTAATTTTGGAGTACATTGCAAAAGTGTCCATTTATTAGTTTAATGTGCAAAATTGATAAGCAATCAAAACAGTGTTTCAACGAGGGTCAAAAACAAGATATTAATTAGCCTATTACTACTAAATGGTGTGTTTTTTTTTGTATTCAAAACATTGTAAGTGGACCTTAGAGAACATTTTTAAAATGCTGTTTATGAAATACCCTTTTTTCTATAATTGTTTTCATTTTATTCAAAAGCAGCTTTACAAACAATAGTGAACAGCAATCCCCAATAGCAAGCCAAAGGCAACAGTGGGAAAAAAAAAACATAATCCTTGAAATGTGTAGGTAGGATGTGGAAACCTTGAGGGGAATTAAACTCAGCTGGGACATTCAAATTCTGACACTATAAGTAATGCTGACAAGAAACAATGCAATGGTTCATATTAAAATACATATGGCTAAGTTGTAACACGTTTTATTTCAGTGTGTATTTCTTAAAGTAAAAAAATAAATAAAGAAGCAAAACTATCTTCTGTATGATGCTGTTGTAATGGGGGCATGCTATTTATCTGCGTATATATATATATATATATATATATA
>CAIGQZ010033112.1:12915127-12926006 GCA_903798205.1 Danio tinwini
ACACACACACACACACACACACACACACACACACACACTTATTTTGAACATGTTCAAAGTATTCAATTTACCTAGTGATTAAGAGATGACAGTGACAGTTATTAGGTATGCCCATTTAATATTTCTGTAAACACATAAACTAGATATGGGGGGGGGGGGGGATTGTACTTTTGTTTCTGAGTTAAGTCCTTGAATGGAATTACAGTTTTTCTCATTTGCTAAGACATGCTCATAGATATATACACTAGATATCACATAGGGACCCTGAGCAAACAAAAAAACAAAGCACAAAGTCATCACATTTCATAGGTAAGAATTTGTTTTTTTTAATGTTTTTGTATGTTATGAACTTTTGTGCTTAACAAGTAATGTTATTGATGATAATACAGTCTCTTACTGCAGTGACCATAAGGCAAAGTAGCATCAACTCGCACTAAATTCTAAGCTTATGCTAGTTTTGTTGAATAAAATAAGCAAACAATGTTATGAAATATGACAAAAAGATGCTGCACTGCCAGAAACTTGTATTATTGTCAGCTAAGTGAACGAGTCGTTCATAACAGAGATTCATTCACAAACGAATCGCTACCTCTATCAGAAAGAGAAGTGAAAGCGGGAGAGGGGGTGTGTTTCAGGACATATGGATTAGATCAAATTAAACAGGGAAGGAGGGTAATGCATTTCCATGCACACAAACACTCACTCTTTGTCTGGAATGTCCGTGCGGTCACATTCATCAATGTAGAAAAGTGATGTAAAATTATAATATTTCGTAATTTAAAAAAATATTTGCATACGGACCACCGGGGAAAACTCCCGATCATCGATATATGTGTATATGTGTATTTCTCTGGCTTTGGATGGCCACAGTCCTCCACCTTACCTTGGTCCTGCATTCATTTCAAAGGAGCATTACCCTGTACTAAAATGGCTACTCTATTGACTCATTCCTTCTAATAGACAACAGTAGGGTAGGCAACATCTAATCTATATATCTATGAGACACACTCAGTGAAACTAGGATTCACTTGATCTTCATCATCACTATCCCATCAGAGCAGAAGAGATGTCTTGCAAATGTGTAAACTCATTCTCATTGAATTGACAACATTTTTCAAAACAGTTAACACGGATGTCATTCAAGCAGTCCAAAATCCATTGTTTTAGTTATGGTAACCAAACAGAAACCATCTATTCCTACACATTAGAAACTAGCAAAATCAGTATGAAATCACTGAACCAGTGGTTTTGACACACCTTCACACAAATCTTCAATTAGCAATCAGTCCGCAAACCTTATAAAAACAGTGGAAGGTCTGTGTTGTTCTGTGCCAGCATGGATGGAGGAGGTCAATAGTGGCTATGTCTTATACTCACAATAGATTTGACTGTATTTTGATTTACATGTGTTTTCTCTAATAGTTACAGTATTTTATTACTTTTGCCTGTTTTGTTTTTTTTACAGTAACAGTTTTTCAGTTTTCAGCCACAGTTTGAAAAAATGTCATGAATTCAATATAAATTTACTGTAATCAAAGCATTTCTTATTCTGGATCCAATTATTTGCAAAAAGGCTAATTTGACAGCCCAAATATAAAGACAACAAATCGTCACCTTGGAATTATAAGGTGCTATCTGCATTCTGAATGATTTTGAGATATTGAGCTTCAAAGTTTTTGCATTCAAACAGTATGTGTGTGACATTTGTTTTTTACTGTAAATAAAAAGTCTTAAATTGCAAACAACTTATTAAAAAACATCCCATAATGTAAATAAGTTGTCATTTAATAAAAATATGCCAATAACTCAATTTTGACAAAAATGTCAGATTGAACCTTATAATTCTAAGGTGACAAAATGGCATTGACAATAGGCTACAATGGCAAGCAATGGTGCAGTGATTCACGCTGAGTTCTGTATTTTGTTGTCCATTGTGTAGTGATTGATTAAAAGAGCTCATATACTTGTTTGCAAGTTGTGTTGTTTAAAGGTAAAATTAGCTTTTGTTGCATATTTTAATGTTTTGACACGGTATGTACATTTTGCAAGCAAAATATGTAATTTTTACCATGAGCGCCGCTGTTGAGGCCTGTGTGTTAACTGTTTTGAAAATGTAGAGTTTCAGTTGACGGCTGCATCAAAGCAATCAAGAAAAACTGTAAAATCGACATGAAACAGAAGAAACGTTTGTTCTTTTTCCCCCCAGTTCAGATATACATTAGATTAAAACTGTAGATAAAAAATGTAGACCGATCTATGATTTCATTTCTTGGAGGCTGATTGAATTATTGAAAGATGGGCATTGCTATCAAAATGAAGAATGATTTGAATGCCAGTTTGCAGTAAGTTGTGGAGGATTACAGTCCACCGGAAGCACCATTAGAGCGTCTTTACAAATTAATGAATTAATGAAGTGCGCAGATAAATTGTTCATAACAGCACTACTACTATATAACATCTTTTATACATAAAAAATAATAAAATAAAAAAGTGTACATTTTGATTTCAAACTTTAGTCAAATTTAAGTAATGTAAAAGTGAACACTGTTCACTCAGTAATATTTGTCATTTGAAACTTTCTTGGTATTACTCAGTTTCAAGTACATTTGTGACCCTGGACCCTGGTCATAAATATACTTTTTTTCGGGGAAAAAATTTAATATAAATTTTATATTTCATATTTAATATAAAATTGCTTTAAAGTTGTCCAAATTAAGTTTGTAGAAATGCTCTTTACAGAAATTTACTAAATATCTTCATGGGACAAGAACTTTACTTAGTCTAATAATTGATAGTATAAAAAAAATCAATCATTTTAACTCATAAAACACATTTTTGGCTATTGCTACAAATATACATGCGACTTAAAGCTGTGAATTTTGTGATTCAGGGTTACATTTTACTTACTTTATTTATATGTTTTAATTGCATGCATCAGTTGACCAGTTTTATACATTTAAAACTGGAACACAAGGCAAAACGGAACACCAGCATCAGTAAGCGGACATTGATTTGTTTAAATTTTATAATTTATTTATAAAAAAAAAAATACATTTACACTTTCATTCACACATGCACTCATATACTACAGCCAATTTAGTGCATCCAATTCATCTATACCACATGTCTTAGGGCTGTAGGGGAAACCGGAGTAGCCAGAGGAAACCCATGCAAACACGGGGAGAACATGCAAACTCCACACAGAAATGCCAACTGGCCCAGCCCTAAATCGAACAAGCGACCTTCTTACTGTGAGGCGTGCTGCCCCAAGTGTGAACATAATAACAATTCTAATTTACTTTACCTATATTTAGCTATACAGTTGTTTGTGTAGTCCACCAGCAACAATCTCTGATAGGGACACCAACATCCACTAAATAACAAATGCTGGTGCACATGCAGCAGGCTTTTTATTATCAGTTAATGCACATCTTTTTTTTTTTTACATGTTTGTGTTCAAAATACCTCTAAGGCTTCTTTTTGAAGAACCAATTCAAATGCAATCAGACACAGGGACAATCCTTTCAGCAACAAAGTGAGAGACGAAGCTCTGAACATTGCTGCACAGGTGCAAAAAAAATAAAAAAATTGACAAATATGTCCTTGTTCATGCCCTCGTAGAGTTCAGAATGCCAAATCCCCACACTAATTAAGTGTCAAACTATAAGACTGACAGCTCTATTAGCCTATTTTTTATATGCACAGAGTGCATGCGGTTGTCTCTTATGGATGAATGGGCTTATTAAAAATGCTTTTCTCACATATATGCATGATTCAAGCCTTATACTTTCTTGAAAATTTCTGAGGGGCCACAACAAGTGCAAATGTGCTGTTTGAAATATTATCCTTAAGTGAAAAGATGGTTATTGCAGAAAGCTACACTAACACCAGTTTAAGCAGGCTTTTAACCTACTTAATTCCACCCATCGTGACTGTGATGGTGAATTTTTTCAATTATAAATCTTCTAAGAATGTTACTAACTGGTTTTTAAATGCCTTTCCTGTATATATGGCAAATTTCAAAGGTCTCAATTAAAAATGTGCAGTCTCACATGACCAGTGTTAACTTCCTGTTTGCACAATGAGAAGATGATGGCTAATTCAATTCCAAAAACATAGGGTTAGTAAAGTATCTAAGCATTAATATATGACAAAGATACACTCTAAAAAATGATTATGTATTTTAGTATTTTTAACATGATTTTGTAAGTTGAAACAACAAAGATGATAATTCAACGTAACCTGGTAAGTTTTGTAACTAGTCTGTAATAGAATGTTTGTCGACTTAACCTAAAAACATATGCTGAACCAGCATCCTTTAAGTTGCGTCCCATACTTCCAATCCAGCAGGTGGCGGAATATAACATCAGAAGAGGTCAAACACGTGATATTTTTCATCAGATTTTTTAATTGAACATTTGGGAAGTAATGCTTCTTCAAATTTGTGCTATTACTTGTAAAATGACACATATGAACTGTTTTGTAAAAAATATTGTTCCCAGTATAAATGTTTCAGATTAGACCTTTGCTAATACATGTGCAGTTTGGCCACATTTATAACGCTTAGTAAAGTTTGTTTTAGGTTTAAATTTGCAATATCTCAATATGTGTATAAAGAAATAGTACTTTTCTAGTTCTCTGAATAATCTACTACTGGTATTTTATTATATAGATTTTAATGGATCTACCGTTAATTTTCAGTAGAAAATATTTTGGAAAAATATTAACAATATAATTAATTTAAATGTACTATTCTCATTTTAAAGATTGTTCCCAGACGTATTAAAGGTGAGATTTTACCAGTATTCACATTCATAAATGTACAGTAGTCAAATATGTAAGAACAAACATTTACAATAATTTACCCAAATATGATTTTCTCATTCTAAAGGTTGCAGCACATTCCCAGAGGCCAGACTGACTTAACAGGTGAAATTTTATTAAACATATTTTTTCCGTATGTTTACAGTACACTAATATTTAAAAATATATATATTTACAAAAATGTACATGAATGCCAGGAAAATTAATGAATGAATGAATACTAAGCTGAGTTTAACAAGTTAACAATATAATTTGGATGTCTTCAAAAATAAGCTAATTAAGTGTACAAATTATCATCCCATAGAATTATGTTGACCATAAAGCTATCAATATTTATTCCAAAACAATAACTGTGCATTTTATACTTGTACTGTGCTTGGGCTAAATGTCCATGTTTTTTTTTTTTTGGTGTATTACATTACAAGTAAGTTTGAGGCTTGCGTATTACATTACCGTTTGTATATTTTCGTTTTGATGTTTTCATAGCCATTCCCAGTACCTTAGAGCAAATAGGCAGATGATTATTGCAGAGAACTACACAAACACCATTTAAACAGGGTTTTAATTAGGCTTCTCTTCATTCAACCTCTTCATTCCAATAATAGTCCTTGAGGGATAACGTTAAATTGACTTTTAATGTGTGTACTTAAAGGAGCAATGCTAAATAAATCGTTTATGAAAAGCAGGTCAGTGGTCTACTTGGGAATGCGTATATACTGAATATAGTCGATATTTTAAACATTTAGCTGCGAAACAGATTCATTACCCCATTCCATATCACATATTATAATCACAGCTATTAGTATTACTTTGAGGTTCCTGATTTCCTCTGATGTGTAGAAATAATGGTGATTTAAAATGAGATCGAATCCTAAGAGCTTTCATTTGGCCTGAGGACACAGAGGACATTGAGACCTATCAACCCTCAAGAAACCAATCAGCTTCCATGAAGACAGTTCAAACAATGGTGATAACCAAGCACATTAAAATTTAACACAGTAATTGAAAAGGGAATCTCAACAACATGACTGTAGAAAGTGATGTTTGATGCTATAATACAATCAAGAACTGGAAACAGAGGCACTGTCATAAAAACAAAAACATATTTTAGTTGATATTCTCATCATGGTTTAGCATATCATAAATATTCACACAAGGGTATTGAAGGTTACTAAATAATATATGTCAACTTATTCAGATCAAACACTTTGGGCAGGTTAAAATGTAACAAAATGTGTAATAAAATGCTTCCACTTGTGTACTGTAAATAAACACTTGATGCCCTGTTAATTTTCAATGTAATATGACTCGCTTAATAAAAATGGAAAATATGTTTCAATAATCCCCCTGGAAACATACTTTTCCACACAAAATCTGAAATTAGGCGACTGCAATTTTTTAAATAAAATACATTTAATTTGTTCAACTTCACATGAAAAAAATGACAGTTTTTGGTTGATTTGGTTATCAGATTTTTTTTGAAGTTATTATCTAAATAAATAACACTATACAGAAAAGCATGGTGAAGACAGGGATTTTTCATAGGGGTGGCTCTAATTGCTGAAAACCTTTTTAAGACCAGGAAATCAGTTTTCTTTCAGTTTCAGCGATTTTCAAACTGCACTGAAAAAATACACATCATTAAACAAACAAGAGTTTTTTTTATTATTTTAGCTTTATTCATTCATTCATTCATTCTTCTTTGGCTTAGTCCCTTTATTCATCAGGGGTCACCACAATGGAATGAACCGCCAACTTATCCAGCATATGTTTTACACAGCGGATGCCCTTCCAGCTGCAACCCAGTACTGGGAAACACCCACACAGTCTCACATTCACACACATACACTACTAAAATTATATATATTTTATTATTATTATTATTATTTTTTTTTTTTTTCTAGTTTTTTAACTAGAATTAATCCAAGCACTGTCAGAGGGTCAGCCGCACTTCTCATCTGTAACATTATGATGAATGCTAAAACAAACTGATCCATGTTTTCTTATATTGTGCAATATAGCTTATGAGTTTTTGTTAAATGCAATTACAAGCGAACCACCCTATGTCTCATCCTCTGCAGAAAAGCACATTTTTTGTATTTAGTTTAGTTCCTTTTGTCAAGAGTTATGACTTTTAAAAAAGTAGTGTAGTCACATTAAAAGTTGGATTAAAACTATGTAAAATATGTCAAAGCATATAAGTCATTTTTTTTTACTTGTACAATGTAAAGAGCAATTAGTTGATTTTACTCTAGAAAACTGAGTCAAGCCGTTGCCTTAAAGGGCACCTAGTTTACCACTTTTTCCAGATTTAATATAAGTCTTTTGTGTCTCCAGAATGTGTCTGTAAAATTTCAACTCAAAACACCCATCAGATTATTTATTATATCTTTTAGAAGTTTATATTTTATAGGTCTGAACATCAAGTTTTGTGTACTGTGCCTTTAAGGCTAGTCCTTCACACCGTTCCACGTGCCTGTCAGTGTGCCTAAATCTCCTCCCTCGGCTGCTTCAGACAACAGACAGACAAGCAGGAAGCCGATCTCACGTAATGTTTGTGAGAAATACTACAGTAAGTACTTTGCCATTAAGTATTTGATGCATTTGTTGTGGAGTTGCAACGATGAGTCACACACGATGTCATTACAAAGTTCACACACACACACACACACACACACACACACACACACACACATACACACACACACACACACACACACACACGCGTGCGCGCACACTCACACAGCATGGACAGGCACACACACAAACAGCGAGCGCACTTTGCACTCTTTTTCCACGCAAATGTGACAGGATACAGGTAAATATCCACTGCTGTATGGATATCTGTTATGTAAATATACAAAATGAACCTTATTTAACGTCCACAAACCAGTACAAAATAATTGTACTGACACGCGGCTGTGGTGATGAAGTAAATCTGAGAAGTAAATCGCTGTAATTCATTACAAACATGCACAGTTTTACAGTTTTCACATTTGAAGATGATTGATGATCCTAGCAAACTGAACAGACCTTTTATTCCCTGTTGCTTTGCGCACGTCCTGTCTTGTTAATATGATCATACACATTACTATGGTGACAAGTTAATATGCAGCTGTCAATCAATTTGGTGAGCGGGGGACCGCACTCCTAAGTCAAGTCGGTCGGTTGGTCTCAAAACTGCTCCAATTGGTCCACCGTTTTTATGTTGTTAAATTGAGAAAATAAAAGCACTGGGTGCTTTTATATCACCCCAATATGATGGTATATACACTATACCTACACATATGCCTGGGCAAACAGCTTGAAAAGTAGATTTTTCACCATAGGTGCCCTTTAAACATATGAAGTAAATGAACTATTTGCATGATTATTACATTTAAGTTAAATCAACTTAACAGTTATAATGGGTTTATTAACTTTTTTTAATTAGTCAGCGGGCAGCATGGTGGCACAGTGAGTAGCGCTACCGCCTCACAGCAAGAAGGTTGCTGGTTCAAGCCTCGGCTGGGTCAGTTGGCATTTCTGTGTGGAATTTACATGTTCTCTCTGTGTTCATGTAGGTTTTCTCCGGGTGTTTCGGTTTCCCCCACCAGTCCAAAAACATGCGGTACAGGTGAATTGGGTAAGCTAAATTGTATGTGTGTGAATGAGAGTGTGTATGGGTGTTTCCCAGGACTTGGTTAAAGCTGAAAGGGCATCCTTTGTGTAAAACATATGCTGGATAAGTTGGTGGTTTATTCCGATGTGGCGACCCCAGATTAATAAAGGGATTAAGCTGAAGAGAAAAGATTGAATTAGTCAGCTTGTAAGGGAATGGGTTAACTCGCTTTTTTTTTAAGAAAAGTAACTAATCACTTTTAAAAGTTTATACCACAGTTTGATGGCATAATTGTGTATATAAAAAAGAAAATCCAATACGAGAGTCTAAAAATCCTTTTGTATGAGGAACTACTTTCTTTCGCCATTCATTTACATCTGCAGCTGACGTCAGAACAGCAGAAAACGATTTCCCAGTATTTCTCTTTTGCAATTGGGAGATCAAAATAATTAACCCCGAAAAAGCAAAAGCAATGCAAACACTACCAGATACTGTTGTGTTCACGATAAAGAAAAACATTAAACACATGCCAGCATTTCTTCTTTTTTTTTTACTGAACTAGTCTACAGAAACAAAAACTGGAGATGCATTAGAAACAAACAAATGGCAACAAAAAGAAACTCAGAGTTATACAAAGATAACAAAATAGGCACATTCCTGATATGTGAGTCGCATCTCACACTCAATACATTACAATTACTATGGTATAAATACAGCACTGCAACATAAAAAAAGAGAGATCGACTTATAATGCCACTTACCAGATTTATAAAGATTTGATAAGCTGTAGTTTGTAGTTTCACGCTGAGTTTTTCTCTACTAAGGGCTTACTATGCTGTCTCTGTCGCCATCTTGTGGATGGACAATGTCAACCATCCTTGCTCTGCTTAGTATGACAGGCTGATGGATGCAGATGCACTGTATCTCTGAAATTATAAATACTTAAAATAGGCACTGTCCTTATAAATAAACTACATAGCTGCAATCTAAACAACTACTGCACATTCTTGCCTTAAAAAGCCTCAAAAGTACATTATGTTGTCCAACAGCTGCAATATTTATCAAACTGTAGTCCTCTGCTTCCCACTCGTATTGGCGAAGTAATACACAAGAGTGAAGAGGCTGTACAAGTTCTAATATTGCAGAATATCACATGGCTATCAGCCAATCAGATTTGAGAACTAGACAGAACTGTTCTGTGTATATTCCAGACCAATGTTGCACATTTTTTATCAGTTTTTGTCATATAGGATCAACTAAGCTGCTAAACATAAACTCGCTAAACAAACAGTTTTGTCCTCTACTACAACACCAGTCAACTCCTTTCCTTGTTTTTTCAGCCCTGCTGGCAGTACCAGATATTTACTGTGAGCTGATGAGTGACCATTAGTGCTCATCGATTAGAGGTAGAGAGGAGATAGACATGTGAAGATCTGATAATGAGACAGAGAGAGAGAGAGAGAGAGAGAGAGAGAGAGAGAGAAAATACTGTCTGCTTTGGAAAGAATAACATTGGAAACACAGAACACTATAAGTCTCATAATCCTGCTATTAACGTTTCAAGTTAATAATTACAGAAAAAGGGAAGGGTTTTCACTCCACTTTTCATTTAGCAGGTATTGGATTTTAATTTTAAGGAAGATTTACGATTAGGTTTTCTAATCCTGTTGGGAGCTGCCATGATTAGCTTGGTAATTAACTCTTTGATGCAGTTTCCGCCTTGAGATAGAGCTACTGCCTGCTTAATACACTTTGTCGATTTAGTTATCCGGTTGTTGTGATGACACACGAGTCCTAATCCTTTAATCCTTAAAATATTCATTCTTCCCCCAGTTCTAATTAAACACTAATATTTGGATTAATTGGAGGTTGTCTGGGTCTCTGCGGAGATAAAAAAAAAAAAAGAAAGAAAAAAAAGAGCTGTGTGGGGCCCAGAAGCTAAATATGTGTGGTTGGATGTTTCAGAGGCTACAAATGTAATCAAATTTTAGGTTCTCCAGACTCCGGATGTGCTTGCTTGTGACTCTATTCCCAGAGGAATTGGTCTGGTATCATAACGCACTTGTTGGTTGAATGGTAAATAACATATTACATAAAGAATATGGAGCTTACTAGAGAGAAAATGGGATACTGAACTCTTATTTTCATATTCTGCCATAGAGAGATACAATTTCATGCTGCCATGAAATGTGAAAGGTGAGAGATGTTTATTGTATCTGTCAATTTCGACTTGCCATTGGATTCAGATTTCCGTCAAATATGCATTGGCTCAGAATGAGAGCGTAAAACTAATATGACATGTTCTACATTCATGAGAAGGGCCACTGTCATCGTCTGTCAGAAGAGAATATGAAATTTACAGCAAAAACATCCTTTGGTGCATATTCTCACATTTTCACTGAAGCGAGTGTGTGTGTGTGTGTGTGTGTGTGTGTGTGTGTGTGTGTGTGTGTG
>CAIGQZ010033112.1:12926016-12937544 GCA_903798205.1 Danio tinwini
GTGTGTGTGTGTGTGTGTGTGTGTGTGTGTGTGTGTGTGTGTGTGTGTGTGTGTGTGTGTGTGTGTGTGTGTGTGTGTGTGTGTGTGTGTGTGTGTGTGTGTGTGTGTGTGTGTGTGTGTGTGTGTGTGTGTGTGTGTGTGTGTGTGTGTGTGTGTCTGTGTGGTGGACACTTTGTTTAAGCCGAATATATCACTTGTTCCTGATTGTCAAAATGTATTTTAAAGACAAACAATTGAGAATTCATTGTGATTTATGGATTCATACTATGGAAGCCCATTTATGCCATATATAAGTAATAAAAAATCAGGCATAACAATTTATATTAATACACACTTACAGTAAGTCATAATTATGACATATCAATTTGAAATTATAACATAGTCGGTGTTATGACTTACTAAATTGAAATTGACAAAAACTCAAACTTTTGACTTACTTAAGGTAAGACAAAAATGATGACAGACCTAAGTCAAAATGATATAAGATGCCATAATGGTGACAGTTGAAATTATTTATTAAAAACCAAAAATTATAAGATTAAATTAAAATTATGATTTCCTAAATTTTTATTATGACTTAAAAAGTACCAATTAAGAGAAAATCAAAATGATGGGAGTTAAAATTATTACATTATTTAAAAAAATTATAATCTAAAAATATATTTTTTTAAATATAAATTATGAATGTACATATTACATATTCAATTAATATTCAGAATCACATGTGGGATTATTGTGTTAATATTTTAACAAATTTTGACATTAGTATGTCATATTCTCAGCTTTTTTATCTCATAATTATGACTTTTGAAGTCATAACAGTGGCATAATTCTGGCAATCTCATGTATGATTTTTATCTTCATTTAAACATTTAAAGCAGGGGTGCCCAAACTTTCTTATGGATGTCCAAAAAAAAACTAACTTGATTGAGGGCCGTGGGCCAAAGGAAAATATATCAAGCTGTATTACAAAGTTTTCATGAATAATTTCCTTGTTTATTAAATAAAAAATAAAAAACTGTGTTAAAAAAAGCAGTGTTAAAATGTTTTTTATTAACTTATCCAATATATATTGTTTTTACATTTTATAATTAATCTATTATAATGAAAGCATAAGAATTCCATTTAAAACATTATGGAGTTTAATGCTGAATACATTGGTCAAGCTGCACCTGCCCTTACTTTGACTTTGAGGACTTCAGAATTGTGCTTATCTGCTGAGCAACAGTATGTTCATAAAAAAAATGGATGCATTTACAGCATTTAATTGAAACATTTAATTCAAGTTTTTTTTTGTAGCTTAAAGATAAAACTAACAAATGAAAGCTTACGGTAAATTGGAAATGACTGTGTAATACAAGCATTAACCCCAACCCTCCCCAAATTTCTCCCTCTCTTTTTGAATGGGATGGTGGGTTAAATCAAAGGTTAAAATGGGCCAACTTCGGCATGCAGGCCATAGTTTAGGCATCTCTGATTTAAAGTAATATTAGCTGTAAGTTACCAAGTCATAATCTAATAATTACAAAATGTCATAATTAATGCCAGTTTTTTCTTACCTGGTGTAAATAGGTTTCCATTTCATGCATTTATATATTATCTGTAATAACAGTCCAAAAAATCTCTAAGCAAAAAGCATCAGTTATAACCCTCTGCTATCTGTCCATGCATTAAAGTGGTGCTCAGTAGTAATGTGACTGTCTATGATATGTGGCATAGTAATTTGACATCTAACATTTAGTGAGCTATTGTAACATATTGAGTTTGGCTTGTGATGGATGACTGCTTGATAATAATTGGCTTGAAAACCACACTAACCATTCACACGCATGAAAGATTCAGTGCGGGAATTTTGGTGCTTTTATCGAGGTGTATCTGTGACAGAGATTCTCCAGGGGATTGGAGTCCAACCAAAGACTTGTCAGTAAAGTTCTCCTGCTCTCCTCACCTGCTGTTGCAGCTGGTTACTTAGAAGAGCTTTCCTGAGGAGAGGAGAGATGGAGCAAATCCTCCTGTCAGAGCTGCGCTGTTTGACACAGTTTTGCCTCAGAATGCAACATGGAACACAAACGAAATAAAAGAACTGTACTGTAAGTTTGTAGAAGGAGAAATCTTTTGAAGTTTTGCTTATTTGCACACACAAAAAATGTTTTTAAACATTACTTGTGTCAGATGTTTTACTTTTTATGGGCACTGTAAAAAGCAATTATTTACGTTACTTTATAAAATGAGTAAACTCGTTGCCTTAAAAACAATACGTTGATTTTAATTTGAAAAAGTCAGTGAACCAATTGACTTAACTATTTTTTTTATTATGCATGTATGTTGTTTACTGAATAATTATAAGGCATCAAGTTTACTCTTTTTTTATGTAAAGTCAACTTATTGCTTTTTACAATGTGGTGAGAAGCTGATTTGAATTGATATGCAATTACAAACCTGTACACAAATTTTCCTCCATGTAGATGGCTTTTGCCCTGTTACTAGTTTGCCCAGTGGCTCTCCATGTTTGTTGGTGGAATTGGGAGGTGAAGCAGAATTGACTGTGACAACGGGGTTTGAATCTGACGAAGAACGGTTCCAAAAAGCAGGTAAGACAAATACAAAAGGCAAAAAAATGAAATCAACAAGTAAATAACAGAGCGAGAATGTGGTAAGATCTGAAAATGTGGAAATTTTTTGGATTGCTTTTGAAAACACTGTTGATTGGGTTTTAGGGAAGGTGGTGGGTGGGTCAATCTGTGCTTTTGAAACCATTATCGGTTGGGTTTAGGGAGGAGGCTAGTTTATCAGTCGGTGGTTGGTTGATCAATTAACGGCCTCTGGTGGATTTTTGCAAGAAAAGCAGGTGCGAACGGCACTCACTAGAGAAATTTGAGTTCTGAAAAAGCATACACAGTGGCCTCTGGTGGATTTGCAAAAACAAAAACTGCAAAAAAATGTACCTCCTGCGATGTATTTCGCGCTCTGCAGAAATGTATACAGGGGTGCGTTTTCACATTAAGACTGTTGAAAAGTTTAATTTGTTTGTATCACATTTTTTTTACATGAAAAGCTGAATCAGATTATTAACACAGGGTGTTTAATGGCGTTCATAAGTACCTTGAATCAATTTACATTGTAAAATAACTATACAAATATTATAAGAATTTTTTGGAATACAAAAATATAAGGTGTTAAATGTGTTTTTATTTTAATTTTATATTTTTAACTATGACTGGAACTAGTTTCTTTTGCAACTCATCCAAAGCATTTTGTTTTTGTTGCTGGTTTGTGAAATAACTTGAAATCATGTGGTGTAGTGATATTGAAATGTAATGCAGTCAAGGCCTGTCTGAACTACTTTAGCTGTCCAGCTTTTATCTGAAAATATCACACACCATAGAATGTTCCTCAGCCAATCAGAATAAAACATTAGATAGCATTGTAGTATAAATATCCAGTAGGTGGCAACAAGTGACACAATGTGAGAGTCACAGTCACGTCATTCATTTAATCAGTTTGATCAAGTGGGTGATTTATTCAAGAATGAAACAAATGACTCCATGAATGGGTTACCAATTCACTGGCTCAACAGAGAATTATTTAGTGTTAAAATAAATTAGAGAAACATTAAGATTAAAAAATCTTTACTAAAATCCAAATGTGCACATTTATTATGGTATTTTAAATGAATGTAATCATATTTATGCTATAATAAATCATATTAGCAATAATATATCATATACAGTGCTATCAATATATTTGAACAATATTATATCAATAACAGTAGATATATAACTGAATGTCAAGAAAATTGAATGCATAAATATTCCACATTTTCTGCAAATAGTTCAAAGTGATTATTTTCCAACATGTATTACACCTAAACAATTTTCGTTATATTATTATTATTATTATTATTATTATTATTATTATTATTATTATTATTATATATTTCTTTATAATTCTTTATATTTCACAAAAACAAAACCAAATATAGTTATGGCATTGTGTGGAACAGATATACCACAAATAAATACATTACCATAATATATTTTTCTCTTCATGTCACTATAGTTACTTGTTTCCTTTCAGCCCTTAGTGCACCTGTTTTTATGGAGACAAGAAAACTCTTAGCTGAAGCCCCACTAAACGTCCTTAATACCAGCATCATGACTAATGCTAAAAATCTCTTATTTCTTTCCCTCTCTCAGCTCTCCTGATTCCTTCCAGCAGGTGCCTGCTTTTAAGAAGAGCTTTGAGGTGATGTCTTTACCGGATTAGTGTTCTCTATTCGAGCAGCCTGACACTTGCAGAGCAATTTTCTGAATCTCTTCTAGAAAGTCCACATTGCTGACTATAGGATTACTCAGAGACTCTAGCGCACAGGTAAGACATTCACTGCACTCACTGCGAAAATGTGACCAGAAAACAGGTGCAATATTTTTAACCGCATGAATATTTTAGAACGGTTTCAAAAGATGTAAAACAAAAGGTCTGTCGTGCACTACAGCTGTGCTTTGTGCCTTTTTAAAAGATTTTATTCTTAAGCTGTTCTCTACAAAAGACTATGGCAAACTTTGATCTCTGCACTGACAGTAAAACTTCCTAGAGCTGAAGTTACTGCCTTATGCACATATTTAGCGCCAGAATAACTCTTATGAAGAGCTGCAATGCAAATGAAGCTGTAGAAAAGGGAATGGCACTCCCTCTGCTGAGTGAAATGACCCATGTAGTAATTATTTTCTTTTAACTGCAAGGTCAAACCATTCTGGATCTTTGAAACCTGCATAACTTACATAAGAGATGTTACATTACATTCAGCTTCTTCTGAGAAACATATGGTTCTATTTTCTAAAGATGAATGACAGAACAACCTCTCGTTTCATAATGTCACATGAAGACTAAGATTGCCATAGCATATACACCTAAGCATCAATCCAAGCAAATGTAGAATATTCAAAAGACATAAATAGAGCGTCTGACATTTTTATTAAACTTTTATTGTTAAGAAGATCATAATAACTCTTTTTTTTTTTTAAGGGAAGCCCATTTTTTATTGGTAATTGTATTGGTGATTGAAGCACTTGCCTTTCTTTTCATTCAGAAGCAAATCTTAGACACATGTCGAGTTCAATTTCAATACTAAGACACAATGCTTCAAATAACTATGGGACTTCTTATGAACTCAAAGCCACCTAGATATGTTGTTGCTGGGTTTTTTTTCTCTCTCTCTCTCTCTCTGAATAATTTATTCCAGATTGTGGATTGTTGGGCCTAATTGTCTCGATAAAACATTAATTTGTATTTATATGTAGATTTTTACTATAGGACTAAGCATGTTTATTTTATATATTGCATCTCCGAGGCAAACAAAACATATATATTTACCGCCAAACAAAGCTAAAATCTTGTCTTATACATATAATGCCAAGATCACTGTATGATGTTCATAGATCATTGCTGTTTTGACACTGCATGACAATAGCATGCAGTTGCTGCTGTGTTCAGATTGCGCGAGAGATCGTCAACTTCAGGTGGTTACACACTGCGTGCCTTTACCTATAGCAAGGATCAACTGTGTCTGCCTCTCAAAGTACATGTTTCACAACCAAATGCACAATGGAAGTGAAAAGGAAATAATGCAAGATCACACATTAGAGTTCTTGGACGAGACTAGAAATATACTCCATTGTACAACATAATACATGGGTGCTCCTGTTCACGTTTTTAGCATGCCAAATATTTTACAGGCATTGGCGACACATTTGTAATTCCCTCTGAAAGCATTTTTGATAATTCACAATGCTGTCACTTGTGAACAAGCACTGATTTCAGGAATTTTGTAGGCAATTTTCGCAAAACCTGTCTGTGAGTGAAAATGGGGCTAAAATCATGGAGTGTTAACTAAGCATAAGGTACATCAACATGACAACAATGTACTAAAAAGAAAGAGGGATGGATTTGAATGAAAAGGGGAGTTTCAGTTTGAGGACATGTTGATTTTCACAGAGGCAAAACAACACACAGACGCAGCGGAGAAAAACCGTTACTATGTTACTGCAGTTTGGCACTTTTACTTTCATTCAGGAACATTTCATGCATGACCCCCATAACAAACGAGATATTGGATGCGAGAAACTCCTGGAAGAGTGTAGTTTTAATGGAATGTTTGATACCGCACGCTGTATGTGGAAAAAAAACTCGGTAACTTAGATGCACTCAGTAGGTAGCGTCAGAAAGCGGTGTGTTGTAGACTATCCTGTCACAAAATGCGGCAAAAGCCTACACAATGGTAATAGTTTGATTCAGGTGTTTACATGTTTACATTCAGAGAGCAGCATTTGAAAGCTATCTTCGAAGCTATCATGCGTATTAATGGAGTTGCACCTCATACACAGTAGAGCGCTCTGATTGCTTCAAACCAAGTCCATCTCTTGAATTAATGATCAAAACTCAAAGACGTTAAGTTGTAGCCACCTGTACAGACAGGCAGTGTACATGCTGGAATTCACACAATAATCTAATTGCCGTGACGTAGCATCTAAATTTCTTTTCAAATAGTGTTTTTAGCAGCGTGGGACTGTCAACATCTCAAAAAATGTGTTTTGATGTTTTGTGACCCTTTAAAGTGCATATGTTATAGTTGTTTAATTCAAGCAATTAAAAGCATATTAGGCAGCAAACCAAATCATTATCTCTTTAAGAGTAATAAGATCGTCAACAAAAAAAGTGAACCCACCACTGATTTTGCTTGAGTGTCTTCTGAGGCTTCAGTTCGTGGTACCAGGTAAACACTGTGAAGATGCTTCCCTGCTTCAGCCTATGTAACTTAGTGAACAATAAAACAATGCAGTCCTTTATGAAATGTTTGAAGCAGACCCTCATCTTGTCTATAATAGTGTTGTCACCATACTGGAATTTCGGTACCAAATAGTACTGACATTTTAAAAATGTCCATTTCTGGCTAACATTTAAGCGCTGTTGAGCATGTTATTAAACAAAGCTGATTTGCCAGTGTTCACAGTGCTTAAAAGTTAGCGGGAAATAGATGTTTTTTAAAATTCCAGTAGCGTTTGGTACAGAAATTCCAGTATCGAGACAACACTGTTACAGACAACACGAGGGTGTGCTCCAAACAGTTTACACAGCACTGCATTGTTTTATTGCTCACAGGTTACAATTTTAATCTAGTGAAAAAATCAGTTTATTAACTTGAGTTTGATAAATGGCATCTAAAAAGTGTTTGGGAAAGGTAACATTAGCTAACTAGTGAACATTTCCCTTAACTTAACTGAAAATGAGGTATGATATTCTTTTTTATTTTCACTGTACATTCAGAAAGGACCTTTGGGTTCACTCGAAAAGCTTTGAAAGGATATATTTTTGCCATTTTCTTTTTACAACAATATGCCATTGCAGATGCTGTTTCTGTTTGACTCAAGGTGATACTTCCAGGTTTCTTTCACACCGCAGCCTCACTTTCACTTTTAAAATGGCAGCTGTGTGAAATAAGGCTATAGGTCCGTTCAACTTGAACCACGACAGCAGACAACTTTTAATGAGATTAGCAGAGCACGATCTGGGTTCAAAATGTGACATACGATGCATTCCAGTCAGAAGGTCTCATCGCCCTAATCCATTCCAAGAGGTCACCCTCTGGAGTGACAGCTTCAATGGGATGAAGTGTGTAGGGGCAAAAAAGCTTCTCTTTGGAATGCACTTAACATTTCTAACTGACATGCACCACTTCTTGTCAAATTTTGATCTGTCTGTACAGCACGGCATGAAGTTGAACGCAACTACTTTCTCAGGTAACATTCAAAGCAGATGACCTTGCTTTGCCCGGATACAATATTATGCAAAATTATGAATGCAAAAACGTCCACAGAAGTGTGATCTTCCAGACACATACTGACAATGGGCTGAATGTTATCAAGTGACAGATGAATTTACACCCAAAAAAATGACAAAAGTATGATCAGAAGAGCTGTCTCAGACTTAATTATAATAATTTAAATCGAGCCAGAAAGCATGTTCTCCTCCTAAAACATTGATTTCATGACCACTTAGTGCTGCTTAACATGATTATAGTATTAAACATGCCCCGTCCTCTTACACCTTCCTGTTTTAAACAATCTCTTCCTAATTCCAGTCCACTGTAAAAGAAGCCTCAATTAATTATACAGTCTTAGTTGGCCTGAGTAAAGTTGAAAACATGAATTATTAATGTGTAATTTCTTGAAACACTATGTGTGTGCATGTGTGTGTGTGTGCATGTGTGTGTGTGTGTGCGGGAGGAATGGATACAGTTTGAAGGGCTAAATCAGTGTTGCAAGGCCAACTGTGTCATCTGTCGAGGCTTCATTCAGTCTCATTCTGTAACCTCGCTTTGTTCCCCCTTTCACAGCTTTCATCCTCTTTCCTTGACATTTCTCAGCTATGCCCTTTTCAGTTTCATTTTTCAAACTTTTCACTGCCATCATTTCTGTTACCTCTCGTTTCATTCTTTATCATGATATCAATATCTATACGTGGCCTTTTTGTTTTATCAGATAAATTGTGATTAAAAGAGAATCATCCACTGTGGAAATATTAGATATCTTTTGTTTAAAAAAATGCTCAGGTTGATTCTGGCATTAATTCTTTACACTCATGATTTAAACATGTATGCTGCCATTTTCTCTTTGGTATACAAAAGATCATTTACTTTACAACAGCTTCTGGAAGAGGTCTGGAATCTTGTTTTTGACTTTCAATTACGCAGGTTTAGATCTCAATTCTAAATATATGTCAGAATTACCATTTTGTATCTCACATTTTTGAGTTATAAACTCACAATATCAAGTTTATCTTGCAATTCTGGCAATCCCCATATCTGAAAAATATCAAAAAAAAATATCAAAAAAAAAAAATTGGAAGAAAAAGAATAGTAAGAAAGCCTATTGACTCTCAGTTACAACTTGTTATTTGAGAAGATTCTGCAGGGAAATAAAGGTCAGTGTAAGCTTTGCACCTCTTTGTTCAATTCACACTGTCAAAATTAAACAAATAAAAAAGGCATTTCAAACTTTCATTTTCCATTTCTTCAGAATACGTCAACAACAGATAATTGTCACTCGGTTTAATTTTCGCTTTTACAAGTTTGATTGTTGCATTTGGATCTGATTTTAGAACAA
The DNA here is from genome assembly GCA_903798205.1 of Danio tinwini. Classification (NCBI taxonomy): domain Eukaryota; kingdom Metazoa; phylum Chordata; class Actinopteri; order Cypriniformes; family Danionidae; genus Danio; species Danio tinwini. Next base: position 12,935,178 of record CAIGQZ010033112.1, read on the forward strand.
ACTTTAAAAATGACACATTATTGTGATTTTTCCATTTTATTTTCTGTGCTCGGGGTAGGTCCGTACCAAGAAGTGCATTTTTCATTTGTTTAATTTTGATGGTGTGAATTGAACAAAGAACTGCAAATCATTATGCAGACCCGGTCCTATATAAATTAATAATTGCAAGAAATAAACTGTAAATGTACAATTAAAAAGGGTGAAACCTACCATTTGATATAGAGCCACATTTTTATTCAAGCAAAAAAGGGCAATGTTAACTCTTGTAGATTCAAAAATGGGTCTCACTTTTTAAAATATTTTATTGTGAACATTTAAAGTAGCATACTGTACACAGAGTATGATTGTAATCAGAATTGAATGCACTAAAATCAGCTTAAAAGCTTTAATCACAGGCTAGTTCATTTAAAATAAAGTGGTGCAATAAATCTCAATTAAAAATAATAAATTCTGATTAGCTTTACATTTTGTTTAATTTAATCCTTAAAATTAAGTAAATCCCTACTACTGAAATACAGGATTAGCATTTTACATCAGTACAGTGAACTAAACTTATAAACATAAAAAGTCATATGCAAAACTTATTTGAGAGTCCAGAGAAGAATGTCCAGAAATATAATTGAAATGGACAAAACATTCCACTTTGAGGAGTTGATGCTGTATAGCAAAAGATGGAAAGAACTCGCATTGACTACAGCAAGTATCTGTACAGTTAAATAGGAGTGTAAAGCCAACATTCTCCCAGTAGTGAATGATGGACTGTAGTATTAAAGCCTTTGGCTGTTTGAAGAGCTGCTGTCTAAAACCTGCATCATCTAATGATACACATTTCATCTACCAGAACCAAGAACCGCACACTGATTATAGCATCAATAATAACAGTAACTTACATTAGCATTGCTTCCTCTCGCCGTGCTTCAGCTTGTCATTTATTTATTTGTTTTGTTGTTTGTTTATTTTCTCCCTAAAAAATATTGTGTTATGGCTTTGCATTTGCATATTCTTCCTGAATGTGTGCCACTTTGCCCACAGCGATGTGTTGTGCAAATGTATCAAATTTTAATATTCTTGACGCTAAGGGGTCTGTGCAGTTTGAGAGTAAAGATATGGCAATGGATTTCCAGATGAATACATTTCCACATTTCTACATTCTAAAATCAGAGCCTAGTGCCCTCTGTATATTTCAGATATATTGCATGCCTGAAAAATGACTGTGAAATATAAATGTCACCATATAATGTTTCATTGGAAAAGTGCTACGTTGCAAAATATTGCTTTGCATATTTATATTTTACTTGTTATTTGCTAAAAAGAAATGTGTGTGTGTGTGTGTGTGTGTGTGTGCGCGCGCAGCCTAAAACTCATCTATATAGTCTGGCGTATAATATTGTTTGAGAGATTTTATTTTATGTTATATTTTACACTATTGGCCATTGTATACTATTTCATAATGGGGTTTTTTTTGTTCTTGTGATTTTATTAAACTCATGCCTGTACAGCACATTGGTGAACACCTGCTGCTCCTAAAAAAAGTGCTTTTTAAATAAACGCTGACTTTGAGATTCATAACAAAAACATTAGGCATAAGTATGTATAATATTAAATATAAAACAAAACTGAGCAATTAAATCCTGAAAGTAATGTCTGCAAATAATAATAAACATTTAATGATAATAAAGAATTTTGTCTTGTTTTAAGAGTCTTTAAATGCAAACACTACCTTTTAAAGGGATAGTTCATCCAAAAATTAAAATACTGTCATCCTTTGCTCTCTTTTCAATTATTCCAAACCCGTTTCTTTTTTCAGTTGAACATAATAGATGTTATTGGTTGCGTTCGAAATTGCATACTTTCATATAGTACGCTACAGACAGTATGTGAGCCAAGTAGTATGTCTAAATTCCTAGAATTCGAAAAGCAGTATGTGAGAAGTATCCGGATGACCTACTACTGGCGAGATTCGAGATGCGAAGTGTGCATCTGATGGTCGCTAAACTACTCCATGAAGCACCGCAAGAGGATTCATGAATTGGAGTGAAGCGACGCAACTGACGTGGGTAGGTCACATGATGGTGACAAAAGGGTGGATGTAGTACATCTGAGTATATTCATACTACTCACATTCATACTGTATACTTTTCTAACAGTTGAGTACTACATTTAAATTCAAATTCAGTAACTACTGAGCAGTAGATGGTTTCAGACCATTGTGAAGAAAGCTGTAAACCTGTAACCACTGACTTCTCTAATATTTGTTTTTAATAGAGGTTTTCTTTCTTCACAAAATATTATTTTGAGTTTGTTACGAGTAGTTGGTTTAGTGTGTGTGTGTGTGTGTGTGTGTGTGTGTGTGTGTGTGTGTGTGTG
>CAIGQZ010033112.1:12957491-12968559 GCA_903798205.1 Danio tinwini
CCCGAACACTCGCCCTCCTCCTCAGCGGCGAGGGCAACTGGACGACGGGAAGAAGGAGGCGGAGAACCGACGCTGTTTTAAATAAATATTTATTTATAAAAGGGACGGCAGCTCCTTACGGAGACTGCCGTCTAAATCAAAACAAACTGAAAGCAAAAGTAATATGTCCGGGCCCGGTCCTCTCTCCCTGTCCTCTGCCATCGTTCCTCCTCTTATAGTCCAGAGCTCCTTCCGTGGGATTGAAGGCAGGTGCGCGCCACAGGTGCATCTCACCTCGTTTCGCTCCCACGGCTCTCGGCCACGCCCCCTCGCCACACACATACAGACATTTATGTGTATTTACTGTATTCATACAGTGCTCAGCATAATTGAATACACCCCATTTTGAAAATTTATATTTTTATCCATTTCTCAGTGAATATAGGCAAACAGATATATTTATTAAAATAATATTTTAGTCACCAAACATTGAGAAATTGAAAGATAATACAAATAAATTAAAGTAAATTATTGAAAAAAAATTACAACCTACAAAATTTCAACTACATTTTTCAAAATTTTGCTTCTCTTGATTTTTCCTCTTTTTAAAAGTTTTCTATGATATACGTATACATTTGTATGGATTAGTTTTTGAACTATTATTGTAAGTTATTTTGTTAGATAAGCTCTAGATTTGGCTTCAGTACTGACTAATCTAATGTTTATGCACAAATATAATATTGTATAGCTTCCTATTAAAATATGAATTTAAAAAAGAGATTTGTGCGCGCTCTCTCTCTCTCTCACACACACACACACGCACACACGCACACACGCACACACGCACACACGCACACACACACACACACACACACACACACACACAGTGGTATGGAAAGTATTCAGACCCCCTTATTAATTTTTTTGTTATATTGCAGCCATTTACTAAAATCATTTAAGTTCCTTTTTTCCTCATTAATGTTCATGCAGCACCCCATATTGACAGAAAAACACAAAATTGTTGACATTTTTGCAAATTTATTAAAAACGAAAGTATTCAGACCCTTTACTCAGTATTTAGTTGAAGCACCCTTTTGATCTAATGCAGCCATGAGTCATGCAACAGGTTTTTCACACATGGATTTGGGGACCCTCTGCCATTCCTCCTTGCAGATCCTCTCCAGGTCTGTCAGGTTGGATGGTAAACAATGATGAACAGCCATTTTAAATCTTTCCAGAGATGCTTAATTGTCAATCAAAGTCAACTCAAAATCAACTCAAAATCAGGACTCTGGCTGGGCCATTTACGAACATTCACAGAGTTGTTGTGAAGTTTTTATTCATGTATATACAATCACCGGCCACATTTATTAGGTACTTACTATTACCGGGTTGTACCATTTTTGCCTTCAGAACAGCCTTAATCCTTCGTGGCATAGATTCAACAAGGTACTGGAAATATTCCTCAGAGATTTTAGTCCATATTTAAATGATGGCATCACGCAGTTGCTGCAGATTTGTCAGCTGTACTTCCATGATGCAAATCTCTCGTTCCTCCACATCCCAAAGGTGCTCTATTGGATTGATTCTAATAACTGTGGAGGCCATTTGAGTACAGTGAACTCATTGTCATGTTCAAGAAACTGAGAAGTGCACTTTATTACATGGCATGTTATCTTGCTGGAAGTAGCCTTTAGAAGATGGGTGCACTGTGGTCATTAAGGGATAGACATGGTCAGCAACAATACTCAGGTAGGCTGTGGCATTGACACGATGCTCAGTTGGTACTAATGGGCCCAAAGTGTGCCAAGAAAATATCCCCCACCGTTACACCACCACCACCAGCCTAAACTATTGATACAAGGCAGGATGGATCCATGCTTTCATGTTGTTGGGGCCAAATTCTGACCCTACCATTCAAATGTCACAACAAAAATTGAGACTCATCAGACCAGGCAACATTTTTCCAATATTCTATTGTCCAATTTTGGTGAGCGAGCAAGTTGTAGCCTCAGTTTCCTGTTCTTAGCTGACAGGAGTGGTACTTGATGTGGTCTTCTGCTACTGTAGCCCATCTGCCTCAAGGTTCGACGTGTTGTTCTTTCAGAGATGCTCTTCTGCATACCTCAGTTGTAACGAGTGGTTATTTGAGTTACTGTTGCCTTCTATCAGCTCGATCCAGTCTGGCCATTATCCTTTGACCTCGGCATTAACAAGGCATTTGACCCCATAGAACTGCTGCTCACTGGATATTTTCTCTTTTTCGCACCATTCTCTGTAAACACTAGAGATGGTTGTGCATGAAAATCCCAGTAGGTAAGAAGTTTCTGAAATACTCAGACCCGCCCGTCTGGTCCCAACAACTGTGCCAAGTTCAAAGTCACTTAAATCACCTTTCCTTCCCATCTCTGATTATCTTGACCATGTCTACATGCCTAAATGCATTGAGTTGCTGTCATGTGATTGGCTGGTTAGAAATTTGCGTTAACGAGCAGTTGGACAGGAGTACCTAATAATGTGGCCCATGAGTGTATATGTGTCATAGTATATATATGTTTTTTATATATATAGTATACTATATGGACTACATAGTATATATATATATATATGATCTTTTTGCTTATTTTTTTTCTTAAGGGACTTATATCGCAAAAGCCCTGCACTGGCTGATGCTCAAACAAGTCTCTTCAGATGAAAAAGGAGTTTTGCTCTCTCCCTTGACGTATATCAGAAAAGATGAATAGATATGTTAGACAGAAAAGAGAATAGGAGAAATGGGCAGAGAGGTTGTGTGAGGCATGACTCATGGACGGTGTCAGCGAGTGCTTGTCTTGTTTTGATGTACTGAGATCGGTCAGGGACAGATATGGCCATATCAGATTTCACACAACTACAGCGGGAATGCAGAAATTGCTTATAACCTTGAAAAGACAGACCTCTGAAGAGAAAAAGAGAATTATGCTGGAAAGCATCTGCATGGTGAGTGACAGCATATTGGATAAAAATGGCCTCAAAGGGTTATTTCACTCAAATGAATAATGAATAATAATCATTAATTTCTGACATGGTGTTTTTGTGTTGATAGATTTTCTTTTTTTGAACGACAAAAGGATGAAAAAAAAACTGCTCTTACTTGTCCATAATTTATCGGTAAATAGTCACCAGCACAGTGGAGCAGTGGGTAGTACTATTGCCTCACAGCAAGAAGGTCGCTGGTTCAAGCCTGCCTGGGTCAGTCGGCATTTCTGTGTGGAGTTGTCATGTTCTCCCTGTGTTCGCGTGGGTTTCCTCCACAGTCCAAAAACTTGTGGTATAGGTAAATTGGGTAAGCTAAATTGTCAGTGGTGTATGTGTGTGAATCAGTGAGTAAGGATGTTTCTCAGTGATGGGTTGCAGCTGGAAGGGCATCCGCTGCGTAAAACGTATGCTGGATAAGTTGGCAGTTCATTCCACTGTGGCAACCCCAGATTAATAAAGTAACTAAGCTGAAAAGAAAATGAATGGGTAACACTTTACAATAAGGTTCATTAGGTAATGCATTTACTAACATGAACTATTAATTTCTCTAAGCATTTATTAATCATAATTTAACATTCACTAATGCATTATTTACATCCAAGTTCATGCTTGTTAACATTAGTTAATGCACCATGAGTTAACATGAACTAACAATGAACAACTGTATTTTCATTAACTAACGTTAACTAACATGAACAATTTCTGTAGTAAATATATTGTTTATAGTTTGTTCATGTTAGTAAATGCATTAACTAACATTAACTAATAAACCTTATTATAAAGTGTTACCAATGAATGAATGGTCAACATTAAGTTTTAAAAAAAGCATCACAGAATTATTTAGTCACGTAACATAATTTGATGAAAAATGTACAAATAAGATCATCCAAATTCCTACAAACAAGCTGCTAATAATATAATAACATATATATTATAATATAATAATAATAACATAACAAATTGGCACAAAGAATTCAACGTTTTTAAAATCTGTTCATCTTCATGTACATCAAGCGACACTAAGTCTATGTGCAATATATTGCAGAAATGACCAAACACTCACAGCAACACATGAAATTTTCTATATTAGTTTTAATCATCGATCTGTTTTAAACAGTACATTGTTTTTGTATAGTATGTACAGTTTAAGACATCGTCTGTGGTGTTATTTTAAAGACATGTGCCAAGATACCTAGAGTGTGTTATTTTAAAGGTGCAGTAGTAATCTGTTAAAATGCTAACCAGTTAGCATAATATCTTTCAAATACAGTCCCTCCCCTGCTGTCCAAGACCACGCCTCCTAAAATCTGCATGAACCGAGGTGCACAGTTGTACAAATCTACATTAGCTGACAGACCGTTTGGGCTACTTATCACAAATAGGGATATTATCGGCCAGACAATTTTTAACTGGATGAACATTTTTTAATTTTATGTCTTACCCAGATTATAAAAATACATTTAGATCATTTACTTTAATCATACTATTGGAATGTGAAGAGACTTTCAACTAGCACAACAAAAAATGTTTCTGAAGACAATCACCTACTGCACCTTTAATGTCTGAGCACATTGTAGAGGAATTTACTGTTAAACCCAAAGACCAGGAGTCAGAGATATGACAAATTAAGTATTTACTGAAGAAAATATTCTGCAGTTACATCAGTAGAAGTCAGCTTCAACACTCGCAAAGAGTTTGTTGGCCGACCTGTGTACAAATCAAATCAACCCAATTATACTCTAACAGAAGGTCACTAATAATGTCAGGCCTTTAAGTAACAATATTTTTGTTGGTCAAAACGTAGAAAAGCTTAGGAAATCACAACATATGGAGGCAAAATTCAAAGCCTATCCCTTAGTGAAGAAGTGTTTATTGGAGTGTTTATTGGAGAAGAAAACTAAGGTCAGATGTAACTGGTCATCCAGTAGGCTATTGAGGTCAAATTCTGCTAGTCTCCCTCCAAGGAAGAATATACAAAGAATGCGTATCTACTTCAAGGTTGTCTAGTTTAACCAAGCATCTACTGTAGTCAGTACACACACTGAAAGCAATACAGCGACTGTTCACATTTATTTCTATAGCGCTTTTACAATGTAGATTGTGTCAAAGCATCTTAACATAGAAGTTCTAGTAAATTGAAATTGTGCCAGTTCAGTTTTCAGAGTTGAAGTTCAGTTTAGCTCAGTTCAGTGTGGTTTAATTGTCACTGCTAACAGTCCAAACACTGAAGAGCAAATCCATCAATGCGCAGCTCCTCAAGTCCTAAACCAAGCAAGCCAGTTGCGACAGTGGTGAGGAACATTTTTGTAGAAATGTATAATTGAGGATCATCTGCATAGCAGTGAAAGCTGATCTCGTGTCTTCTAATAATGTCTTACAGGGGGTAGCATGTATATTGTAATCAGCAAAGGGCCTAAAACTGATCCTTAAGGCACCCCATACTTTACTAGCCTGACTTATGAAAGCTGTCCGTTTATATTTACAAAGTGGTAATGGTCACTTAAGTATGACTTTGTATGATCATTGTAGATCCTGTCCCTAGACACTTGTAGAATTTAAGCATTCCATGAGGATATCGTGGTCGATGGTGTTGAATGCAGCACTGAGATCAAGTAAAATTAGTAACGAGATGCAGCCTCTGTCAGCAGCTAAGAGTAAATCGTTGGTTATTTTTACAAACTCGGTCTCTGTACTGTGATGAGGCCTGAAACCTGACTGAAACACTTCAAAAACATTGTTCATCAGTAAAAAGGAGCATAATGGGCAGAAACTGCATTTTCTAGTATTTCAGAAATAATTGGAAGATTTAAAATAATGCTGGGTTCAGACTGCACGATTTTCAAAGTATTGGTGTCACAGATGTTTTCACACTGCATGACTATCTAGGCAAGCGTTTCGTCGCTGCTGTACTTACACTGCAAGATGGATTAGTGACGGGGTATCACACTGCATGACTTTACAATAGGAAGAATCACCGACAACTTTGTTTCAGTTTAAAAACTATGTCTCACAACCAAACACACGTGAGAACATGTGGCGTGGAAACAATGGGAGGTAACATAGTATCTTTTGTTATTAACTACACTAGTTTTTTTTCTCTATTTCTTGTGTCCAAATAAACCAAGAAGAAGCACTTTTAACTTCTCCCCCAACCTCCCACTGGCCTGCAATTACCCACACTAGTGGATGCTGCTCTCTCATTGACTGAAAGTAATTGCTGATGTTTTTTTTCAATCAGAACACATTTAACATTGCATGATTTGAATCGCAGACAACTTCAGATATTTAGCATGCCAAATATCGGGTGTCGGCGACTCATCTGCGATTCTCTCAGATCACATCTTTGATAGTTTACACTGTGATTGTTACTTGCGTGAATGAGTCTGTGATTTCAGGCATTTGTCTGCAATTTCTCAAAACCTGCCGGTGAGTCAAAATCGGGGTTAAAATCATGAAGTCTGAACTCGGCATATGTTGCTGGGACCCAATACAATATTCAAAAAAGGCCTCTTTACCAGACCTGTTAACAGTTATGCCTATTTCACACCGCAAGCGCAAGCAGAGCATGAGCAGCATGTGCGCAGCGCGTATGGAGAGCAGAAGCAGCGTGCAGGCGTTTGCCTTTCACACCGACTGCGTCTGCAGCAAGCAGCTCATCGGCAGCTGCTGCACAGATCAATCTATCTCTGTCTATTCTATCTAGTTACCTATCTATCTATAAATACTAAGGGGTGACAAGATCTTGTACGACGAGATCTCACGAGATTAAATTGTGGCGAGATTTCTCGTTGAGGTGAAAATATGTCTCGTGAGTTGTGATGTTATGATGGAGCGTGAGGGTAAAATTAGCATTGACGATTGGAGGCAGGATTGGATTTGATCTGCAAATAAAGTGCTTCTTTGCATACACCTGGCAACCTAGGCTGGCCTCAGAGTTGCCCTTGTCACTCGGTTGGGTGGGCGGGTGTGACGTAACCGCTTTTATCACCGGAGTTCAGCAGGTGCCGCATCCAACGTAGGCTACAACTACAGCCTCGCACATTATGGTTCGTATCCATGCAATGGAATAGCACTTCAGATATGCTAAAAGGCATAACGGCGTAAACACAAATGGAATTAAGGTGGAATATTCCTATTTTAGTCGCTTTATTGAAGTGCAGATATGTAATCAAACTATTAACACCGTGAAGGACTTTTAGCCGCATTTTGCGACAGGACCTACACACCTAGCGAGTCAGTAAAGAATCACAGACGCACACATCTCTAAGCGCGCGCAAACAAACACACACACATTTACTGAATGAACTCCTGGAGACTCATCGTCACATCATCATCACGGAACACACGTTTATACTGTCCTGGAAAAGCAGATTTTTTTTTTCATTCTGCGTGCGGTATCAAACTCCATTAAAACAACTCTCCTATCAGTCCTTCAAATTCGCATGATCGCATCCAGTAGCTCAGAGTGAGTCACAGGGCCTGAATGAAATCTTGCTAAATGAAAGTGAAACTCATTTATTAAATTAAAAATGAAATACAAAAAATTACATATAATTGTTTTAGTGTGTGGAAATAAGTTGGATATATCATATAAAATTGTACAGGGGAGAAGCCAGTCAGTAGAGTTTATAGCTAAATATTTAGCAGTGTTTGCATGTCCTTTATGACATAGAATTCATTTAAAAAGAAATAAAATACCATTCATCACAATGTTTTTAAAATGCACCTAAATTGTTTTGTATTTTGTGATTTTTTTTTCTAGTTGAATAAAAATCTATTTTCCATTCATATATTAGCAAATATTTTGCTAATATTTAAAATTATATATAAAAATATTATTTTCCATTCACATAAGCTATTAGCAAAATATTTAGCAGTGTTTGCATGTCCATTACTGCGTATAATTCATTAAAAAAGAAGTAAAATAACATTCATTACAAGTTGATTTATAGAAAGCACCTAAGTAGTTTTGCGATTTGGGTTTTTTTCCCAGTTGAATAAAAGACTATTTTTCCATTCATATATTTCATCATTGAGGATTTCTTAAAAAAAATGTAAAAATCTTGTCTTGTCTCATTCTTGTGAACCAAATGTTGTATCTCGTCTCATCTCGTGAAGTAGGCATTTCGTCACACCCCTAATAAATACATTTTGTTTTTCCTTCTATGCTGTTTCCTTAACCTGCAAGTCTTTATTTTACATAAATCCTAAAGAACTGTATGCTTCTCACGCTCTGAGAAGTGTCATTCATGTCTTTTCAGGAGCACTCGGTCAGAAGACAATCACCTGTGATATCATGTCATTTTGTTTTTGATTGTCAGGATGATGTAGGCCTATAGTTATAATAATATTTATACAATATAATTATTATAATAATATTTAACCATGATCAAACTAGTGTGGAACTTAAGCAAAGCTAATACTAAAATTGTTTTAAATTTAGTTTTGTAGTTTGGGGCGAAATAATTATTTGTTGTTGTTTTTTATCGTTTAAGTTCATTTGATTGAATATATACAAATCTGTGGATATTATCGATGCATTTATTGGGTAAAATTGCTACTTTTTACTGTCATTCAATTTGTTTTTTAGTCATTATCAATGCACTGTCACTTTAATTGAGTGTAAACAGCGTGGCAAAAATAGACCCAGCGTCGAAACTATCGTGGCACTGTTGCTTCAGCGACGCTCAAGTGCTGCTTCTATGTACGGTAGAAAAGCTCTAATCTGTTAACATGTATGCTGAAAAAAAACATGCACTCTCACGCTTTGCTCATGCTTGCAGTGTAAAACAGGCTTTAGAAAGGAATGAATCTGGCATACAGAAAGAGCAATCTCACACATTCTATTCCAAACTTTATTAATAGTCATATCAGAGAAAGTATATTATATGCAAATATATATTTAATCCAGATACCACTTGTTGTCCATCCATTAAGTGTAACCAGGAATTCTTCTGACTTGAAGTGATTCACTTTCAACCAAAATACCATGGCTGTGCTCACACTTAGACACTATATTACAAAAAAGAAAGGCATTTTGTATAGCATTGCACCCACCAACAGAAACATAAATCTGCAACTTTGGCATGAGTCTTCATGTTTTGCTTCCATATACAGCTGTCACATGTGAGTTGTGACACATCACTGTCCATCAACTGACTACTACTCACAAATGTCTTCAGCTCACAACTTCGGGTATGTGAAATCTTTAAAAATACTCCTATGAACGACAATAGTGTTGACAACAGTTTATAGCGATGCAAAAGTTATATATCAGAGACTTCAGAACAACAACATCAGAAAGCATATGACGACTTAATTTAATATTTTTTGAATAAACTATCTCTTTAAAACGTTTCATACAATTGATCAACGCTATATTTTTCTACTTCGGACAGTGTGGTTTTTTTAATATATGAGCTTTGAATTCATCACATTATTCTATCAAATTACAGATGATTCATATGCTCTCACAGGCCCCCTTCAGCCTATAAATCTAATTAGCATCGCTGCAGCCTCCGCCGCACAGGACCCACGTTCAGTCTGAAACACAAGATCTGAGCCTTTGTTTTTCACTCACCACAAGCCATTAAAGTTGCATTTAGCTCATACATCATTATCACTGTTATCTGCATCTCTCGGTGGAGGATTACTGCTAGTAAAACATGAAAAGTGAAGGTTAAGAACACAATAACAGAGATTAGAATCGTTTCTTATCTCTGAGGAACTTGCCGGCTTAAACAGAGCAAACGGGCTGTTTATATGGCCGTGTATCAGGTAATTGGAAAGTTCTGCTCGGCTGGAACCCTCACCGCCTCCAGTGATGTTGGTCACACTTCTTTCTCTGTCGTTCTGGAAGGAAATAAAGCCGACGTGGGTGCGCAGCCTGAGCCCTGATAAGGAGAATGTTAGGATGGCACTTGGATTATGCTCCTGCAATCCTTCTATCTAGACTTATTTGATGACAAACTGCCTAGGAAACCTTTCCAAAGCCTGGCTTCATTTCCGCTCATGTTCTTAGGATTGCAATGTGCCCGAGGCTAATCTGCGCCAGGATCTCTCCCTGCTCCAATATTGTTTTCCTGCATGGATGAATGGGGATTCTTCAAAGAGATAGTGCAGATTATTTTCGGAGGTAGACTGTTTGACATGCACTTTAAATTCAGCTGAATTTGATCTGTATCCACTTACTTAGTCGCTTTGGTTTGAAGAGGTTTTTGCACACTGAGAGCTCCCAAAATCACTTATTCAACCTCTTAGAGAGATCTCTTTTACTACCGTTGCCTTGAATTGAACTTATCTAAAGGGGAGCTGATCTAAGCGAACAGGACGGCCAATGCTTCCTTTGATGTAGGGTGTTTTGGTAATCCATACATAATAATAGGACTAGAAATGATGACGTTAAAATGGAAATGGTGAAGCATTGAACGCCATGTTTGGATGACGCAAGTGTTGCAAATATGGTAGCTAAAAAAGGCCATTCTTTACGTGATTTTATTTAAAGAATTTTCAGAGCTTGGTGAAATTAGTGTAAATGTGTGTTTAATACTGCAAAATATGTTCAACGTTACAGTCACAGCTCTTGCCATCCAGAATAATGGGAACATCCCAATTGAGGGAAGGGATTTGTGGAAAATGTGTTTTTTGATTACTGTGGTTCAGCATTTCAAAATGAAAACACGGACATTTCAGGTTAAGAATAATCCACTTACCTCAAAAACTGTCATGATTTACATGACCTTATTATTTTATTGGGAGTATTAGGCCTAACATTACTTATCATTATATAGTCAGAGGAGTATACAAAAATGTATGAAACTGTCACTCCACAGAACAATAGCAAAACATAAATATACATTTTTTGTTGCAATAGTCAGTGTTAAGCAGAAATAGACCAGCAGACAATGCAACAACTACATAATACAAAAAAACTACATGACTTACAAAAAAAGTTGCAGATTTTCTACTTGTGCTCTTGTTATTTCAGTTATTTTGCCTTAAATGTACAAACAATGTACTTGTTTATTTAAATAATATATATATATATATATATATATATATATATATATAT
>CAIGQZ010033112.1:12974076-12989896 GCA_903798205.1 Danio tinwini
AGTTTGACGGCAGTCTCCGTGAGGAGCTGCCGTCCCCTTTTATTAATGAATATTTATTTAAACCAGCGTCGGTTCTCCGCCTCCTTCTTCCCGGCGGCCAGGTGGCCGTAAACTTTATTACAGGTAGAAAGTAACAAAAAGAGAAATAGATGTACAATCAATATAACAAAACAAAAAAAGGAACTTGCAGGACTCCTGCAGCAATCCTACAGAAAACATATAGGACTTCTAGAGGGAACATGCAGGACTCCTACAGGAATCTTACAAGGAACAAGCAGGACTTCTGTAGGAATCCTACAAGGATCACGATAATTATACAGGGAGCATGTAAGAATCCTACAGGGAACATGCATGACTCCTGCCGGAATATGTAACATGCCCACAAAGGACAAGCAGATGTTCTAAAAAGAAAATGCAGGTAACATGCAAGTAACATGCAGGGCTCCTGCAGGAGTCATACAGGGAACATCATGCAGGACTCTTGCAGGAATCTTACATAGAACATGTAGGAAACCTACGCAAATTCTACAAGGAACATGCAGAAATTATACAGGGGACATGCAGGACTGCTGCAGGTATTCTACTAGGATTATGTAGGAAACCTATAGGAATCCTACAAGGAACAAGCAGGAATTCTGCATTACTGTAATGCATTACTTTTTAAACTCGTTACTCCCAACACTGATGTTAGTATTACTCTGAATTTCTGCAAAGTCAGATGTTACAAATAGCATTATTTCTCATTAATATATCTTAACCCCCTCAGACCCGAATTATGTTCCAAGTTTCTGAAAAATGTAAAAGTTTGTTTTCACAGTTCTTAAGGCTCCTATAAATCAGACCAAACAATAATAATAATAAAAAAAACATAAAATAAAAATAAAAAAATATATATATATATACTTAAAGAGGTAATCAGGTCAGAACAGTTGTATTTCCCGAACATTATACCAAAATAAAACACAAAAAACATACATGATTTTTGGTATAATCTTGAAATAAATTTTTTGAATCACAAACAGTATCATTTTGAATTTTGTATTATAATTTTGAGGTTTCTGCTGAATAAACTGCACCTTAATAACAAACTTTATCTTCATCTTCCTCATCACTCCACATAATGTCCACATCTGAGATATTTCCATTCTAATGTTCAGCAATGAATTAGTACATCGATATAGTTTTTTTATATAAAGCATTACTGGGGATTTAATTTCAGTAACAAACCTTGAAGCCATTGTACATCCTAAATGGACAGACATATTTGAAAAAAACATCCTGATCTAAAGATTGCAATGTTACAAAATAAAATTTAAAGAATCATAATAATAATAATAAAGTTGATTTATGATGTGTTTTTCTTAAACTCAAAGCTCTTTAAGATATACAATAACAAATAAAACTGCAAAGAAATACAAACTTGCATAAAATCTCAGTAAGAAGCCAGAAGTCATTCCACAATAAAGCACAACAAATAAGGAAAACGTTACAAATTCAATGGCCATCTGACAATCGTCCACTCTCATGGACTGCAGGTTTTATTAGATGAAATGCTCAGGAACCACAAAAAACATGGGCTGGCATGTGATGTTCATTGTAATGGACACAGGGGCCAAAGGGGTTAACTACAATCAAAAACTGGTGTGATGTTATTTGGAAAATAATCTGGTCAAAACAAAGTTTCCAGAGTTCATAACAGATCAGAACTTTCTGGAAAAGTGTGCTCTGATTGGTAAACTACTATTGGTCTGTGTTGATCATGTAAAAGGTGAGTGTGGCTCTGAAGCTTCTTTTTTAACGTCCAAATATTTTTTGGTTAAATTCTTTTGCTCAGCCTGTGGAGGTCAGACATCTTTGAGTGAACAAGACAAAGAACTGTTGTTTGGGTTTTTACAAACATCTTTTTACTCTACAGCAAAAAGCAAAAAAACAACTTCAGTATCCTGAGCAAAAAGACTGTCGGCTCTATATCCATCACACAGACTGACCCGATAAGTGCAGACACTGAGACTTCAGCTAGGAGTTAGACCTACTATTCAGGTGACCAATTTATCATTGATCTTCCCATTTGGGCTGTTGTTTTCTGTTGATTTTCTATACGGGGGCTTCCCATCATGGCCTTATTGAGCAAAAATAAAATAAAAAGGAGGTTTCATCCATTTCACAGGCAGCAAGCTCATTCATCTTTGAGGAATTATTAAACATGTCGTTGAATTTTTGGTACACAACTGATATCTGAACCTCGACAGGCTTTAGCATAACTGTTTCCATTCGTACAGTCATGCTCTGCTTTCTGTCATTTCCATTCTTGGCAGGGTTTCCAATGTATTAATAATACACCGACATGCTCTGTGTCAGATATACTTTAAGGTTATGTGTTAACTGAGGTGTTCAAAAACATAATGATCTTTCTCAGGGCTTGACTTCAACTTTTTTGTTCATAGCCACAGCGGATAATTGTTTTCACGAGCCACTTAATTTTACTGGTCATTTTATGTGGCTAGAAATGTGTTTTATATTAAAGTTTAAAATATATTTGATTGATAACATCATTACATTGTCATATCAGTTGATATACAGCAGACACATCATTGAAGCAGCAGTAGATTTTTAAGGGAGATCAGTGTGAATGCATTTACATTGCAAAAAAAAAACCCACTGGATTATTACTGTTAAAGACTTATGAGCTTAGCGCCATAAATAATATTTAAATATCTAAATATGAAATGCTGGAAAACACAATGATATATTTTAATATGACTTCCTAAATGAGTGAGCTATTCATTCACTCAGATGGCTGATATATTCAAGTATGAAGCAAATCCATGGAATCTTAATGGGTCAATAAATCAAACTCACCTAAAAAAAAACGCTGCATCCTTCAGTAAAGAAACACATCTGCAGCTGGGTTTCCGTCAACCTGTCTTAATCTGCATTTTAAAGTATCACATTAGAAACGAGTGATTGCAAAAACTAATTTTGAAAAAACAAATCCTGTAATCAACAAAAATGTGGGTTAATATGAATAGGAGATGGATTTACTAAATTTCATTATGCTTGCCTTGTTTACTGTTGGTCACTAAGTTACCAATACTAGAGTCATCTGCTTTAATATCTTGATGGAAATACACCTTATTCATACCTGTCATCAATGGGATGTAAAAATGTGGGACCCAAATGACTAAAACTGTTCATCTTGAGTTGTTACACTATAAATAACTTTGGAAAAATATTAGAATATAACACTAGAATAAGCTGCAAATAAATAAAAGATTAGCCTATTCAAATTAATAGCTATTATAAAGAAATTGAATCAAGTTATCAAATCTCATTAACCTTTTCTTAACTGTATAATTTTAGCATTGTGATGAAATAGCAGCAATATAATCTCTCAATTAGATTTTGCGTTTGATTACATTAAATAACAGAGGTGTCACTTAAAAATGCACAGATCTATAATGAAAGCATTCAAGCAACCTAACTGTTTATGCTCATTTAAGACAAAATTTGTTGTGTTTAGAAGAAAGCCCACCAAGATCAATGTGTTTAGATCATATTATTGTTATTGTTATTATTATTACTTGTTAGCCACTCTTTGAATTTTTTTATTTTTTAAATATTTTCCAAATGATGTTTAACAGAGCAAGGAAATTTTCACAGTATGTCTGATAATATTTTTTCTCCTGGAGAAAGTCTCATTTGTTTTAATAAAAAAAAATAAACAAAAATAAACATTTTAAGGTCACAATTATTAGCCCCTTTGTCATTCAGCTGTATAAAAGTGTCTTGAAAAATATGTAGTTATTTTAAAGCAGTTATTAGAAATTAGTTATTAAAACTATTATGTTTAGAAATGTGTTGAAAAAAATCTCTCCAGTAAACAGAAATTGGGGAAAAAATAAACAGGGGGCTAATAATTCTGACTTCAACAGTATGTGTATATGTCTGTTCAAACAAACAGGCAAAACCCAATGTCCACTTTAGCTCTGCATCAAATCACATGTACAGAATGCATTTAGAAAACAGCGTTGACAGTCACGCACCATGAACTAGCTGTTTTGAGGATTGCATAGAAGGGGCAATGGCGTCTGTAATAGAAAGGAAGGGAATGTGTCTTCATGCCTAAATAAAATGAAAGCACAGAACAGATTCACATTTAAGAGCAAGGGGCATCCCCTGGTGTTTTGGCGATAAGGTTTGCGTATAGGGAGCATCGGCTCTTTAATGTTTATTGCCACCATTCATAGAAATATTAAAAATATGGGAGAAATACAGGAAAATACCATTACATGATGATAGCAGCATAGAATTGTAAAATATGAAGAATCCCAGGAAAAAGGAGAGGGTTGACAGGTATGACCTAATTCACATTTGGCTTTTTTTCTTTAACAAACTGTTTATAATGATTTGTTTAAAAACTATTTGAAAACATTTGCTTCATGTTGGGATGCATATCTGGTTATAGTGTTGCTCAACTTCTCTACTCTGATCTTTAGTGATCACTAATCTTTTCATTTTTCAGTTCTTGTTTTGTTAGTTCTTTGAATGGCTCAGCTAAAGAAAACAACAACAGACTATTAAACTAATCCTTTCCAAAAAGTTGTGACAACAAGTACTTGTTTACTAAAATTATATGACTTTATCAGTTTGATAAGCACTCATTCAAAAACAACACTGATTCAAAAAATAAAGATTCATAAAGGTTTTGAAGCTAGTATTGTTGCAAAAGAGGCCTTACTAGAGATTAGTGCCTCAAAGCAAGAATGTCACCGGTTCGAGCCTCAGCTGGATCCGTTGGCATTTCTGTGTGGAGTTTGCATGTTCTCCCCGTTTTTGCATGGGTTTTCTTCGGGTGCTCCAGTTTCCCCCACAGTCCAAAGACATGCGCTAAAGATAAATTGAATAAACTAAACTGTTCGTAGTCTATGAGTGTGTGTGTGTGTGTATGTGTGTGTGTGTGTAAATGAATGTGTATGGGTGTTTCCCAGTACTGGGTTGCAGCTGGAAGGGTATCCACTGTGTGAAATGTATGCTGGAATAGTTAAAGGTTCTATCCGCTGTGGAAATTGAATTGAACTGAAAGCAAAGTTGTACATTTTTTTACCATCAATTTTTACAGATTTTTTTACATTGTAAGCTATATTGTACAGCATGTATTGAATATAAAGCCCCACTGTACTGCAATATGCTTGTTGTGTGAGTTTATTCTGCTTGTTTGTTTGATTTCTTCACAACGGTTTCAGATTATCAGACTGACTCTTGCTAAAAATGATCTCTTCACTCAAAAAAAAAGGTTTTTTTTTTTTTTTTGCTCGTTGAAACTACTTATTTAAAATGAGCTGAAACAACACAATTCTTTAGATTTTATTGGGACAACTTAATTTTTTTTGTTCAATCCACATAAATTTGTTAAAAGTGTTAAGTGTTAAGACAACATGAATGAATTGTGTGGAACCCTGCATTTTTTACAGTGTTCCTTAGTTTGATGTTTTAAGTTACTTTGGGAAAATAAAACCCTATAAAACACTTGCGTTTGAGAAGCGTTAAGCCTATTTTAATCACAATTTATGTTTTTTACATTTGTGGCTACTGGGACTGATTGTGTTACGCAGCCCTGCTGAAAATCGACCCACTTTCCTTCAGCTTAGTCTTTATTTTAGAGGTCACCACAGCAGAATGAACCGCCAACTACTCTAGCATATGTTTTACGCAGCGGATGCCCTTCCAGCTGCAACCCAGTACTGTGAAACAACCATATACACCCATTCACACTCATACACTATGGCCAGCATGCCACAATTTTTAGAATATAAAATTCTAATTTCATAACATTATTGTTTTCAAATTGATCAAATATATGTAACCTTGCTATGCAGAAAAAAATCTGTCAGAGGTACTTTAAACTTTGTTGTTAAAAAAATGGTTTAGTCCTATCCTGACTATATTCCATCCAAGCTCAAAAAGTCCACAAGCTTAATTAAAACTTGCGAATCTTCATTAGACTTGTGAACTGGCAGGCCTCTTGTGATCGGATTATGAGATTTACTTAGGATTCACAAAATGAAACCAAATGTCTCGTTTGAACTCAAGAGGTTTGCTGGAGCATCTTGAAAATATATGATGGAGAAATTGTGGTAGCTCATAAAACTGAATGTGAAAACGAAGACAGAGGGAAAATATCACAAAAGCCAAACAAACATTAAGGCGCATTCTAATAATGTATTGTGATGGTGGCATTATTATACCACATGTCTGGGTTCTGCGTCAGGATAAACAATCACTGTTTTCAAATATCCATTACCAAAGTGATCCTTACAGTGTGTGTGTGTGTGTGTGTGTGTGTGTGTGTGTGTGTGTGTGTGTGCGTGTGCGTGCATCGTTAGGCGAATGACATTAAACATTTAGGAACATTAAGAAAGGAAAAGTCTTTAAACTCCACAAGTAGCAGATAAGACATCCATGTTTTCATATCATCATCATCATGATCACTTCTAAGAACTATAAATGTGTAATTTATATTACTGTGCACATTTTGATGTTTGTTCAGTCCCTCAAGACATTTTGGATTCCATAAAACATACATCAAAATATATCTAATGGAAACATATGTAACTATGCGCGCACACACTCACACATACATACCATTTAACATCGTGTTGTTTTTTGTAATTAGAAATGCCTTTATTTATTTTCAAGTTGACATTTTCAGTGCTTTGCAGGGCTTATAAAACTGCAAAAATAACTGAAGGGAGTTGTTATGAAACACACTTGATCGATGTCCAGATCAGTGTGACAGACGTCCTGATGGTTCGCAGTCTCAGCATGCAAAATAAAAAAGACAAAAAAAAAAAACCAAGGCACCCAGAAAATACATCCCAGCTTTAGAAATTCAGATCAAACTTGAAATGAATGGAGATTGAGGAGGAAAGTAATTGAGGGAGAGAGAAAAAAAAATGTTGAAGAAACTAGCAAACAGTGTGAAGACAGAGCCATCTGCTTTCACTTTAATATTCTGACTGGACGAGTCCAAGAAGACAACTCAAATAAACATGAGTGGAAAGAGTCCAGTTAGTGATCCATGGCGTCTTCATGGTCTTCATCATCACTGCTCTCAATGAAATCATCATCAATGCCTTCAACAGAAGGTCCAGCTTCATCATCATCATCGTCGTCATCCTTGTGTTCTTCATCTCGCAGTTCTGCCAACAGCTGTTCCGTATGTTCAAGCATGGGTTCGTCTTCACATCGCAGCTTCACATACAGCTACATTACAAAAAAAACAGATCATGTGATTATTATCAGAGGAAGGATGAAAATTCCGGATTTTAAGGATTGAAAATTCCGCTTTGCGCCGCGGCGCATGGTCTAATGGTTGAGCTTATTCTCTTAATGAGTTATAGGTGTGTTTTGAGAATAAACTAATCAGAGTCTCATCTCGCATTCCCTTTAAGAGTCAGTTGCGTCGCGCCATAGTGCATTTGCTATTTACATGGCGGACTTTGTAAGTGGAAAAACTGAACGCTTCAGTAGCGAGAAAACAGTTAAACAGACCATCTGCAGCGTGAGAATGAGAGATGAGCCTCCTCATTCTCTACTTTCACTTTTACTCTCTTCCGTGGATAAGGAAAGGTGTTATATGCACAGACATCCGTTAGCCTACATAATTAATTTAATTTGTTAAGCGTAAAGATTTG
The DNA here is from genome assembly GCA_903798205.1 of Danio tinwini. Classification (NCBI taxonomy): domain Eukaryota; kingdom Metazoa; phylum Chordata; class Actinopteri; order Cypriniformes; family Danionidae; genus Danio; species Danio tinwini. The sequence continues at coordinate 12,981,771 of CAIGQZ010033112.1, forward strand.
CTTCAAAACTATTTCTAAATTCAGTTCTAATTGTCAGCAAATGAATAAATTAACAATAATAATGAAGTGTGGTAAAAAACTGAGTTATATCCAAACACACATACTATGCCCCATATGGTCTAAAACCTGACAGGTGGACAAATCTTAGCGTGTTTTTAATAAAACAAATATAAATATGCATATAATAAATAATACTACTACTAATTATAACATTATACAAAAGCAAATTGTCATGAATAATAATCATAATTTTTGTAATATTTTATTCCTTTAATTCTTTTTGATTTGTAACGATATTTGCGTATTGCTGTAAGATTGATACCAAAAAAATAATGCAACTGGAATAACTACAGCAGTCACGATTGTTGATCTCAAGATAAGCAAGAGCTCACGATGACATTTGGAGTTTACTGTAATTTGTATTGTGATTAATGATAACTTCCTTATTTTATTATTATTATGAGGAAATAATAACAAGTAAAGATGCTAGGGCTCGACCGTTTTGGTTGCATACAGTATGCACCCGAAATTTTATGCGACCTAAAAATATATTTGGAATTTAAAAATATTTGGATTTGTGTGAGTGCATAAATTGTTATAAACAGCTATATGTAAATTTTAACATAGCTCATGAAAAGACTGTTATTGCTATTAAGATAACATGCAAATAATAAAGTTATATATCAATATAAATGTGGGGCGGGGTGATGGATTGTGATGCTGGCTCAGCATCGTGAAGTTTATCAGCCATCGCCGATGGCATCGTCTATCAGCCCACCCCTAATCTAAATCTGACCAATTTTAGTATTAAAGAAGAAACTACTAGTCTAGTTTATATAAAGTTGAAACACTATCGAAGACAAGTGAGGAGTCACTAATAAACAAATAATGTAAGTAAAATACAACCAATAACACAAATGAATGCAATAGAACACAGACACTTGAAAACTGTGCTTAACATTTTTCAGGTTCTAAGGGCGCATGTCCACCAATGTGTTTTTTTCCCAAAATTATGGGGGGTTTTTTACCCACTGTTGTCAATGAAAGTGCTGTGTTTTTTAAATAGCATCCGCACAGTGAAGCACTGAGCATGCAATTTCTTTTTTAAAAGAATAAATTGTCAAAAATGGCCTTATAGGATCCATTGGATGCTTACTTCAGAATCTCACTGTAAGTAGTATTTATCCAGTTTTTCAAAAAAAAAATATAGCAGTTTGACAGCTGTCAAACTCAGTTCCTGGAGGGCTTCAGCCCTGCAGTTTTATTCCAACCCTGCTTCAACACACTTAGGGCTCATTCACACCGAATGCATTTTTGCTTCTAAAAACGTTTGGCAAGGTATGTTAACAATATGTTTTGATAAGCACATAAAGATGCATCATATAGCTCATATAAATCATATAGCTCAGGATATTCTGGACAAAGCCACAATGTGTGCTTCATCTGCCATGATATAAAGGTAAATAAAACAGTTATCTCGTCAACTATCTAATATAAACAGAAGCTTGCAATAGTTGTTCTGCCTCCGAGCTCTTCTGATTGGTCCACTGCTTTTGGATCTGACAGAGATTAGATGTGTGACAGTGATGAAGATCTTTCAACTTGACATAGTGTGTCAAAATGTGGCGATTCAAAGGACGCGAGTGTAACAGTCAAACGTCCATCCAGCGTGAGTTTACATTGAAAAACAAGAGAAAAGTAGCGTGTCGTAGAGGAAAAATGCATTCCAGTCAAAGTCCCTTTAGGGACTTAAGGCAAGTCATTTTACCCAGCGGCCATCTTTGGAACGCCTCTCAGGCAGTATTTTCTTTGAATGGGGAAACATCAAATTCCCAAAAATTGCTTGCCAAGCTTACAATTAAACTTCTTATTAGGAATCAACAATAAAATTAAACTACAACTGAGTCTTTAGTTTCATTTCTAAACGTTTGAATCACACAAAATCTGCAGAAATTTAGGTCTGGTTTGAGCCCCTCCCCTGGACACTCATCAGTCTATAGTGATTGGCTCTTGTACTAGAAGGCGGGGCTTCATTCGCCATATTGACTGTTACACTTATCCCCATTCAAATCTATACTCTTGTGTATTCTATAGTCTTTGTTTCAGTGTGAACGGCCCCTTACTGTAGCTGTAGGTTTTAAACAAGGTCTCGGTTTGATCCAGTGCGTTTAATTAGGGTTTAAGATAAACTGTGCAGAGCTGTGGCTCTCCAGGAACCTGTGCTATATCGTATGGAAATCTAAGAATTTGGATGCAGCCTTTGTCTTTTGTTATTAATTAATGTTAATGACTGCTTTCACTTTAAAAAAACATCTTCCCCAACGATTTACTTTACACTGTGTTTTAAAAACTATCATTTGATATCATTTGATATTGTTATTTGACATATCTCTTGAAGTGCAAGAACGTGTAAAAGAGAAATGCTGAGAAACAGAAACAAACAACATACTAGGATTAAGATGACTATCGCATCTAGAGCTTTAAAATGTATGTGAGCCGCTGAAAACTGTGTATAATTAACAAAAAGACAAAAAAAAAGACTAAATAAAACCTCTGCTCTGCATCACTTCTGTATATTTATCTCTTATCTTTGTTCTACATAAAGTATTTCAGGGAGTCTCTTTTTGTTTCTTTCTTTTTCCTTCAGTCTTTCTTTCTTCGAGAAGGTCCAGCGCCCGTGAAGTCAGCTGGCAAACTCCACAAATGAGTGTCTCCTTTTCCAAGCCCAAAAAAAACGAGTTGTGCATCAGAGGGAAAGTGTTCAGCAAGTGACTGAGTGTTTGCCAGGAGAAGAGGAGAATTCAATCCCCCCACTGTCTCTGCTCTTATCGCAGTAAAATATACCCCCGAAGAACATGATAAAAAAGCAATTCTCCAAGTGAAGGCAAAACAATATATCGCACCACACGTTCTGCCTTTGGTTTTTATAAAAGGCCTGGTGAGGATTTCATCCTGTTTCAGAAGGGGGAATCTGTGCAAGCCTATTTCAACCATGGGACGAAAACAAAAAGATGGTTGTAAAATGTTCGCTCATAATTCTGACTTGTTTCTCCTCATATTTCTGAGCTTCCTGTACTGTATGTGTAACATTTGAGATTTTTTTTCTCACAGTTTTTCCATACTTGAGTTCTTACAGTATCGCTCAAAAATTCTTACTTTAATTTTTATAATTCAAGCCAAGTTTATGTATATAGCACATTTCATACACAGCGGCAATTCAAAGTGCTTTACATAAACAAAAATAAAAAAAGACAAGTGTAAGAAAATGTAAAAACAGATAATAAAAAAAACAGATAAAAACAGATAAAAATGTGTTAAAACAGGTTGTAAAAGAATGAAAAAGAAGAGGAAAACACAATAGTGTGATCTGTCGGGCGTAGCACAGTGCTCATTCAGTAAAGAACTGAACAGATGTGCTAAACAGCTAAACAGATGTGTTTTCAGTCTTGATTTGAATGTGCCTAATGTTGGAGCACATCTGACCATTTCTGGGAGTTTATTCCAGCAGCGAGGGGCGTAGTAGCTAAAAGCCGATTCACCCTGCTTTGACTGAACTCTTGGAATTTCTAGTTTATATGATCCTAAAGATCTGAGTGATCTGTTAGGTTTGTATTCAGTGAGCATATCTGTAATGTATTGAGGTCCTAGGCGATTTAGTGATTTATAGACAAGTAATAATACCTTAAAATTTATTCTGAATGTAACTGGGAGCCAGTGTAAAGACCTGAGGACAGGTGTGATGTGCTCTGATTTTCTGGTTCTGGTCAGAATCCTGGCCGCAGCATTCTGGATGAGCTACAACTGTCTGACTGTCTTTTTGGGAAGGCCCGTGAGGAGGCCGTTACAGTAATTCACCCTGCTGCTGATAAAAGCATGAACAAGTTTCTCTAAATCTTCACTTGAAACAAAGCATCTGATTCTTGCAATGTTTTTGAGATGATAGTATGCTGATTTACTAACAGCTTTGACATAACTATTGAAACTCAGGTCTGACTCCAGAGTCACACCAAGATGCTTGACCTTATTTTTTGTTGTTTGACCTTTAGAGCCAAGGTACGCATTCACCTTGACAACCTCATCTCTGTTCCCAAACACAATGACTTCAGTTTTCTCTTTGTTTAACTGAAAAATGTTTTGGCGCATCCAACTGTTAATTTCATCAATGCATTGGCAGAGGGTGTCAATAGGGATGAGTCATTAGGCAATATGGCTAAGTAGATCTGAGTGTCATCAGCATAGCTGTGTTAGGAATTTTGGTTCTTTCTCATTATTTGGCTCAGAGGGAGCATATAAAGGTTGAACAGGAGAGGTGCCACCTTGTGGGACTCCACATGTCATGGATGTCCACCTTGACCTATGGTCACCTACACTGACATAGTAACCTCTCCCTTCAAGATAAGATCTGAACCATTTGAGGACTGTCCCAGACAGCCCAACCCAATTTAGACTTTTTCCCTCAGATACAAAAACGCTTTCTATTAAAAAAATTATTGTAGTAAAGTTAGTTTGTATGAGGGAAGAAGAAGACAGGGTCGGCGATATCAGGTAAGACAATACTTTTATTTTTGTCAGGTATTCACACCCCACGTATAGTTGTGCGGGTGTGTGTGTGTGTGTTCTCTCCTCTCTCCCTCCCGGCTGCTCCTTCTCTCCTTAAGAAGGGTGTCTCTCCAGCTCAATCACTAGAATAAACAGGTGTTATTTATTATTTCTGATTGGCCTGCTGATTAGCCGCCGGGCTCCTAACATGCTCTCCACCCTCATTGGGTATTCGATCATGCTTACCTCTCCACAATTATGTTAACATATTAATAGATGTATTTATTTAATCTGTGATGAAAACAACTTTTAAGAATTTATATCTTACAATACTTCATTTATGTTTTGTATTTTTGACTTTTAAGACTTTATATCTCAAATTTGTAAGGCTTTTACAGTTCTGACATTATTATTTTTTTAAATCATTCATTAATTTTCCTTGGCTTTGTCCCTTTATTCATCAGGGATCGCCACAGCGGATTAAACCAACTTATCCAGAATATGTTTTACACAGCAGATGCCCTTCCAGCTGCAACCCAGTACTAGGAAACTTTTCTTCCATATACAATTCACAATTCTGTGAAAAAGTTAGAAACAATATAATCTTTCCATTGCAAGAATAAAGTAATCTAAATGACCCTTTGTTTTTATTTTTATACTACGATAAAATACTCCTCACAATTCTCAGTTAACGTCTCCAAATTCTGACTCTTTTTTTCTCAAAATCACAACTTTATTTCTCACAATTGTGAACTAGGCTTTCTCATAAATCTGTCTGTACACTCACTGGCCACTTTATTAGGTACACCTTACTAGTACCTGGTTGGACCCACTTTTGCCTTCAATACTGCCTTACTCATTCATGGCATAGATTCAACAAGGTACTGGAAATATTCTTCAGAGGTTTTTGTTCATATTGACATGATAGCATGATGCAGTTGCTGCAGATTTGTCAGCTGCACATCCATGATGCAAATCTCTCGTTTCATCACATCCCAAAGGTGCTCTTTTGGATTGAGCTCTGGTGACTGTGAAGGCCACTTGAGTACAGTGAACTCATTGTCATGTTCAAGAAACCCGTCTGAGATTATTCACACTTTATGACATGGCGCGTTATCCTGCTGGAAGTAGCCATGAGAAAACGGGCACACTGTGGTCATAAAGGGATGGACATCGTCAGCAACAATACTCCGGTAGGCTGTGGCATAGAAACAATGCTCAATCTGTACTAATGGGCCCAAAGTGTGCCAAGAAAATATCCCCCACACCATTACACCAACACCACCAGCCTGAACTGTTGATACAAGGCAGGATGGAGGCATGCTTCAATTTTTGTTAATTTTTTTTCAGACCATTCTCTGTAAACCTTAGAGATGGTTGTGTGTGAAAATCCCAGTAGATCAGCAGTTTCTGAAATACTCAGATCAGCCTGTCTGGCACCAACATCCATGCCACGTTCAAAGCCACTTAAATCACTTTTCTTCCTCATTCTGATGCTCGGTTTGAACTGCAGCAAATCTTGACCATGTCTACATGCCTAAATGCATTGAGTTGCTGCCATATGATTGGCTGATTACATTTTCATTAACGAGCAGTTGGACAGGTGTACCTAATAAAGTGGCTGAAGAGCCACTAATTTTTGTAATTTTTTTGTAATTTTTTTGTAATTTTTCCAAATTCAGATTTTTTCCATGTAACTACAAATGCATAGTGCTACAACTCTGACTTTATTTGATTATTTCTTGCCATTTTGATTATTTTTTTTAGATTAAAAAATCTGAGATATTAACTTGCAGCTTTGAGGAAAAACAGTGCAACTGCCAAATGTGAATACAAAACATACTTTTAATTTATAAAAGATTAATTAAATTAATTTTTTTAATGCAGATTATTCACTCAAGCATGACACAAATACACCAAGACACAAGTAATACGAAAGAAGGATAAACAAAGTGTGACTGATATAAAGACTGCATTTACTCCAAATAGTGATAATCTATTAAAAACCCACATATCCCCTTGAAAGTATGCTCTGCGTTGAATTAACGGTTATTATTAGGCTTTAATTCAAAGTTAAAAGAACTGTCTGAAATATATCACCGGGGGAGTAAAAACGTCTAGAATTTAAAGATCAAAGTAAATTGAATTCTGAAATTGAAAGTCTTTTCTAGCACTTCCACTGTAGTGTGTTTCGTTGCAGTATGTACTGTATTTAAAAGTAAACATAAATGTCAGATAATAATAATAATAATAATAATAATAATAATAACAATAATAACAACAATAATAAAATAAATTACAATAAAAAATATGGCCATGTTTTTATAAGTATTAATAGAGTAATGGTAAATTAAACTATAAACAAACAAAAAATGACAGATATAAATAAAAAATTAGCATATATAAATTACTGAGTGCTCAAAAAAGGCCAATTTATAAAAAAATATATAATGATTTTACATCAAAACAACTAAAACCAACGCTAAAACCAGCAGAGATGTCAGACTTGCAACAGCTCAAACTTGCACCACTCGAAAACCATACAAACTTCATCAACTTTCAGAAAGCGACATCTGAGAATGAGTAATGAACTGAATTTTTTTTTAAAGGTCATTCCTTATGGAGGCATTAGCAGTGTGTTTGGGGTATAGGCCTCTAATCACATCCACTGTCTACTCTAACATCCAGACTTTAATTAAGAAAGCACATTTCCTATGAATACAAGAAAGAGCAGTCGTTTACAGAGCTGGAGAAAGTGACCCCGCAACTTATCAAGCTCTCCTCCGCTGTTCTTTCTTCCTTCTTTTTATTTAATGAGTTTTAGCACCACAGAACCTTATTTAACTCCCTCAGGAATGAAACCACAGAGTCCTTCACACTCACAGACTAACCAGGTCATCATACACACACACACACACACACACACACACACACACACACACTATCAGTGGGCAGCCGGTTGCCCCCTTGCAGTCGCTAGGCAACAGCGAGTGGCGACGGGGCATCTGGCCCTCATGGGATCTCATTTATGGACCGATCATAAGACCTCAGGAGAGTCTCAAACTCCTACCTGCTCTACAGATCTGACCTTCACTCACACACACACTGCAAAACAGTACAACTATTGGCCACACAGGTTTAGTTAGACCCAAGAGGGCATTTGAACACAGCGTTGATGTGTGTATTGTACCGTAAGGCCTGTCAGACATCAAGGTTAATTGTGATGATAAAGCCATGCTTAGACATTAAACACACATGACCGGAACATTTAAAAGTCTTCTGAGTGATTGCTATGGACTGCCTGATGCATAACTGGAGTGGACAGGCAAGGATTGGATGGTAGCTGTGACCACTGCCCTAAAATCCAAGTTCAGCACTTCAAATAATGGACCTATTTATAACAAAAGTACAGTTTGTACAGAAATTGTGAGGCAAACGTAACATGCTTGATTATGAGAATTAGAAAAACTCCATTTACTAATCAGAAAACAGAATAGGTCATTTGTAAGCAATTATCCAAAGGATTTTAATTTAGGATTTTATCTATCTATCTATCTATCTATCTATCTATCTATCTATCTATCTAT
>CAIGQZ010033112.1:12998430-13011061 GCA_903798205.1 Danio tinwini
TATTATTATTATTTTTTTTTTTGCTTGTTTTGATTTTTCCTCATTTTCAAAATTTTATTTAATATTTTTCTATAATATAAATTACAGCCGTAAGTTATTTTGTTAGATTAGCTCCAGATTTAGCTTCAGTACTGACTAATCCAATGTATATGCACACATATAATATTGTATAGCTTCCTGTTAAAAATATTAATTTAAAAGAGAGATTTGTAAGGGCTGTAACTATATATGCTGAGCACTGTACATATTACAGCTATACATATATGACTAGCATGTCTGTGGCTCACTATCCCGGTTCTTCACTTTCTTAATAATACATCCACACCAGTCAAAGACAAAAAGGTCAGCTTTCAAACACTTTTGTTCATCAAAGGCGGAAAATATGAGTGCAGAAAATGGTTAGAGTGATAGCAAAAAAAAAGGAGGATTGAGATTTCATTGTGAACCTATAGGCGAATAAGTGACTCCAGTCCCATGTGTGTGCTCTTGTCCACAATAAATGATTTTTCTAAGAGAGCAGTGCAAGCACTTTCCTATATCTCGAGAGACAGGCCTTAATACATCAAACTACAGACCTGAGCGAAAAAAGAACAAATAAACAACGCAGTGAAAAAAGACGCCCTGTGGATCTTACTCAACTGGGAGCTCAAACACAAGCAAACTCTAGAGTACACTTATAAAGCATTTGTCTACCCTAAAAGTCAGGAGATTTCCAATAATACAGTTTAAAGGATTTTTTTTATAGAACATACATGTTAAATACCATAATGCAGCACAAATACCCTTTTTATTATGATTTTACACAATTCTAAAGATAATTTTATTTTATTCTTTAGTGATGTTTACATTCATAGTTAAAAATCAGGATAAGAGAAGGAATAGAATCTTGAAATATTGCAGCACTTTGATGATTAGATCATTTTTTTGTCAAAAATAAATGTCAACAATTGCAGTGCACCAAACAGAGCAGTCACGATAAAGTTATGCAGGTGTTTTTGGGCTGTTTGATGATGCTTCAGTCAGTTACATATTTACTTTGAATACCTACTGCTTTCTAAACCTTGACAGATAAAAGACAGCTGACAATTGGATTGGAGAGCTCTTGATTGGATTGAAGTGTTCTTGAAAGTGATCTTGACCCTTGTGAATGGAAAGGGTACAGACTGTTGGAGGACGACACGCTGACAAAAGTACACTAAGCTGTAAATAAAACTACATTCACAATGACAGTGATTTAATTAATGGAAGTCAGAATGTTATTCTACATTTTGCTAAGCATTACTGTTGGTTGCCCTCAAGCTATTACATCCAAACATCCATTATCATTCAGCGTGTGTGTGTGTGTGTGTGTGTGTGTGTGTGTGTGTGTGTGTGTTTGTTATTAGATTGTCTTTTTCTTAGACTAACAGCAACAATATTATTTATTAACAGTTTGTATAAGTTTTAACTTTTATATTTTCATTTTCAATTTTATAATTTTAATAATTTTTGTAGTTTTTTAATGTTTAATGTTTTTTTTTTAATTTTTAACTAAAACCAAATAAAATATTTCTATGCAGTAGCACAAAGAAGGTATGTACACTACCTGACAAAAGTCTTGTTTTATGAACAAGAAATAATAACTTGACTTCTAGTTGATCATTTGGTATCAGAAGTGGCTTATATGAAAGGCAGATGCCTCTAGATTTCGCTTACCTTATAACCTGTATATTCACAACATATCTGTACATACAACTCAACATCTAGATATTTTTGACTAACTGCATATCTGTTTAATGTTCATCGCCTTTTTTCTGTTCTCATATTGAATTTTGTGTTGTCACTTGTCACTTTATGTACACTGGAAGCTTCTGTTGCCAAAACAAATTCCTTGTGTGTGTGAAGCACACTTGGCAATAAAACTGATTCTGATTCTGATTATTTTACCAAAATAAATTATGATCATGCCTTGATATCTAATAATTTAATGAGGACAGTAAGGTCTGACTTTGTTTAGACAAAGGTCTTGTCATTAACAAAAATAATGAACAGTATAGAATATAAAGTCATGGTGCAGTGGAAAAAGAATTGATATTGTGTATGACTCCCATGAGCTTGGACTGCATCCATACATCTCTGCAATAACTCAAATTACTTTATTAATAAAGTCATCTGGAATGACAAAAAAAAAAGTTTTCTTACAGGACTCCCAGAGTTCAGCAAGATCAGGGCTCTCAAACTCAATTTACCTGGGGGGCAGCTGGAGGCAGAGTCAGGTTTTCAACAATAAATTAATTATATTATTAAATATTAATTTGATTATTTATCTTATTGATTATTATCTTATTTTGTGTAAAAAAAAGAAGAGATGAGAAGATTCAAAATTTTAACACAAAATATTTTTTAAACAAATTTAATGAATAAGAAAATAAATAAATCAGTAATAATAATAATAATAATAATAATAGTAATAATAATAATAATAATAATAATAATAATAATAATAATAATAATAATAATAAGATTATTACTGTTATCCACCGTAATAAAATTTATACTGTGTATGACTCTCATGAGCTTGGACGACTACATCCATACATCTCAGCAATAACTTAAATTACTTTATTAATAAAGTCATCTGGAATGGCAAAAAAAGCGTTCTTGCAGGACTCCCAGAGTTCAGCAAGATCAGAGGTCTTAAACTCAATTTACCTGGGGGGCAGCTGGAGGCAGAGTCAGCTTTTCAACAAGAAATTAATTATATTATTAATTATTAATTTGATTATTTATCTTATTGATTATTATCTTATTTTGTTAACTCTTTCAAAAGAACACCGGTAAACACTGGTGCAGTGTTGAAAAATTGACCTAAGAGCGTTAAAACATAACACTAACTGATGTTCAGATAATCCTTTGTGGTCTTAATATTTTACACTATAAGAGTTTGCTAATTAAAACTCTACGTGTTGATAATGTTTACTCCTTCAAAAGTGTTATTCCAACACTTTTATAGTGGTTTCCATATAAACTCTGAGGAAGTGTTACTTTTAACTCTAAGGTAGTTAAATCTACTATCTAAAATTTGCAGTGCACACACACACATATGCAGGTATTCACTGAGCAAAAGTTAATGCAGAATTTATTAAAATAAATACCAAAATGAAAAATACAAATATCTGACATTTCCCAGAACAAGATCCAGCAAGATCTGGCTCTAATTAAGCACTCATTTATATAAATTTATTTATTTACTATGTCCTGCTGGGCAGCAACTTATAAAACTTTTTTTGAAGTGTTGTGAATGAAGCGCGCTAGGATGAATGTCCGCGTGAACCCAATAGAAACGAGACAGCCAGCAGGCACAGAATAAAACACTCCATGGCGACGCTGCTGTAACTTTCACTTATTGGGAAATGTTTCTCTGCCTGCATCAAGTCCAGCCGATGTCCCGCCCCCAAGAGCTATATACCCCACCATGATTGGTGGGTTCGTTCAGCTCCACACACAAAACTGTAAAGTGCTATACATATCAAACTCGCAGGCCACACTAACATTAAACTTTCAAATTAAAGCTGTATGGGTGTTAAGTAATGACTTAAGTAATGAGAAATTGTTTACTGGATTAATATTTACTGTTACCACTGTTGTTAAATATCACTTAAGGTTTATTTTATGTCAAGCAACAAACAATTATTTATTATATATTTTTAATGCAGGTGAAAATGAATGTCTTAAAATCAGAGGTGTCTGACTGTTTGTCCTATGGTTCTGTCCTCCAAGCCACACCGCCATTACACTGGCTGTTAAAAACACAGAGATGCGCTAAACGTGCCACTTACTACAATATTTTTATCTAGATATTTGATTCCTATGTTGTAAAACCTGTAAACAATTTAAGAGCATCTAATAGCCGGCTTTGAACAAAAACATGCAATCAAATGCACGATTGACATCGCCGGTTCTCTGACGGACTGGAGACAGCTGTGGGTTACAAATCTACTGCACTCAATGAAACCACACATCAACAGCTGCTCAACACATAAACACAGGCCTGAGAAAAATATGTGTAGAAATGCACACAAATACCAATCAAAATCTGCATATAGACACTGACCAAGACTACATTTATGCCTTAAAAAAACGCTTGCGTCTCTTTCCGGAGATGTTATATTCACTGAGATTAACTGGAAGAAAATAGCAAACCCGAAACATACTGTAATTTCTTTGATTGGAATGTGAAAAAGAGCGTGAAGAATTGCTCTTGCTCACATTGACACACAAATTGTTCAATAGTATATTAGTTTCTCAGGGCTATATACAAGGTATCTGTGTGTGTGTTCAAGTGACTGTGTTTTCATGCATCTTCCTAGAGGCGTTTCAAGAAAGACAAAGCAATAAATTGTTCAAAACTATGTCATGTTGCACATTTACATTTTTTTAACAAAAAAACCTACTCTACATGTTGATTTTTAAATTTATATAAATGTTATCCCAACAACAGTCACTTTCTACAAACACAAAGGCAAAATATGTTTACTTGTGCACTGCACTACGAATCATTCTTGTGTCTTCTGCACAATTTAATGCACATGTTTTTTGTTGCATAATTCAATGTACAAATATTTGTTTTGCAGTTTCATGTATAGTATTTAAGTAGTTTTTGTCTATGCTCAGTCTGTATGCAGTATGTGTAGTCAACACTTTACCAGCAATTACATATTTGTTTCTTTCATTTTTGTTATGTAGCACAATGTAGACATGACATTTAATTCCAATAAATAAAATAAGATGTTTTTTTATAGAGCACAAGAAGTGCATTTTTTTATCTTACATTTTAATCAAGTTATTTAGTTATTAGATGGTCAAAAACATTTGACAACAGATCTAATATAAATATAAAAATAAAAAAAAACAGACTCAAATCGATCAGCTTGATTGGAATATGAAAAAGAGCACAAGACTCCATCTTACAGTAACAATTTGTTGTATATTAGTTTCTCAAGGTAGCACACAAGGGGCTCTATTTTAACAATCTACTGTAGGCACAAAGTCTAAAGAGCATAGCGCAAAAGCATTAAGGGCATGTCCTAATCCACGTTTGCTATTTTACGGACCATAAAATATAAGAAGCACCCTGGCGGATTGTCTAACAGGGTTGTTCTTATTTTCTTTATGATTCATGGGTGTGTCAGAGTCTCATCTTCCATTACCTTTAAGAGTCAGTTGTGTCACGCCATAGCACATTTGCTATTTACATACTTTTAAATAAAAAACCTGAATGCTTCACTAGCAAGAAAACAGTTAAACAGACCTGCAGCACGAGGATAAAGAACGAGCCTCTTTCATTCAGCCTCTTTACTTTCCTTTTACTATTTACTTTACTCCTTCACAATCGTGGATAAGGAAACGGTGTTGTACACACTCCACTCAAAACATCCATTAGCCTACATATTTAATTTAGTTTGTTAAGCGCATTTATTTATTTTAAAACTATTTCTAAATTCAGTTCTAATTTCCAGCAAACGAATTAATAAACAATAATAATGAAGTGTGGTAAAAAAAAGTTACGTCCAAACTTGCCTCAAAAAAATAATAATCTAATTTAATTATTTCTTATTTTGACATTTTAAATAATGTCAAAATATAGTTGTATACATAAACTTTTTTTGCAACATGACATTTTATAACAGTAAGAGTAACTTTACATAACATAACATAACATAACATAACATAACATAACATAACATGACATGACATGACATGACAACAAAGTAACATAACTGCAAGACAATTAAATAATATTGGTAAATAGAGTTAATAAATAAAAAATTTGTTAAAAGTTTTATTGAGATGGATTGTTAGTGATTGGATGGGTGTCGGACTAATTGGGTAGCTTTACATGGACATAGGAAAATAAAGACTTAAGAACTACAACACAATGTTTCAGCAAATTTAAGAGTTTTTAAGGCGTAAAATTTTGGTTTTGAAATTTAAGATTTTTTAGGACCACGCAGACACCCCCTGTTTAAGTGAGTGTGTTTTCATGCATCTTGCTGTAGAGGTCTATTCATTAGCTGCCATGCTAAGTTAGAGCCAAAGCAATGAGACGTTTAAAACTGGTCATTTGCACCCATGGCTAAACGAGGCGCTTTACTAACATTGTGACACACAAGTTCTATATTGCCACACAAAACAAAAGCTGATGAAATGCCTTCTGTTTTTTTCTTTCCTCAATTTCCCCTCCCGGAACAATAAAGTGTGACTGTCTTTTCGCAAAGCAAGAGGCTTATATGCATCAAAACATAAGCATGATAAATCATTTTATGCAGGTTTATTAATGGCTGAAAATGTGGTCATGCACTCAAAGCTCAGTCAATATTATCCAGATCAATACAGGACAAGGGATGAAGGTAATGAAGAACAAAAAGAGATGTACCAAGGGATAAAAAGAGGAGGAAGGAGCTGATAGAGAGAGAAATAGGAAGCATTGATGTATGGAAGCGGGAGAGAAATTCAGAATTATATTCTACTGCAAGAGATTCAATAACAATAATCACATAACAACCAGAAGAAATCGCACATTAAATGAAAATATATATATTTTTCAAGACTGCATATTGAATAGACAATTCCACTTTTTTTTCCAGAAACTGAACATTTTTGTAATATCTATATGTTTAATGTTGTTTTCGATCAATTTGATCTTTCAATGCTAACTAAAAATATAAATTAATAAAGTTTTAGTTTAAAGGTGCTGTATGTAAGTGTTTGACTCTTCTAAAGCATAAAAATATCATAATATGTTTGCAGATATTTAAGAAACATGCCAAGAGAACGTTCTTATTTATTTGAAAAACAATGCTGAAGTCAGTTATTCTGCTTTGAAAATGTGAGTTACGTGCCAGAATGCCTTTGTTTTGGTGATTTAATTCGCCCAATGCCAGTTTAGCCAATTATATTTCAGCACCCTGGGTTGTCTTGGTGGAAAATCATGTATATCATTTATTCAGTCAGGAAGGCTCTCAAAGTGTGTGTCTGTGACCGAAATGCGACCTCTGGTGGACAGTAGCAAACTCCAAAATGAGACGCAGATTCCGAGTGGTTATTAATTAGCAAATAATATAAATATTATGAACTTAAACATTAGATCAGCAGGTTACATTGTAACCCTGTGTCATAAAAACATGCTACAGTACGTGAGAAGATTTGCAGTGAAAAGCAATTTGGCTGTTTGCACCAGACGAAACAGGACAGAAATTTAAATACAACCCTTCAGAAGCACAGAATAGTGCACTTACTGTATAGCCCGTTTCCACTGACTGGTACAGTACAGTACAATACGGGTCGGTACAGGTGGCCTTTATCAGGCTTGCGTTTCCACTGCCTAAAGGGTGGGCATGGTGTACGACAATAAGATTCAGTCAGCGTCATTCTCATTCGAGGAAATGTCAAAGTAAAGCTGTACGGTCGTTCACATATCATATGAGAAGCACTTCTCACAAAACAAATGTTTTATGCACATAAATACTTCTGTATAAATGTTCATTATTAACCTTTCCATGAACATGATTTGATTATAACTGCAGATCAATGACAGTGTGAAATAGCCTACTGTCACGTCTGCAACTATATAAAATAAATAAATGCAACATATTTAAACACATACAGACCCCTACAGTTTCTGATATGTTACAAATTACAGAAAAACTACACACAGCATAAATTTAGTCCTTATGTGGGTTCAAAAACAACATGCAACATAGCCCACAGTAAGTGCAAACCTCTCATCTTTATTCTTCACCAGGACATGTAACCTCTGTTAGAGAGTAATTCCATTCCGAGTTCATAATAGTCCAAAAGGTGATGATAAACATGGCAGTTTGTTCATGATTCAGGTTGCTGAAACAATTTGCTCCAGTGTTTTGTTAGGCTTCTCCTTTGTTTTTTCACGCTTCCCACTCACATTTGTCCTTTGTGGCTGTTTATCAAGAGGACGACAAGGTTTGATTGAGCTTGGGTCAACCATGGCTTGTTATTCTGTATAAATTATAATGGTGTAATGTCTCAGCTGTGTTTTTAAAAACTGGAGGTTCCTTTGTTTTTATTCTCCTGCTTCTGCGAGTGCCGTATCTCTGTAAACTAATAGTGTTCAGCTGCACGTCTAGCTTCGCCTTTTGGTACTCTTTATCCAGTTTGGCACCCTTTGCAAAGGGTTACCAAAAAGTGGTACGGTACGGTTATATTAATTAAAAAAAAATTATATTTTTCAGTTCTGTTTCTCTTATGAATTCAGAAGACGTGAAATATTTCAGATGGATTTTTCTAATACTTTATTGCTAAGTTTTTTGCATGCCCTTTGAAACTCATTAATGGATTTGCATTTAAAAGCACATGCAGAAAATTATTTAAAACATCCCCTTATTTGCTCCACCAACTCAAAAGCATGCACTTCTGGTAAGGAAGCCTCATTTTCAATTTCGGGTAAACTAATCCCTTTAACAGCAGATATAAACCACTATAGATCTCTGATGACCATTTCCGATCGAATCAGCGAAATGGATGTTAATTGCCGGTATAAACAGGGCCGCAGAGGCAGATAAGCACTGTGAAATAGAAGGAGAAAAGAGTTAGCAGTAAACAGAGGGAATAAAAGCGAGATAGTGAAGAATGGCAGCAGAGAAAGAAGAAAAGAGGGGGAAAAAAAGAAAGCTAGTGATGTATGGAAGGGGAGAGAAGGTTGCTACTGAGGGATGGACGTGTAAAGAGTCGGACATTGAGCAGAAGGCAGAAAATCAATGGTGAACAGCGGCTAAAGTGGAATCTGAACTCTGCCTGAAGTCATAGAGTGTGACTGAGGAACGAGCTGAGAGAAAGGAAGCCAGAGAAAAGATGGGATGAGGGCAGAAAAACGGCAATATGAGCGCAATTGCGGAAAACAAATCTGCAGAAGGCAAAGAAGCAGGAGGCCACAAGCTAATTAAAATTAGACGAGTCTGGGAAATCAATCGATTCGGGAGAACAATCGAGGCTGTAATCAAGAGATTAGCTCAGGAGCCATCAACTCCACTACACCTTGCTAATGACCACGAAAGCAGAGGCACGAAAGCAAAGATTTAAAAAGATATATGGAAATAATTCAGGTTGAAATTCACAGCACTCAGGTAATGGCTAACAATGTAATTATATCTTTTAAAATAGGGCCACATTTTAGATGTTAGGTGGCAAGGGTGTAACAGCACATAAAAAGTATGCATCACTCCAGACTGGTTTTGAAGTCATGGGACGGTACATTTCTGATAAGGGGGTTAAAATAAACATAACAATAATTTTTTATTATTTTTTTAAATCATTCTTTAATTAAACTAAACTAAAAGTATGCAGTTTTTTTTACAACTGTTTATTATATAAATGTCTAAATCTTTAAACTAAATTATAGGTCCCACTTTATTCCCATTCTTGGCAATAAAACTGATTCTGATTCTGATTATACTGTACGTGTTGGTTGAATGTACAGTACTTATCTTTAAATTATTTCAATGCATGTATTATGTTCATACATGTTTTACATATTATATTTTAAAAAATATCTGCATGTAAATACATTTCGTTACCTTGGATTTATAAGGTTCTATCTGCGTTCTGAATGATTTTGAGATATTGAGCTTCAAAGTTTTTGCATTCCATAGCAAACAGTATGTGTGTAACATTTGTTTTTAAAATAAAAAGTCTTAAAATGTAAATAACTTATAAAAAAAACATCCCATAATGTAAATAGGTTGTCATTTTATAAGAATATGTGTAACTCAATTTTGACAACAATGTCAGA
Source organism: Danio tinwini (assembly GCA_903798205.1). NCBI lineage: Eukaryota > Metazoa > Chordata > Actinopteri > Cypriniformes > Danionidae > Danio > Danio tinwini. Next base: position 13,008,236 of record CAIGQZ010033112.1, read on the forward strand.
TAGAGCCTTATAATTCTAAGGTGACGATTTGTTATTCATTTCTGTAAGTACATTTATAATTACACAGTTGACCCATACCTTACACATTAACCAATCTTTAGATTCCCCTAACCTGACATGTAACCCACCTAAATAGCACTGGATGTGTTTTGTATTACAATATAAACATAATTATGTTTCTATTCCAGTTAGTTGTTGAAATATAATACATTAAGTTAAACAATGGCATTCATTACTTTTTTCCATGGTTGATTTTAACATGGATTAAATAATTATTTAATTAAGGCATTACTAATTAAGTGAAATATAATGAAAATATGAGCTAATATAGTAACATTTATGACGAAAATCTTTTTGAACGTACAAGCAGTGGACAATAACTGATTTGCCTCAGGTAAATGTTATAGTTCACAAGCTGTTTAATTGACATCTTTCCATTGTTGACACACTGACAGAGATTATACAAGACATGACATGTTCATCCATCTTTATTTTGAGCTAAACTAGAAGAATGACTAATGGTCTTCACTCTTGCTCAGTGAGAAACCAGTACACTTTCTTCCATTATTTTCTCTATCCATCCACCTACACCCCCTTCCTTAGTTCCATTTATCAATATATACTTCTTGTATTCCTTAATTCAATTCATCCATATATCATTATTTCCTTCCCTAATACATACCTCTTTCCTTTCTTAATTCCATCCATCCATCCACCAATCCTTCCTTCCATCCATTCATCCTTAATTCCATCCATCAATCTATCCTTTCTTAATTCCATCCATCCATTCATCTATCATGCCATCCATTCATCTATGAAAGTAGGTATTTTAAGATCAAACTCTGTTCTTCTACTTCCTTCAATGCATCCATCCATCCATCCATCCATCCATCCATCCATCCATCCATCCACCATACATTTAAGTAGACTTTTTCCTTTTCCTTCCATTCATCCATCCATCCATAAAAGTAAATATTTCAAGATCAAACTCTGTTCTTCTACTTCCAGCAATGCATCCATCTATTCATCCACTATACATTTAATTAGACTTTTTTCTTTTCCATCCATCCATCTATCCATCCTTTCATCCATAAACACACATATGCACCTATCCATCCATCTATCCATCCATCCTAAGTATATATTTAGGATCAAACTATGTTCTTCTATTTCCATCAATTCATCCATCCATCCATCCATTCATCCATCCATCCATCCATCCATCCATCCATCCATCCACCATAAATTTAAGTAGACACTTTAAGATAAAAAAAAAAACATTCTCCTTTTTCCATACATGTATCCCTCTATCTATTCACCATTCCGTTCTTTCTTCCATTCACAAGATGATATTTTAAAATCATCCATCCATCCATCCATCCATCCATCCATCCATGCATCCATCCATTTATCCATCCATCCATCCATCCATCCATAAAAGTAGATCATTTAAGATTCTCCTTTTCTCATCCATCCATACATCCACACAAACACATTTATAATATCAATAACTTTCCCTTTCTTTTTTCGCTATGATTAAAACAACACCAGAGCCTCTTGCCCAGTGACATTTCTTAAAATATCTTCTTTCATGCTCTATAAAACACAAAAAGGATTTCTATTTTATGAGATGAACAAAGCCAAACCTTTCAAGCACAATGTTAGCTTCACGCATAACTAATTAGCATTCATTGATGTTCATAACTATTAATCAATAAATAGTTCCATAACTTCCATATGCCTCTTTATTTTCCTCAAACGGTAAGGTGGATTACATCAACTGAAAAAACAGCACACAAAATAAGCCTTTCCTTCCGATAAGTGTGAAACTGTACATGATCACCAAATTTAATCACCAGTTTAGACGATTCTATTTCAAAAAGTTGAAAGGTTATCACTTTTAATACCAGGCAATATACAGCACTAACAGCTCCTTCATAACTGGCAGTATATTTCACAGCGCAGAGAGATGACCTTCTAAAAAGCTAATTAATAAATAATTACTGTTTGCTTTATTACGGCCATATTAATGACATAGCTAACAAAAGCTTGGCCGATATGGGGCACTGATTAAAGAGCAGATGAATAATTGAGACGTTAGTGAAAGTAATTAAATATTCACAAGTCTGAACCAAAGCCAAGAGCATGACTTTCAGGTCTTATTTACATATTTTGTGCTCATGAGCCCATTTCTGCTCCCAAATTTCCTTTTTAAAAATGTATAGAGCACCACAAATAGAGATTTTTCTTCACAGATTAAAACTGTAGACAAACACCAAAGACCTTTTAAAGTCTTTCGGGATTGTGCTGTTGGAGAGATAAACTCTTAAAAGATCATGGGTTCATGCCCTCTCATCATACAACAGTTAAAGTCAGAATTATTAGCCCACCTGAATTATTAGCCCTCCTGTTTATTTTTTTCCCCAATTTCTGTTTAACAGAGAGAAGATTTTTTTTCAACACATTTTTAATCATAATAGTAATAACTCATTTCTTATGACAGAACATAATATTTACTAGATATTTTTAAGACACTTCTATACAGCTTAAAGTGACATTTAAAGGCTTAACTAGGTTAATTAGGCAGGTTAGGGTAATTAGGCAAGTTGTTGTATAACGATGGTTTGTTCTGTAGACTATCAACAAATTAGCTTAAAGGTGCAAATAATATTGACCTTAAAATGGTTTTTAAAAAAAATCTAAACAGCTTTTATTCTAGCTGAAATAAAGCAAATCAGACTTTCTCCAAAAGAAAAAAATATTATCAGACATACTGTGAAAATGTCCTTGCTCTGTTAAACATCATTTAGGAAATATTTAAAAAAA
>CAIGQZ010033112.1:13056033-13070921 GCA_903798205.1 Danio tinwini
ATATATATATATATTTACATACTGTATATTCAAGAGCAACATGTAGACAAATGATGCCAGTCAATGCTCCAATAGCCCATTTTCCCTCTCCTTGTTTATAAATCACAGCCATGCCTCATGTAATAAATTGTGCCATAAACACAAATAATGTGTTATTATTCAGCACATATTATGTGGTGGTTTTAATGCTTGTAATAAGAGTAGGAACATGTTTGCAGGCTGCCAGTAAAAGTGGGTATGCTTTTAGAGAGGAGTGATAAGCTGAAGAGGAGAATACTGTTCCTTCATTTTTATGATATAATATTTTTCTCTATAAGCCATCCAGGAAACCCTCTATATGATTCCACCAGCTATAACAGCAAACATGATTGAAAACTCCACCGTATGCTTATATTTGCAAATTTAACAATACAGATGAAACAATGACCCGGGAAAGTATGAAAAGGTTTTCTTAAAGGAAACCTTAAAGTCATAATAAAATTACTTACTTACTTAATTTAACTTAACTTAAGCACAATTCTTTTGTCAGCAAGGAGGTTTAATAATTTAAAATATAATAACGTGTATATGTGTGCATTGTAAAAGCTTTAATTATTAAAAAGTTAGAAGATAAAGTTAGACTAAAGCTTTGTCTTACTGTGCGTTCACACCAAAAGCGTAGAGAGCGTCAAAGTAACCAGAAGTCATTCATTTTCAATGGACGCCGGTGTTGATAAGCGTCGTGCAGTGGCACGGCGTGTGTTCGCCAGTATGGGTAAATAATACTTAGTTGGAGCTGCTTATAATTTGACATTATTTAGACTTTTTTCCACAATAGCAATTTGAAACATTTGACTTCAACAGGATATATACAGTACAAAAATGACATTATATTTCTTTCAATGAAAACATCAGAAAGGAATGTTTAATCTCAGATATATTCACATACAGTAGATGTATCTAAGAAATCACAGATGGCAGTCTCATAGGCTGATGGTGACAGAATGTAATAACGAAAGAATATAATAGCCGCTTTTGGCCACTGGTGAAGTCAGAATCTGACTTTGAGAGGAGATAATAAGGCAGAAAGAAATCGCAACGGGTCAAGACCAGCAATCTCCAGATTGGAGACTGAACATCCCAACCACTCAAGCATGAAGTCAGCCTTTTTAAAATGTTAGCCATTTTAATGATTAGAATAATGCATTTGCTTCAACTTACACAGACAGATAATTTTAGATGTCAGACAGCCAATCAAGTCTTAACCCTAATTCAAAGTTATATAAAAAAGAGAGGAATTAAATATGCAAAGACACAAAGGAGGATAAGATTGTCTTGTTAGAAAGAGGACATTAGGAAGTAGTGCAAGACATGCAAAGCTGAAGCAGTAAAAGCAGCCTCTATGCATGGAGAGATCTGTCGTTGCCTTTAGACGGATATTTGTATGCACAACTCGACTGAAGCTCTCAAATATACATCTGTATTGAACAATGAGGCCATCAATCACATCACAACCTCACAGTGTACCCCCAGGTCATGAGATGTTACCTCAGTATACAAACTGACACCTACTGTATTTGAGTGCATGCTTGAGGACGGCAGCTTGTGATATAAATGCCATATTTTAATTGAGATTAACAAGATAAATCAGAACCCTCTTCAGTCCCATGACAGGCCTATTTTTGCAGATCTATAGAATGACCATACACCAAACAATTATATAAGATAACAGAAGAGTGGAAGCACAGCCAACACAACAGCTACTTTCAATAATTTGTTTTAGTTTCGAGTTAAATGCATTCTACAATTTACACAAAAATATATGAAATTATATTCTATGTGGTTTTGTAAGCTTACCATTAATTACAAACAGACATAAGTCCTGTGATCAAATGCACAAATAAATTTTTAACTCTTTGTAATGTTTTAAGTGAACATGTTGTATCAAAGCCACAACATGGTCACGTTTTTAATTAAATGTACCATAGAATCTATTGATACAATACATCAAATTGTTCTCTGATATTTAAATTGAAGGTGTGTGGCTTACTGTAGGTACAGTAAGTTCAAAAACTCTCTAGAAATAATTTTATATGCCCGTTAAAAAATTATCTCTAGAATGAAAAGCTAGGGTATGATTATATTTGGAACAGAGCTCTGCTCTGATGCTCTGCAGCTAGTCAGTGTCTGCACTTTGAAGGTTTATTTTAGCTAGAAGGAGTGAGCTTTCTTTATGCCACCAGAATAAACTAATTTGACTGAATTGTGTTCGGAATGAAATCTTGGTAACATTATAATTAACTTTGACAAAAGGGATGGACAGAAACGTATTTATTTATTTACGTATTTTTTATTATGGTCAAATAGAAACCTATCACGATTTTCTTGTACAATATTACAATTTCGATTTTAATCTCGATTTTGTCACACACAGACTAAATCTATGTTTACAGTGTGAATCTGAAACATATTTCAAAAGAGAAACAATTAGATCTTTATCAAAGACCTGTAACATGTCTCTAAAACAGACATAAAATTAAATAAAAATCACCTAGTAAAGCTGTAACAAATTGTCTCTAGAACAGACCTATGGCAAAACAAATGTGCGTGTGTGTGTGTGTGTGTGTGTGTGTATATGTTCTGCTTGACCAAATATCAGAAGTAGTTGCGTATGTGTTCACAGATTTGTTTTGTCATGCATAGATCATAGACCTGTTTGTGACGCTGTCGTGAAATAGGCTGTTCACATATCGCGTCTTTTCCACGCAGAAGTTCATCATTTCCAATGGAGGCACGTGGATTTCGTGCACACATTGAGAGCGGCACGCACGCATATTCCAGATGCACCCAGATGAAAACATCTCTTTGCAGACAAACTTTAATTGTAACTTTTCAGAATTCTGCACCGCGAGTCATGTAACAAGAACTAGCTTCATACTTTGTATGAAATATACACATTTCGGTTACCTCAGACAAACACAAGACACCCGAACACTAAGTGCTTTTTAATTCTCTCGATACATAAAACTTGTATTGGAACTGCAGCAATGTTGTTAGGTTGTCATTCTCTGAGAAAACGGTTGTTGGTCACCAAGCAACGCCAAAAGACCAACCGCAAAGCACATTGATAGTGCTGAAGGAAGCGACACGCATTTCCATGCGCTTTAGACGCAATATATGACTGACTTACAAATTTACCTGGTACTTTTTAGGGACCTCCTGTGCTGAACTTATCATCCCTGTATATGCAGGCTATTCAGTCTCCTGTTGTTGCGCTGTGTTTAGGTGTGCTGCATTATGATTGGTTTAAATACCATACTGCAGGAAAATCGTGCTGTTAGGCGATTTAAAAATTGTGCATGTCCAAATCGCGATTTCGATATGATTTCAATTAATCGCACAGCCCTGTTAGAGATGCATTTAGCAGTTTTAACATATTTGAAAACACAGGCAAGAATTAACATCAACTTTCATATTTTTAATTTAATGTTCAATGGTGTCTTTTCACTCCAACTGATTGATATGACACAATTCATAAACATGCATTAAACACTTATATTCAGCAGTTTATATGTGTTTTTTTGCCTCATCACAAACATGCACAGCAAATTTCCCCATATTCATGTTACTATCAATAGATGCACTTAAACATGCATTATACTTCTTCGGGGCAATAAATAAATAAATCTGTGTATCCTGCATTTTGCATTCTGACAAGCTGTATACATATGAGCTGAATTGTTGTCATGTATGGCTTCCTGCTTCACAGAGCTGTTACACTTCCTCAGGCCTGTCCCATTTTCAAAAAAAAGAGTCCCACATACATGGTACTTATATTTGTGATAATTTAATAATGTTGTGATTTCATTTAGAAACCTTGTGGCAAATGAAACGCAGTCTGGGCCGTGAAAATTAAGGATCCTGTGTGGATCATCACAGTCTGTGCATGTTGTTCCGATTGGCCTGTTTTTCTGATTGGCTTGAGATTTTACAGTCACAGTTATACTGTAATAATTATAAAACTTTGGAATTTCTTAAATTTCTCTAAATTTTGGGAATTTCTTTAAAATTTTAAGTGCTCATTCGAGCTTGCCTACTTGAAATCAATTCTTGCTTTGAATTTAAATACAATATCTTTTTTTTTTAATGGATGGATTGCCTTTTAAGCAAGAATAAACTTTTGTGCTTTTCATGTCTTTGTAACCCTCTCTCTGCTGTTGGTTTTTTCACTAACTTAATAAAAAATATATATATACACACAATGCTGTACTCAAATAGCTTGATTAAATCTTGAAATGAAAAAAGAAACTGTACCAGAAAATAATGTCCTCCTAAAAGACATGTCTACTCGTGCATCAGTCAAACTGACAGATTAGTAATTCAGAACAAATTTAATTAGCTTTTGTTTTCATTGTGAAAACAAACAAACCAAAAGTGTAAGGAATTAATGACAACACAAAAAGACAGATAATTATGTGTTAAGTTGATTAAGGATTGTCCTCATTCTGTTTGATTAGCCGGAACTCTGAAGTGAGTCGTAGCAGCAATAAACAACAGATGATTTTTATTTATTTTTCAAGTAAACTAATTGGGTACTACTAGCCAGTGGAACAAATGAGTGCAATAAAGTTGCACCTACTGCAACTTACACCTTCTAATTTGTTTTGAACTAAAGTACATCAAATGAAAACAGATGTTAACCCCCTAAAGGCGGACACGTGTTTCAGCACATTAATTCATAAATAAAACACTAATTTTTGACTGTGCTGATAAAACAAACACAAATTTGAAACTGTAAAGGGTCTATTTTTATTTGTATATATTCATAATTACACATGTGTTTTTGTACTTGTGTTTTTGTAAAATTTGTAAAACAGATAGGGATTGATTTCTCTTTCTGACTTTTCTGTCAACATGACTGGCAAACATGACAGAAAAAGATATACAAATTAAATAATTAATTAACCATTAATTAACCTTATGTCATCTAAACATGAATGGCTTTTTTGAATTGGACACAAAGGGTGATATTTTGAAGCATGTTTCAGCTGTTCAGGCTTGTTTTTGTCTATACAGTGAATGTCACCTGGATCTAAAACAACTTCCTTATTGATTTTCACTGTATACACAAAAACAAAGGTTGTACAAGTTTGGAATGACATGTAAAATTTTTAAATAATTTTGGATGATCTATTCCTTTAATTTTGCACCATGTAATAAATTTGTAGAGATTTCATATAGGGCAGTTTATTGTTGGTTAAAACTCCAATAATCCTGTGCACCAATACTGCATTTACTATCTAAAATAGATCTTTTCTGTGATGAAGGTGACCATTTATAAACCGGATGAATGGTTTGTGTCCTGGCCAATTTTCTCGACTTTTACAGTCATTCCACAGAGTATCTTACTCCAGAATGCTCACTAATTACTGGATCTATATCTGGAGGCTGACATTTAGATATGTAAATACCACTGATGTCAGGACTCGCTCCTGAGGTGATGGATGGACAAGTATCAGCCCATTCGTGGCTTTGGATCCCCTAGGAATAGACAAAAATAGCGACATCTTTCCCACACTTGCTCAAACAGCATCTGTCCTGAAGGCACAGGTCAGCCTAGCACTTAGTCTTTAACTAGACCAATTATTTAAGGTTAATTAATGTTGTGCAAAACAGGATGGGGAAAAATGGGTGTGTGCAAGCGAGTGTGTTTAGCTGAGCTGCCTTCTTTTGGTCAGCAAGATGAATTATGACCTATATTGCCTGAACAATTCTGGGGCAAATTTGCTGCACACTTGCACCTACTAGCATGTGTTATTTTTTTCAAAATTCTTTTTGGCACTTAATACAATTTTTGATGATAATTTCATCATTTCAGTTTTCTAGAGAGCAGGTAGGCCAATGTGCATATAACTTGATAAAATAAAATAAAAGTAAAAATTTTATAAAAACATAAATAAAATAAATAAATAAAATAAAAGTAAAAAATAAATAAATAAATAAAAATAAACAAAATTAAATAAAAAAAAATTAAATTAGAATAAAAATAAAATAAATAAATAAAAATAAATAAATAAAAAAACAATAAAATAAAATATTAAAATAAAAATTTATTTACATTAAATATAAAATAATATAATAACAAATAAAATAAATTAATTAATTAAATTTAAATAAAAATGAAATTAAAAACTTTAATTTAATTTAAAAAAAAAATAATAATAATAAATTGGAATGACACAAAAACATAAACCATAACTTGTATTGAATTACTTAAGAAAAGCAAGTATGGAAAATTTAAATAAATCTAAATATTAAAGTCAAGAATAAACAGATCACAAAAAAAGTGAATCTGATCACATTGGTCACACTATAACATTATATATCACATAATTATCATTTATGAAGTGTAGTAAATGGAAAAAACTTAAAACAACCCAGACATCAAATGCAAAAAAAAAAAAAAAACATTATTCAATATTCGCTATTCATTCTTATTGAATTACCCCTTTGTGAGACTAATACTTGCACGCACGCACACACATTGTCTCTTACTCTCAAGCATCAACACACACAACAAGAATATTTATGACCTTTAGAAGTGATAAAAAGATTAAGCATCTTGAATGAAATGTGATAACAGAAGATCCAAGTGTGGAAAATTTCCACAAGCGGCAGCCTAACACAAACAACACTTCTTTTGGTCGTCTATATTTAAGACATACGCATTACCTGCCAGTGGCATGTTGTAAAGTTCATAACATAATTCGATTAACATCTAATTTAATCTAATCTGGGCAGAAACGTGATTATGAGCATGCTAATTCTAGCCCGTGGACTGTTTAATCAGAGCTGCACTTTTGTTTACACTACTTTCTGACATCCTTAAAAGAACATATTTTTTCAATCCCTTAGCCTAAAGGCAAACAAAAGTTAACACATGGAATAAAAACAAAAATTGAGAGCGGGTCGAATCATTTTTCACTGTAACCGGACATGCAGGTTGTGTGTATGCACGCTAAATCAGAAACGTGAACAGAGTGCTTCAGCAATGAATAAAACAAAACAAAAAACAACACACACACACACAAGCCAGCAACAAGAATAATACATCTCATATCTCGCCAACACATTTTCTATGACAGGAGCTGATAAAAATATTTCCATGCTTCTACACAGTTAAATCCGGTGAAATGGGAAACATAGTGGAATATCTCTTTCGATCTAGCACAGAGGCTTTTAAGATATTCAGAAATGCCCATATTCATTCACAGGAGAACTGAAGTCTTATTTATAATGAGCTTATTTATAATCAAAACATGTTAAAAAATCTCTCAAAATGTTATAGATGCAATCTGTTCATGCATATGCATCAACTCTGTCAAGATACACTCACTTTATTATTGTAGGTACACTTGTTTGAATGCATGTTAACGCAAATATCTAATCAGCCAATCACATGGCCGTTATATTTAGACACTTAGACATGGTCCAAATAATCAGCTGAAGTTAAATTCAAGCATCAGAATGAAGAAGAAAGGTGATTTGAGCGACTTTAAATGCAGCATGGTTGTTGGTGACAGACGAGCTGGTCTGAGTATTTTAGAAACTGCTAATCTGCTGGGATTTGACCAAGCGGCAACATCTTGATGCCAATCCTGATGCCAATACGGAAGTAACTGAAACAGCAATTTATCAACTCGCCTTTGGGGGCTGGCTCCAGGAACTCCAGATGTTCACTGACTGCAATGCTACATTGGCCAATTTTACAGCTGATAAAAACATGTTTAATGCCTGGTACAAAAGATGGCTTTGGTGCATATAGCTAATATTACCCTTCATGACAACTGTGAGGGGGGTGATTTTTTTTTAAGTTTATTAAGTCTGCATAATTAAGGGAGAGGCCACTTGAGTGACAGCTAGGTCTCGCTGGTCGCCGTCACTTTCACCTCAGCTGATTCCGGCTGATTAGCCGCTAAACTCGTCACATACATTGTATTTTGTTTTATGTGGCTTTACACAGTCATTTGCCTTTTGGAATTATTTCCTACAATTATCAGATAATATGGCATGCTGTGTGCACTTAATTGTGCTTACAAACCATTCAAGTTGCCTCCATTTCCCAGATGAGTGCAATTCTTACTTATTTACTATATCTATAAATGTATTTGATAATTAGATAATTTATCATTTATAATTTTCTATAGAACTTGAATGCACTCCAGAATCTGACAGATTGATTAGCTGTAGGCTACGTTGTCATACAGTTTTATGCCTGGATTTGATAAATAGCCTTGCATCTACTATATTTGACGTATTTGGAAGTAATTCGTGGTTTCCCCCTGTAGAAAAACGTCATAAAACAATGCTTAATGGCTCAATGTATTACAACAGTGTTTTTAAAATACTAAACACTTTATTAATATAGTACACAACCAAGCACATGTGGTCAGAACACAAATGAGTCAGGTAATGAAGTATTAAGCCTTTCTGCCAAATAAAAGCCTGTCTAAGCAAAATGCTAGCAGGCATCTGTAGCCCCGGTCGGTGCGATGACATGCAAGCAAATTGGCGACGGTAGGCCACGCCTACTTGTAGCTTTGTTTGTCCTCTTCAGAAACCTATGGCTGACGTCACGAATACTACGTCCATATCTTTTCATTATTAGATTATTTACCTAATCTTTAAAACAAAGTCCTGCAGAAGAACATCTCTGAACACGCAACCTTGAAGCAGATGAGCTACAGCAGCAAAAGCAAAAAAAACAAGAAACTAAAGCTATTGGTGATGAATTAAAATGAAATTGAAAATGCAAATGATCATACATGTAATTGTCATTCATATTTTCTTAGGAAAGCACAGTTGTGTGATCAGTAGTAAATCTCTGAAAGCCGGAGGGTGCTCTTAAGCTGAGACTCCAAACATGAAAAAAAATGCAGGAAATTCCTATTGCATTATACACAGAAGATTGGTCTGCTTTCTTTGCTTTAGCATGATTAATAATCACATGACTACAGAATCATCTCATAGAGGATTCATTTCAAACACTTGACTAAAGTTACAAAGTGAGTTGGGAGAATTTTTTTTTTATAAACGTTGTATTTTCATGTGCAGCATTTACTACATATAGGCATGGGTCGGTATAAGATTCTAATGGTATAATAACCTTCGATAAAAATATCACGGTATCATGATTACTGCACAATATATGAAGAGTTTAGATGCAAAAATCTCTAAATTATATATTTTCTTCTAAAATTAGCATTTGTTCTCTAACTCCTATGTAAAGGCTCAGTCATTTTATCTTTATTGTGATAAATAAGCTATTTTCATTGCCTTTAAAGTGAAATAACTGAACTTAAAGAAAGGAGGCTGAGAAAAATGCTTGTTTATGAGAGTATTTCAGATGGCATTTAGAGTTTTTTGCATGTGAACTCTTTATATGTTTTTTATGTCTGGGTAAAAAAAAATCCCCATTGAACACAATATATTTTATTTTAAGAAATATTTGAAATATTTTGCAACAGTAAACATCTCATACTAAATAATTCAAATAGGACTTCTGCTACCTTCATTAGTTTCAAAAACACAGATTTCTTTAGAACTTGAAAAAGCATCTTTTGATTTCTTTCTTTTCTTTGGATATAAAGCAAGCAACTGCACTGTTCAGGTCCAGCATGCTTGTATGCTATTTCTTTTTTAAATAGTTTCCTGAATCGTGGGCTGAGCAGTAGGTTTTGATGTGGGAAAAAAGCAAAAAATAAATCAATTAATAAATAAATAAATAAATAAATAAAACTTACATATACCTTGAAATGGTATAACAGAAAATTTTAGCAGTTTTAAAACCTTGATTTTTTCAAGCCATGGTAAACCTTAAAACTGGTTATCGTCCCATGACTAATACAGCCATAGTTTACGGAGAACTGAAACAAACAGCTGTCATTACCATTAAAAGATTTCCATGATCAACCATCCTTTAATTTAACAATCAATTATTTATTAACTTTAATAATGTGAGATGTGTCTGCTTCAGTGGCGTAGTCATGAGAGGATGTGAAAATGACACTCAAAACGCAAGCATCGCCAATGAAAGAAAATTGTTTTACTATAACAAAAAGGTTAGTAAGATCATAAAAAAAAGCAATGATTGCTTATTTAATATCATCATTTCATGATTAAATGCAATGATAAATATAAAATAGCCATATCAGATGTACACACTGGCAACTGGTGCATGTGTGTCCATGTGAGAAAAAAGATGAAGCGTTGAAAGTTTAAATTGCAGCACAAATGCCCAATGATCCAAGCTGGAGAACAGAGTCTTGTCTAGTGAAACTATTGACTATTTTCTAAAAATGCATTTATTTATTCAACTGACCCATCATTTTCCTTTTGTTACACCTCCTTTTCCAGCACGCCTGACAGTATACGGGAGGCACCAATGAGCTAATCTGGTTTTACTTGCTCATTTCTACTGTTTCTGCTCTGTTTAAACTATGACTGGCATGCTTTTGGGGGGTTTATTTCCCCACACAGCAGGTATTTGTCTACTTCACATGCAATATCAAGACTTGATTATGTAATGCTTGAAGTCATGGACGTGTGCCTCGCAGCATGTAACATAACTTATCTATTAATGATTCCCATGCTTATTTGACCATTGATAAGCTTTAGCAATTAAAAGGGTCATCAATTCATCAATCATCAAGTAATTGTGTGCATCCCTAATTTCAGCTGTGACATTTAGATGGTAGGGTCAGAAGTCTTGCGTGTAAACAATTTGCAAGTGTGTACTTATGCATGTATGCCTTGTGATGGCTACTTCTAGCAGGATGTCAAACCAAAGATCAGACCATCCATATCTAGAATGTAACAATGACTAGAACGTAACAATGACTACGTTTACATAGACATCAGTAATCAAATTATTTGCCTTAATCTAATTAAGACAATAATAAGGTTAAGGCGTTTACATGAGTTGCTTTTTGAATGTTCCTTTCATGATCCCGTTTTACATGTTATAGCACATAATTCCTCCGGAGTTTCATGTAATTTTGGGTGTTTAATTTTTAATTTGTCGACTTTAACAGCAGTTTGGCACTTTCACTTTCATTTGGGAACATTTCATGCATGCCCCTGTGACAAATAAGATATTGGATGCAACTATGAACTACTGGAAGAGTGTTGCTTTAATGGAGGTTCATACCGCATGCTGAATGAAAGAAAGAAAAAAAAATCAGTATTTCACATGGTAGAACCCTCCTGTTTACATGGTAGACTCTTAATCTGAGTATTGTCTTAATCACATTAAAATTGAATTATTGGTGTCCATGTAAACATACTCAATGACTAGAATGTAACAATGACTACGTTTACATGGTCATCAGTAATCTAATGATTTGCCTTAATCTGAATAAGACAATAATATGATTAAGATGTTGACATGACTTGAATGTTCCTTTCATATTCCCATTTTACATGTTAATAATTTCTATACATTTATATAGTACTTTTCTGGACACTCAAAGCACTTTACACATTATTTAGGGAATCTTCTCATCCACCACCAGTGTGCAGAATCCACCTGGATGATGCGACGGCAGCCATATTGCGCCAGAGCGCACACCGCACACCAGCTGATTGGTGAAGAGAAGACAAGAGTCATGAAGCCAATTGTGATATGGGGATAGTTAGGAGTCCATGATGGACAGGGGCCAGTGGGCAAATTTGGCCAGGATGCTGAGGTTAAACCCTTTTCTGTTTTTCAAATGACATCCTGGGATTTTTAACAACCACAGAGAGTCTCGGTTTAAGGTCTCAAGTTCACTGAGCAGTATAGACTCCCCATCAATATACTGGGGCGTTAGGACCCACACAGACCGCAGGTTGAGCACCCCCTGCTGGTATCACTAACACCATTTCTGGCAACCTAGCTTTTTCAAGTGGTCTCCCATCCAGGTACTGACCGGGCGCTGTCCTAGTCATGGCGTCATATATGATTTTGGCCATTTTGTTTTTTAATTCTGCGACAAGTTTAACTGTTAAAGTTTAACTGTAAAAGTTAATTTCTCACACTATGCATGCAAACAGATGATGGCAAATACAAATTTTTCATTCATGCTCCCGTGTAAAATTCAGACATACTGAATGAGAGTACTCAGTAAGGACTGGTGGGAGAATTCTGAGCATAGACATTGCTTCCCGCTCACACCAAAAACGTCCTCACTTGCTTGAATCCATTCTCATTTATTTGTCGTCAAATGCCTGATAACTGCCATGTGAGCATCCTGTCTCAAAATGTAGCCAAAAGTATCACAAAATGATAAGAATTTGATTAAGGTGTTTACATTTCTGTACTGCACGTCAATAATCCGACTAAAATAGGATGACTCCACATGCCTTAATTCGATTTTTGTTTAGTTCGATTATGACTTCAATCGGATTAGGGTAATCAAAAACCTCTGTTTACATAGTAGACTCTTAATTGGAGCATTGTCTGAATCATATTAAAACTGGAGTATTGGTGTTCAGTAAAACATACCCAATGAGTTCGCTACATGGCTAATCTGCAAAAACTGTGACACAATCATTACAACATGGACCAAAAACTCTCAGAAATGTTTCTAGCATCTTACTGAAGCTATGCCATGAAGAATTAATGCATATCTAATGGCAAAGGAGCATCTGATCTGATATTATTAGCAGGTGGCCAATAATGTGACTGGTTAGTGTGTATTATCTTTAAGCACTAATCAGTGATGACCAACTGTGCTGTAATTAAACTGATCACATAAATCTCCTCTTCAACATGTTTAGAAGCCAACAAGTGATTTGTGATCTAAACATTCACATTATTCCACCAAAACACATCATAAAGGTGTATTTTCTTTTATTCTAACACACAAGCACACACACAGACTTACAAAGCAGTCCTTATTCCCTCTACAAAACGCTCTGCATTGTGGGCTCATCCATAATGGATTTGGATTGTGGATGGATGAATGAATCTTTAACCTTATGACGCAGCCCGTCAGATCAGCTTCACCCTGTCATGTATTTTTCATGGGACCACAACTTGTTTTATTCATCCTTTTTTTATGGGGTCCAGAAGGCCAGTAACACTATGGAAGTTCAGGTCACTGAGAATAAATGTTCACTAAGGTTAGAAGTTGTGAAGGGAGAGACAACAATTTTCTGAAAAACCATGCGGATTTATTAAACGTCATGCTTTATAGACATTCAGCTCTCCTGATGGTACTTAGAGAAGGCAGGCTGGTCCTCTCATTGTCGTATTTTGATTTATAGTCTAGTTAAAACCAACAAGAAGCCTGCAAACACAGCAGCTTGTTTGCTCTCTGTGAGGCCCTACATGAATATAACCCTTCATCAGTGCTGGTTAATATTTAGGAGTGTGTTTATTATGTTACCTAATTATGTCAGATTTTCTTTTTTAACGGGACTAGAGTTGTGCCATAGTTGCAATTTAAGTCCCTTGAAGAAATCAAATCAACTTTGTATCACCCCAGTCAAATTTTGTATTATTGTCACATTTTTTAAACTATTATTTATTTGTTTAAATACACTCTTTTTTAATCTCGGATCATTTTTAAATAAAAAATATATACACGACCCCCTAATATTATGATTTAAATGAAAATGTTAATTAATTAATGGTGAAATTATATTTTAGCATCCATTATTCTAGTATTCCGTGTCACATGATACTTCAGTCATTTCAATATGCTGATTGAGTGTTTAGGAAACATTTCTTATTATTAATGCTGAAAACATTTGCAAATACTGTGACAGATTTGTATTTAGTTTTCTCTGGTGAGTAGAAGGTTCCAAAAGCAGCATATGTTTCAACAATGAATTATAAATGTGATGATCAGTTTAATAAATTAAATAAGAGATAAAGCACATTGCACGTTGGACCCAATTTTGCCTTCAGAACTGCCTTAATCGTTTGTGGCATAGATTCAACAAGATGCTTGAAATATTCCTCAGAGATTTTAGTCCATATTGACATGATAGCATCACTCAGTTGCTGCAGATTTGTCGGCTGCACATCCATGATGCAAATTTTCCATTCCACCACATTTCTAAGGTGCTTTATTGGATTGAGATCTGGTGACTGTGGAGGCCATTTGAGTACAGTGAACTCATTGTCATGTTCAAGAAACCAGTCTGAAATGATTCGTGCTTTATGACATGGCGCGTTATCCTGCTGGAAGTAGCCATTAGAAGATGGTACACTGTGGTCATGGACATGGACAGAGATGGACATGGTCACTGACACGATACTCAATTGGTACTAATGACCCAAAGAGTGCCAACAAAATATTTTTCACACCAATTACACCACCACCACCAGCCTAAACTGTTGATACAAGGCAGGATGGATCCATGCTTTCATGTTGTTGATGCTAAATTCTGACCCTACCATCCGAATGTTCCAGCAGAAATTGAGACTCATCAGACCAGGCAATGTTTTTCTAATCTTTTATTGTCCAATTTTGGTGAGTCTGTGTAAATATTAGCTCAGTTTCCTGTTCTTAGATGACAAGAGTGGCACCCGGTGTAGTTTTCTGCTGCTATAGTCCATCCGCCTGAAGGTTGGACGTGTTGTGCATTCAGAAATGCTCTTCTGCATACCTCGGTTATAACGAGTGGTTATTAGACTTACTGTTGCCTTTCTATCAGCTCGAACCAGTCTGGCCATTCTCCTTTGACCCCAGGCATCAACAAGGCATTTGGGCCCACAGAACTGCCGCTCACTGGATATTTTCTTTTTTTTAGACCATTCTCTGTAAACCCTAGAGATGGTTGTGCATGAAAATCCCAGTAGATCAGCAGTTTCTGAAATACTCAGACCAGCCCGTCTGACACCAACAACCATGCCACGT
>CAIGQZ010033112.1:13079816-13091545 GCA_903798205.1 Danio tinwini
TGTGTGTGTGTGTGTGTGTGTGTGTGTGTGTGTGTGTGTGTGTGTGTGTGTGTGTGTAGGCATCGAAAGCCAACAAGACAGGAAGAGAGAGAGAATTCAGCTGTACTGCAGCATCTCAGAAGCACTGAATTGAAATAGAGCTCTGGGACGCCAGCAAGGTTGTCCAAACACTGCAAAAGTCACTCACACTAATGAAATTTCCTCCACCAAAATACAGCACTTCCTCCTGCAAGTCATCAGCACCTCAGCAGCAGTATTTATCTGAGTAAATACACTGAAATGGCTCCTTAACTTTTAATCGGTTTACTTATTCTGCAGATACATGCACAAAAAGAATAGATTTTGAAGCAGCCCAGACTCATAGGAAATAAATGCCTAAGCCTACACAGAGTATTTGCAAAATGTAAAATGTGTTTCGGTGTGTTTGTTGGTTGCACATTTCAGATCGGAAATCCACTACAGGGAACTGTCAACGTTTTTGTGAATCTGAGATGCACTACTTACTATCGTTGTATCTGTATTCAGATACATGTCCAAAATATGGAGATGCTTGTCCTACATATCACCTGGAGAACAAATGACCTAAACGCTTGCCTAAAGACACTGCGACCAAACAGAAGTAGCTTGATGTCATATTGCTTGTACCTCTGTTGTGGAACCAAGCTTCACTGGACTCAAATTCAAGCACAAGTACAACATGTGTACGTACAAAGTGAGCTCCTGAGTAAACTGACCACACTCTAGAAGTTGTCCATATGGAGAAAGATAGGTTTTTCAAATCATTTATTTGTCAATAATGTCCCTGTAAATATCATTTATGTGAAAACGAACAAACGTTGCCCCTGTAGCAATAATTTTACCTAGAAACTGCAGAAAAACTTACTTATTTTGGGGTTTCACAAAATTGTAGGCTGAAACACATATTTCCTATGAGCCTGTTATGACTTCTCAATGTTAATCTAGCGACTGACATTTATATTGTGACCATTCTTTGTAATGTGGGAGAATAGTTCTTCCAAAAATTAAACTTCTGTCATTTTAACACCCTCAAGTTGTTCCAAACCTGTATGGATTTCTTGTTTGTTCTGTTGAACACAAGAAAAAATCATTTTAAAATGTAGTGTAACCAAAACGGTTGCTACTGCCCAGTGCCACTGACTTCCATAGCATGGCAAAATATGGTATAAACCTTGATGAATTGCTACAATTTGACAATTATCCCTTTTTAAAAAAATCCCTTTATTTATGCATTGGTGCATATGAGGGATTAGATTTTTGATTAAAATGTAATTTTAATCAAAATCTCATAAATGTTTCTGAATATTCTGTTTAAAAACATTATTCAAATTCATGATGTACAAAAAACTAGGACTTTCATTGTTCAATGAAACACAAAAGAATTTGAGAGTGGTAAATGATCCTTTTTCACGGAGCTATGCCTCAAAATGTACAAATATCGTAACATTAATGCATTGTTTTGTTATTGCTGTTGTTGTCTGCATCAGATTAAACTGACAAAAGTGATTTTAAAGCATATGAAATGCAAGCTTATTGTTTTTAAAGTACAATTCTCAAAACAAGAAAGAAATAATGTTCCATTATCATGTACCATATATGTACAACACAGAAAATATTTAATAAAATTTTTTACTACTTTGAGACTTGAAAAAACCCCTTTTCATCCTTGACCAACAAATAAAACATTGTATCCATGTTGAATTTAATGTGATGTTCAAAACCGAGTGCTAAATCCAGTGTTTGTGAGTCAATGGAAATGACTCTTCATCTTTAAGTTCTCCTTGAGGGAAATGACAGATTATTAACTCATATTCTTCTTCAATAGGGTATATGCACAACTAGTGTTTCTTCCCATGTGCTGATAAACTTCCATTAAACGGTTAATGTGACTTTTTTTTATTTTATTTGGTTCCTTTTACAGCGTCGCTGTTGTAATGTAATTAAAATACAATCAGTTAAATAGACTTCAGCATTCATTTAGTTAAAACATTAAAAAAAAGCCATTTACACGCACGCGCGCGTCAGTATCAGCAGTCCAGCGCAGAAACATCATTAAAAATACTGGAGTAAAATAAAAATTCATAATTTAAAAACATCACGCGGGAAAATTTAATTTAATACAGGGCTTCTTGTACGATCTGAGACCCATTTTATCGTATATCCATCAGGCATTAAACATCGTTAATTTTGAAAGAAAACAGACCTTAAACACGCCGATTTTGTGACTGCATACAGTTCACCGGAGGCGCTTGACCCAGGTTACTGCAAAATTGAAAGTCCTTCTGAATACACCCTATCATCACAGTGTTTGGCTGCTCTCTTTTCTGCCACACAGAAGCTGAGTTGTCTTGCAGACATAACAAAAAGTTCAAAGGTAAACAAAACTGGCAGAGGGTGTGCGTTGTTTGTGTTTGCTACCCCTGAGTGAGAAAGAGAGTAGAAGGAGAAGATAATAAGGGACACAAGAGTCAAGAAGCTAATAAGGCCAAAGGAGGATGAAACATGATACTAACATCGAATTAACCCACTTAAGCGAGAGATGGCCAAACGTTCTTCAACGCAGCCGGCAGGGTTAGATAGATAGGAGGAAATTTAATTAGAAAGAAATGTGGAGACATGCAACCAACCAAATGCAAGCTAGTAGGTTAATTAGGAGCACTTGTTTTCTGTCTTCCTGTCCTCCTCTCACACACATCCTTGTATACTCGCAGAAACGCACACAAATTCACCATACACATGTAAACACAACAGCACAATCAAGAATCAATGGTATGCTGTTGCTCATTTAGTTTAAATTAACAACGAATCTCACCGAACAGACTGCGTGGGTATGAAAATAGGTGCTGGAGAAAACAATGGGTCTGATATAGGCTTAAAAACAATAGAGGTTGAGTGACAGCTACATTCGAACCAATCTCTGATAAGAATGCAGTACATGCCAATTACAGCGAGGCTTAGAACTTGCAGTAACAATGGCAAACGGTCCTACAGGCTGATTAAACCTTCCTGTCTATTATCTCCAACACCCCAGACAGAGGCATATGCCACATTTACTCAAATCACGGTGTGTGTGTGTGTTTGTTTGTGCCAGGAGAAATCTCATATATTTAAAGATTAACCTGCTTGGAAAATAACCAATTACAATTATGTAAAAATACAAATCCATAAATGAACGGCAAATGTTGGTGTTTAAAAAAGTTACATCTTAGTACTTTTGAATGATACTTTTATTCAGCAAGGAAGCATTAAATTAATTAAAAGTGACAGTACATTTTTAATACATTTTTAAAAAAAATTATTCAACATTGTTTTAAAGACAATTTGGAATATCTGTTACATTTTATATCATAAACTAAAAATAAACAATACTTGTAGAGCATTTATTAGTCATAGCTAGGCCTGTTACAATAATCAATATATCGACTTATCAAACACCACATGGACAGGACCTCAATCATTTTTGGTGATGCAATATACATCGCCCATACAGAAAAAACAATTCTAGCAACATCATAGCTGATTGTGCAACCTCTCTATCTCTGTTGGTCATAGTGTATGGTTAAGAAACACTATGGTACTTACTATAAATTACTACAGTATACTTTCATGTGGGTGCCTGACTACTGAAAATAGATCTGGAATATCGAAAATCGCAGCTTCTGTTACTTTTTATCTTGCACTTTTTTGTCAACATTTATTATTATTTATTTAGAATATTAATTTTCATGTTCTGATTGCAATGCCTAATTATTAAATTGTTAAAATTTCTATAATTCAATGAAAAATTCTTAAGCATAAAATAGTATGTGTTCTTTGAAAGAGTAAACTTGTGTTGTGACGATATTGCAACGATATTGCATTGTGATGGCATGGTCTTAAAATTACAATATTATTATTTATCACAATATATTTTGGTGCAATATATCACAGCCATATCACTCTGCAGCCCAAGACCAGTTACTCACTAAAGCTAAGCAGGGCTGAGCATGGTCAGTACCTGGATGGGAAACCACATGGGAAAACTAGGTTGCTGTTGGAAGTGGTGTTAGAGAGGCCAGCAGGAGGCACTCAACCTGTGGTCTGTGTGAGTCCTAATGCCCCAGTAAAAGTGAAGGTGACACTATACTGTTAGAGGGCGCCGTCTTTCGGATGAGATGTTAAACCGAGGTCCCGTCTCTCTGTGGTCATTAAAAATTCTTTAGCATCTAATCATTTAAGAATTAAGCAGCACTGCAAAACTCAACTTTACCATCTAAGGAATAAATTATCCATGTGTAAAATATATTAACATTGGGAAGAGTTATTTCAAATTAAAGGTCACTAAGATTATCAGAGGCCCACAGAAAGTCACTTAAATGGGTCAAATCACAATGCATATTTTTTCCCTCTCATGTGGTCCTCTTATAATTTTACTCGGAGTTTCTTGCACTAAAATGCTAATAATTTATTGTGGGTCATGTTTGAACCATTTTAGACAGACTTATTTAAAAGTGCCAACATTGCAGACAGAAAGTTCACTACATTTTCCACGAGTCTAAACATGAAACATTGCACTACATCTCTCGCACATCAAATCTCTAACTTACAAACAGCAAATTGTGCCTCTTGAGCGGTGAATTTTTCATAAAAAAAATCATAGAGGGTCAGTAAGGCCCTGTTTACACCTAGGATTTTGTCAAGCCAGTCACAAGAGGACAACACTAAACACAGTTATAAATGGGGTCTGAAAGGTCTGAAGCTTATTCACATTTGTCAACTTCCAGAGATATTTAAAATGCATTACTTTTGTAATGCAAACCCTCATGATGCCAAATGCATTAAAACAGCCAGAAACAAACGCCTACTTCCCCACCCACTGATAGAGGCTTACAGGACATTTTGATGAAGCACTCAAACCAGATGGGATTTAAACTTTGCTTTCGGAAATTGTATATTTGGTTTGAAGGCAATTTATTTTAAACCATGCTCGACCTGATTCTAAAACAAACCCACAGCATTCAGCTTTTTTTTTTTTGCAGCTAACAGTGCAGAAATGAACTCTGTTGGTCTCTATATTGTCCTGATATTTCCTTTCAAATTCATATATAAATAGTGCAAGGATATTTTACAATATTAGATTGAAAGATCTGAGAAAGCCTCCATATTCACTTACCCACACATTCCTCTCTAATAATCCAAGAACAGAAGTGGATTAAAGAGTTAGTTCAACCAAATATAAAAAAAATACATAATTAATTACTCAACCTTACGTTGTTCCAAAACACTGAGACATTCTGTCATCTTCAGAACATAAATTATGATAATTAATTAAGATACAATGGTCCCAACTCATTTAAAGTCCACAAAAATACCAAAAATCAGTAGACAAATAAGGATAATTAATTAAGATACAACTGAATCGGAAGTTTTAATACAATCGCAAAAACGAGCGCACTTCCGCATTTTAGAATAAGGTCAATACAATACTTTCTTCTCCCTGTGAACAGTCCAATTATTGATCTTTTTAAACACTATCTACTAAAGAAAATAATAACAATAGGGGTTTGAATCTTTGGAATTACAATATAGATATTTGGATGAACTAGTAAGAAAGTTTTTAAAGCAATGAAAAAAAAAAATTATATATATATATATATATATATATATATATATATATATATATATATTATTTTTAAAGAATGAAAAACTTTAACCATTCTATTTCTTTCTATGTCTCTTTACAAGTTCACATATTAAATTCTACACTACCTGACAAAAGTCTAGTTGTCAATCCCAGTTGTAAGAGCAACAAATAATGACTTGACTTCTAGTTGATCGTTTGGAAAAGTGGAAGAAGAAAGATTTTTCAGATGAATCATTACAAATACCGCAGAAGACCTATTGGAACCTGCATGGACCCAAAATTCTTACACAAATCAGTCAAGTGCGGTGAAGGAAAAATCATGGTTTGGGGTTACATTCAGTACAGAATTTGTGCTGCCTATTACATTACAAACCCCAGGAGAGGGCAAATTCTTCAGCATGATAGCTCTCTTTCTCATACTTCAGCCTCCACATCAAAGTTCCTGAAAGCAAAGAAGATCAAGATGCTCCAGGATTGGCCAGCCCAGTCAACAGATAAAACATTATTGAGCATGTCTGGGGTCTGGGGCCAAATAATCTTGATAAACTCTGGAAGTCCTGCTTTGCCATTCCAGATGACTTTATTAATAAGTTATTTATTTATTAATAAGTCATTGCAGAGATGTATGAATGCAGTCCTCTAAGTTCACAGGAGTCATACACAATATTAATTCTTTTTCCACTACACCGTGACTTTTTATTCTATAAGTTCATTATTTCTGTTAAGTGACAAGACTGTTGTCTAAGCCAAGTCAGACCTTACTGTTTTCATTAAATAATTAAAAATCATATTTTATTTTGGTAAAATAAGTGTAATCTAGAGGCATTTGCCTTTTAAATTAGCCACTTCTGTTACCATATGATCAATTAGAAGTCAAGTTATTATTTGTTGTTCCTAAAACTTAGATTATATTCCTCATATTTCTAAGTTTTTCACTTTCTAAGAACTTGACATAATTACACACAAATACTACGTGTCCATAAGAGCATTCAAACGTTTAACTCAAAAAAGTTCTTTGCATCATCATTCACCTTCATGCCTGAAATGCATCCATCTTCTTTCAATAAATCAACACTGGAAAATAAATGCGGCAGTCATTCAAGAATGAAAGAAGACATCCACTTTCAGACAAGAAAAATATTTCAGCTTTTCTCATCATCTTTTTATTGCTTTGTTTGAGTGATATAACAAAAAAAAAACTGTCCTGACTTTGCTTCCCTTGAGATTCCAGCAAAGAATAAAAGAAAAACTGAAAGTAGTTTCTTTGCGACTCAACATGATAAAAGCAGTTCAGTATCACAGAAAACTCAATTAGTAAAGTTAGAAAGCACAAAATGTGTATACGATTTAGTATAATAGAATAAAAAATAAGACTCTTTTCCAGAAGTACACGAGATAAGAAACTTAAAAAAGGTTTCAAATCACAAAAGAAAACATAATTAAAAAAATAATAATAAATAAATAACTAAATGGATGTACAGCCAAAGAGTGAAAACTAAATCACATGATAGCAGGTGCTGAGATATTGAAAAGCGGAGAGATGAAATTGTGCAAAAAGCCTGCCATTCACGTCCAGCACAAAGAAACAGACAACACAAAGCTTGTTGTTGAACACACTCTCACTCAGAATTTGAAAGTGGTGCAGCCTCTTGTGACGATCAAAGTACCATGATTCAGTGTCCTCTCCATTTACTTCCCTAACAAACCGTCACAAGACTGTTCCAAGCAGATGAATGAATATATGATAAGCAGCCTATTTGCAGTATCAAAGGTAGACAAAAGAGCTTCCCTGTCAGAAAATCAAGTCACGTTTAGACTCTGGCAGAAAAAGATGCATTGGAGACTCTTGTAAGAACATGGCTCTTCAACCCTCTTCAAAATGAAGAATATTGAAATGTTTGTACATGTTTGTCGATGAGATTAAGTGTTTTTATAATTACTAACAAACTGCTAATTAAGCGTAAATAAAATAGCTTTCAGCTGAAAGGTCCGAGGTCAGAGCCTTGAGGGATTATAATAAGGCGAGCGAGGACAAGCGGAGAGACAGGAGAAGGGGTGTGAAGACGAGAACAGCAGCCAAATTAGAGAAATTAAGAGGAGCAAGCCAAATGTCAGGTCAAACATAATTAGACTGGGATGGAGAGAAGGAGCGAGGAAAACGGAATGAGATGCACTAGAGATGGGAAACTAGGAGAGTTCTGGTCCACAAAACTGCAAGTCATTCAGCGCATACAGTACACTTTATCTAAGCCACAGATTTTCCCTTTTGACAAACAGAGACACTTATATTGACACACTAAGAACATTAGAAGGCTTGATATTAAGAAGGATGAAAAAGGTCAGGTTTAGAGCTAATAGTAAAGTCCCCATGAAATCAAAAATATCCATATGATTTTGTTAGCTCAGTTTTGTGGTGAACAATCATCTGTGCATGTCAAGTAAAAAAATGTTTGCCCGTCTAATCTTAAATTGAAATCTGAAAATACACTTCCTGTTTTTTCCTGTTAAATTGTCAAATTCTGAATATCTTCTGAAATTGGGCGTGGTTAACATATTTAACCACACCCCTCTAACTGTCAATTTTGACAACAAACTGAAATGGTCTGTTGTCTGTTAGGTTGTAATACCTCTCCCCAAACCCTTTTCTCGATCTTTCTCAATAAAATGCCTACTTTATACAGCCAATCAGCTTAAAGTATAAAAAACAATCCATGCTTACTGTTTTGTCATTTAATATTCCATTTCCCTAGAAACTGTGTCACAATACGCAGAAGAACAAAAACATACACAGCTTCCAGTTCATGTGGACATTAAAGGTTTAAGACATGAAGTACTTTTTTGAGATTTTAACAGATTTGTGTGTGTTGAGCATCAGTTAATACAACGTTAGCACCTGTCAGCTTTAATTGTGGGGAAAACTGGATAATTTTGAGCTTTTGTCTGCTAATTTTATCTTCTAGGTTTAAAATAATTTTTGGGGTGGAATCAAAACTGGTGACGTAGTGTGAATCTGCTAGTGGAGTGATGTTTTCTTATAATATGAGAAGACGCTGCTTCTTAATTATTCATGACAGAACGTGCTTTCCGAAGGCAAGGCAGACCTGCCAAGCTGTGAGACCCGATGACTGGGTAAGGCCGCGTTCGCACAAGGCATGCAGTATTTAGTGAAGGGTCAAATGTGTTTGCTTCTATGATCCACGGGTTTGTTGCATGTTTTTCCCCGCGATGCTGTCAGGGCTGATACAGCAAAGCGGTTTGTGTGCAACAAGCATTTTCGTCAGGAGAGCTGTATGAGAATTAGAGAATGGCAGACTTTGTCTTTTATCAGTTGAGTTCGTTACTATTGAGACACAGCGCCTATATCCGTGCTGCGGTGTTCACTGTAAAATCCTCCAAATTACAGTCAGGGTTAATGTTTGAAATAGATAGGGCAAGAGACCTGCTGCACTGCTATCCACTGTGTCTGTATTCAGACCCGGGATTCAGGAGAAGAGAACTCCTCCTCATTTATAGTGTTTATATAAACATGATTATCTTTATGATGATATAACAAATTGTGATTATTCATTCATCCATTTTCTTTTTGGCTTAGTCCCTTTATTAATCAGGGGTGGCCACAGCGGAATGAACCACCAACTTATCCAACACATGCTTTACGCAGCGGATGCCCTTCCAGCCGCAACCCAACACTGGGAAACACTCACATACTCTTGCACACACTCACATACACCTGTACCACATGTCTTTAGACTGTAGGGGAAAGCGGAGCACCCGGAGGAAACCCACGCAAACACTGGGAGAACATGCAAAATCCACACAGAAATGCCAACTGACCCAGCCGGGCCTCGAACCAGCGACTTTCTTGAGGCGATTGTGCTACCCACTGCATCACCGTGCAGCCCAAATTGTGATTATGTGTACATGGAATTATGAATAACAAATGTAGCAGGACATTAAATCACTTACTGTTTATTTCTTTGCATTTTAACTTTGTAAACTCTAAGATCATGGGTCTCCTCATATATATATATATATATATATATATATATATATATATATATATATATATATATATATATAAGAAAAATCACAAGTTGTTAAAACTGTTATAAGCATGTGAAGGAGAATTTATTTTATTTTTTAGCATTGTTTAGCAAGTTTACCTAATAAAACTTCTAGTCAAGTGTGTGGTTTATTGTCTTGAAAAAAATGCAGTTACTATCAGCTCTAGGGTTTCCGTCAATGTAAGCGTGAGACTAAGAAAGGAAATGAGAAAAGCCAAGAAAAGCAGTACTGAGTATTTTCATTAGGGAATAATTCATTAGAGGCTGTTAATGGGAGGTATATTAAGAGGAGGCCTGATGAAATACTTATTAAGTGAGAGAGAGTGTGCGCTTTACTGTGGGAGAAAGCACATGCCAGAGGTGTGGATACGAGCTGCTGCGATTCCCATAACAGGATACTTGACCTGCATTTTTTTTTCTATAAAATAAGCAACACTTTACTAGGAGTTTCATTTGGTTAAACTTGTGTTGTATAAACGTTCCCTTTGTCATGCTTCTTTGTAAATCACATTTATTTATTTATTTAATTCAGAAATAAGGTCAAACAGGCTAACTGTAGCCCTAAATTAGGGGTCTCAAACTTAAATTGGCGAAGGGCCATATTAGTGACTGACAATTCATAGGAGAGCCGTTTTAACATTCTAGCACACAAAAAAGTGGAAACCTTATGTAATTGCTGCACTCAGACATTGTTCCCAAGTATATCAAAACTCATTATTTTTGTTTCTTTTTGTACATATTGAAGGAATAGTTTTAATTGCTATGAAAATACTACAATTTAAAAGTAGGCATAATAATAATAATTATTATCTCCCAATCAATTGTTGCTTAACCAAAGCATGCAGTTTGAGTAATTTTATTGACTTTACTGGCAATTGTTCTTCATTCAAGTCTGAAATCTGGACTTTACTAGAACTATGTTAAGCTGCTTTGACACAATTTACATTGTAAAAGCGCTATATAAATAAACATGAATTGAATTAAATTAAATAGAAATTTTGTAAAACTACAACAAAAAAGGAGAAAAGTATGTACATATTCACATTTAATTTAACATATTCAATTTTAGCCAGCAGTAAAATTTTACTAATGTACATTTTATAGAATATGCACATTAGGAAAATATATTAATAAGACAATTTGAATATCAAAATTTGAATATCAAATATTATCAAAACTACCATATTTAAAAAAGAATGATAAATAAATAAATATTTACTAATAAAAAAAATAAATAGAAAAAATAGAGCACTTACAGACATATATTTTAACGTTTAAATCAGCCCCAGAAATAATCTGCATGTGTGTTACTCTCGACCGCACACTGAGAGAAACCAAAGTAGCCTGAATATATAGTACAGTACCTTAAATGTCAAGTAGGTGGGGGGGTTAAAACCACTAATGTATATGCAACTGCACAACATTGATAGTGATTCAAAAATATATGTTTTGTTGGGCTGACTTTCATTACATTTTTGACGTCAGTTGCGCGCTGGAGAGAGGAGGGGCAGGAAACAGCCCGCTAGCCAGTAGTTTGAGACCCCTGCCCTAAAATCTATTGTCCAGAACGATATTCAAAGGTCAAGTGGTTTAGCCAGATTTTTGTAATTTACTGGATTAAGCTAAAGTTACTGTATAAAGTTTTATATATAGTTAAAAGCAACATTATTAGTCCTTCTGTGAAACAAAATTCACTTTAACATACTAGTTACATAACTAGAAGTGAATTTAAAAGAGAGCAAATAAAATAAGGATATTAAGGCTGCACAATATATAATTTCAGCATCAATATCACAATGTGTGAATCTAAAAAACACACACCTCAGGACATCAAGCAATTACAACTAAGTTTAAACCATTTGGACCCGAAATTAGGTTTGCCACTTTAACAAAGATTTATTGTGTTTAATTATACAATAAAGACTATAAAGTGATATTTTCAATTTATTAAGTATTATTCATAAATGTAATTTATTAATTACATTTATTATTAAATTTCTGTACCTTAATACTGTTGGACTCAA